>JAQHUG010000004.1:11448490-11563654 GCA_028555095.1 Dicrostonyx torquatus
ACACAGACACACACACATACACAGACACACACACACAGACACACACACAGGCACACACACAGACACACACACATACACAGATACACACACGTGTACATTCCTCATCCACATGCAAATAAGCACAGACACACAAATAAGTAAATAAACAAATCTTAAAAAAACAACAAAGTTTACTTCTTTTCTTGGATTCTTTAGGATACTGCCAGCACAAAATAAGTTTGCATCAGTTTGTGTATGTTTTGGGGTTTATTTGATCACTCTGGGGGTTGATAGGCATGATAAACACCTATACCCACCTCTCTTCTCTTTCTCTTTCTCTCTGTGTCCCCCCCTCACTCTCTCTCCTTGTTGGTCCCTTGTTTTTCCTTATTACTTTTTTTTTTGGTCAGAAATAATTTTTATTTTATCTTGTAAATTAGTCAGCTAAAGTCAGCATTGTACTACACAATAGCATCAACTCTTGCCAGAAGTGCTAATGTCTTAGTCAAGTCTCCTCTCTGCATGGCTTATCACATCCTTCTCCTGTTTGTAACACCCAGTGTTTTCTTTTCGCAGCTAAAGTAAGCCCAAATTATTTTCTACTTTTAGGAGGGAAATTGCTTTTAGGAGCAAGACTCTATATAAAAGACATACACAAATTCATAATGACTCAGGAAGACAGAAACTCTTGAAGCTAAAGAATGAATACTCTGTTTAAAAATATTTCCATATAAGAGATTATTGGAGAATCATTTGTAGCAAGAAAAGGGGACAAAGAGGGACGTTTCTGGAGTCTCTAGCACTGTCATTCACAAACAGGTAATGGCCGATCTAGAAGGAAACCTTTCTTCAGGTAGGCTATAGATTTGAGGCAGTTGGGTATTGGACACAAAACCTTAATAGGTGGCCTAAGAAGTAAAGGGAAGAAACCTGGGTAGGAGCATCACAACCCTGCTGTCTGAGGACTTGGCTGCAGCTTCAGCTGGATGGAATACATCCTATACAGAAGGTGCCTGGGGTTTGGCTGTTTGCAGCATCCAGCAGTTTTCCTGGGCTTCTCTGCATGCTGGCCACTGACACCTTCTATTCAGTAAGTCCAGTTTCGTATCCTCCAGAGATCTGCAGAGAATAGGAAATGTTCTTACAAAGTTCTGTTTTAAATGTAAGGGTCATCCTCCATGTTTCTCCCTAAAGCAAGACAGAGATCAGACAACATCGAAATCAATAGTTTAGAGAAAATGACTATCATTATAACTTTGAAAATAAAAGACATAAATAGGCTCTATATCCCCCATTATTTTTTAACTTCTCATTAGAGATGGGAAGTCCAATGCCAGAAATGAGAGTTTTCTTCCATAGATTCCAGGATTATAAGATCAGACATTGAAAAAAATCACACCTTTGCTATGTTTCAATTTGTTCTGATTCTGATTCTGGGGTCCATTTACATTTCTTGAAATTCACAGACTAGTGAAATAGCCAAGTATTTCCCAGATAATTTCAACCTAAAAGTTGCAGTCAGAACCGGGACATGTGTTGAACCAGTGTGCGGACGTGGATCATTCAAGAGCAGTGGAAATGTTACTCGTGTATTTACAGGAGAGTTTCCAATCTACACAGGGTTTTAGGGTGAAAAAAAGAACTTAAAATGATAAAGAAGAAGGAGAATGAGAGAGTGAACACATAGGCCATAAATTTGGTTATAAAATATAATGTAATTTTCCTTTCAAGGGCAATCCAGTGAGTCTATATGTATCTTTAGTACCACAGGGGAACCCCACAACACTGGCGTAGGTATGGCTCTACTGAAAACCGCTATGAAGCTGGGCCACTTGCAGGGAATGAGGAGAAAAGAACAAGGCCATCTCAGCAGCTGTGGCAGCTTGTTGTCTTCAGAAAGTCACTCCCGCTTTCTGATTAACTTATTCACCGAAAGACAGACAGCAATACTTATGTATCTCAATCAGAGAACTGCGTCGGCCCAGCACCTTGCTGGGCACGCTGTTAAATTAGCCCAAAGTAGTGGGGGGAGGGGCAATAAATACCTGTCCAAAAAGTGAGGTAATGAATTGTGTATTGACATAGCAACTCTACAAATGCCAGGAATTAACGTTATTGTCGAAAGAAATTGTATTTGTGTCGGTTCATCTTGAAACTGCAGCCACCAATAGGAGCAGTTTTACTCATGCCCCCAAGGCCTACTAAATTGTCGATAGGGGTAAGATGTGGACAGAAGATGGCTGCAAAGAATTACTCTTTCAATCCTAGGTATTCGGGAAGATGTCATTTCTGTAAAAGGTTCTAGATCCCAACCTGTTTGTCAGAGAGTTCTGTATTAAGATCCAAAGTAGTGTGTGTCTAATGTTAATGCCAGCAGAAGAGGCACGTTATTTGGGAGAGCGGGTCCTTCTGAGGGTCATTGCAGTTGCCCATGGGCTGGATCAGAACTGGGTTTCTCCATCATTTTCCTTAGCAAGTGGGGAATGATTTTATTAATTTTTTTACCTGACCAGGATACAACTCCTCCCCCACTCCTTCTAAAGGATAAATAGGACAATTCATTTTAACTCACTATGATACCTTACTGGTGGAGACCTGATGAAGCCGTCATCTGACTTAGCATTTGTGTCTAGCTGAAGGAATGTTGAAGCAGTATCCTTGGATGGCCACTTCGTGACCACAGACCCTCCACATTGCAGAGCACAGCAGCTGAAGGAAAGGAAGTGCTAGGGCTCAGGGGTAGGCTAGGAATCCATTCTCAGGCCCTCAACATATTACCACCCTCATCTCAGGCACCTCAGGCATGTGACATGCTAGAAACCTGCATTTATTCTTACTTAAAATATAAATGTGCACATGTAGATATATAAAATAATATTGCTTTTCTTGACTCCATAAACATGCCTGGAGCGTGCGTTATTTATCACAGACCTTAACCTTTCCAGACAGGTTATTATTCTTGGAATCTCGGAGGCATGATTCCACGATCATTCTTCATGCCTTTTTATACTGCTTTAAAGAATGAAGCAGTCATGTGGAAGAAAGAAAAGAATAAATAGATTTTGCTGAGAAGGGCTGTTACTGTTTGGAAGCCAGTGGAAAGAGGAGGGCCCTTAAGTAGGCTAGATTCACTCCTTGGTAAGGGACTGGTGTCACTTAGTTCCCAGAATGGTGAGTATAGACCGGTAGAGTCCCCACATCTCACCATCATGTGAACTGCTCAAGAATGACCAATGCTGTTGCCGAGGTCCTTGCAAGGTCAGGCAGCAGTTTCATCCAGAGGAACATTCCATTCATGTCAAGGGACATCCATGAGACTTTCTGTGCCTTGGGGCATATGGAGCTGGGATTGTAAGGGATAAGATATTGACCTCCAGGCCTGTGAAATTTACTGGGAGCATGAAACACAGATGAGTAGTCATGAAGCAGTGGTCATGGGTGGGAAGCAATACAAGTAGAGCAAAATATAAATTAAAGAGGGTTTAAAGTTCAGGTTCAGATTCTGCCGCTTCTGTGAATTTCAGGAAATCATTGATTTTCCTATAGACTTATTATTTCATGCTTCAAATGAAGGTTGGAATACTGTAAGATTAAATGTGGACTTTAGATTTAGACAAATGTGTCCCTCAGTAAACCTTTGACACGTTAGGTTTTGCTTTTAAAAGATTACGAAAAACTATCCCTGCCCTTGTGCAAAGCATACTGCTGGCTTCTTGAACAGAGAGATTGGGATGAAGAGCAAATCTTACTGGGTTCCTTTGTACACCGCCTAACTGTGCAATCTTGTACTGCTCTCATTGGTCTGTCCCAGCTTTGGTACTTATTTGCTTCCTGGTCTTCAGTGAGTTACTTAGTTGGTGTCCTTCAGCTTTCTTATTTATTAACAGGGAGTTTTTATTGGTTCTGTTTATTGTGTGGGGAAAGTTCAGTACCAGATATAAAGCAATAGATATGTGCTAAGATTTAGTATGATCAGGAATGTTGTCAGGATGATTCAGAAAATACCAAGATGTATTAAATATATACAAAGGAGAAAACTACAGGCTCAGTGTGACTTCCTAGAAAACATATGTCTGGACGTGGCCCTTTAGGGTTAAAGGGTGGGTGAGCATCTTCTCTTGGGTAGCACATTCCAGGAGAGATTTTCACTAAGGGTCAGCATGAAGAGTGAAAGACCAACAAAATTCTCTTTCTCAGAATAGAAGATTTATGTTCAAAGATCCAAGAGAAGGCTATGGGGATTTAGAGGCACCAGTTACTACTAATCATGGAATCAAATACCAAGAGAGGTAGGACCTGCTTGAGATGTTCTTCAGGTGGTAGACTCTTCCATCTAGGGTGTACCTACCTGGGAAGGGAGATGACTGCAGATTCCCCTTGAAGTCAGACTGACCACTGGTTGGTACGGGACAATTGTCTATATTCTGTCAATTATGTTTTAAATAAACACTGATTGGCTAGTAGCCAGGCAGGAAGTATAAGCAGGACAACCAGATAGAAAGTAGAGGTGGGTCAATGAGAACAGGAGAATTCTGGGAAGGAGGAAGCCCATTCCTCCCCAGTCCTGTCAAGACACCGAAGAAGCAAGATATGATCTGCCCCGCCAAAAAAGGTACTGAACCATGTGGCTAACATAGATAAGAATAATGGATAAGAATAATAAGAATTAATAAGAAGCCTGAGCTAATGGGCCAATCAGTTTATAATTTATGTAGACCTCTGTGGGATTTTTCTTTGGGACTTAATGATTGCGGAAACTGGGCAGGGCAGGAAACCCCAACAACAGCTGGTCTTGAAGAAAAGAAAAGTCACCAGAAGGCACATGGTTCATCTAAGTCAAGGTGATAAATAGAAAGTGGAGAAAGAGCATAGGAATCTCTGAGTTCTCCAAGAGAGCCTAATTTCTGTGACATCTTTAGCATTTTCTAAATCCAAGCCCTAGTGCAATGAAACAAGATATACTACCTCTTCCACCTATCCTGTAATTCCTATTTGTGGCTGCCTGGCTCAACTGTTCTTTCATGACGGCCACACACACACACACACACACACACACACACACACATGCGCACACACACACATGCATATACACATACACAAGGACATATATATGAATGAAGACCATATTTTGAACACTTAAAACATTCCTCTTCTTCTCAGATGAATAGGGACTTGATATATTTCAATCAAATAAGCCACTTTGTTTCCTATGTTCATATATAATAAGTTGTCTGTGTAATATCAAGATGTGTAAGAAGGAGAACACACATTCTCTAGCTAAGCACAAAATCAAATGACAATTATTTGGAGAAGCAGGGAAGAGAACACTAGACTATGATCCAGCGTCTAGGTTTGATTACAGGTCCTTCTGGTAACTGCATACATTTCTGAATGTGTTTGACTCACAAAACTGTGAACCTCTGTCACCGAGGAAATAGTCCCCCTGAGCCAGATGAGATGGCTGATGTCACTCTGGTCTCGTGTCTTTGAGTCAGTCTGCCTTTCATCTCTGGTAGCTTATAAATTCCGGTGTCCCTGATGTCCGGACATTTTACATCTCAGTGTCTAGGAATATTGTACTTGACAATCCTCTTTGGGTTCACAATCCTAGGAACTCGTATTTTGTTTGTTTTACTTTGAGGACTTTTCAGGTATAGTATTTTTAATATTGCCTCTTCTCTTTCTTTTGCCAATTTTCTATGTCTGAGATACTAAGATTAGACTTAGACTTTCTGAATTTTTTCATATTACATTTGGTTTTATTTTTCATGTTTTTAGCTTCCAAATATTCAGCTCAACATTTAGCTTACTAGTTTGCTTTTTGGTTATTTTTCTTAAAAATCATTTTATTTTCTACTTTACCACATGGAATCTTTAAAATAGCTGCCTACTCTTGTTTCATAATCTCCTGTTTTTGCTTCACAATTTCTTGTCAGAACTGTGATTTTTCTCAATTATCATCTTGAGAATATTTTAGTATATTATTTTGAAAGCTTTTCAAATTACAATTTTATCCCTGTTTATCTTTATGGTGTTAGCTTTTCTCAGCCTATCAGTGTTCCTGGTTGAATGCTTATCTTAAAGAACAGTTTTTACAGGAGCCGTTTCTCTCTGTTGTCTGTGAGAGGATCCCTGTGCGTGCCGAAGCTCTGTGAGTCTGTCCTCATTGACAGGGGACCGTGCCACTGTGCATAAGGTGCATTTTATAATCCACTTTGACAAAATCAGGAACTTAAAAACCCCCATTTCTAAGATTTACAGGTTTGAAGTTCTGTAAGCTCTTTGTCTTTTTAGGTATAAAAATACATTTCAAGCAAAATTGCTATGTCTAAAACATCCTCTTTGCCCTTGTCTTTAACAAAGTCAAATAAATATTTCCAGATAAGATCGGGTATGCTCAGGGCTGTATGACTGTAGACAATTGTCTTAGGGTTTCTATTACTGTAAAGAGACACCATGACCATGGCAACTCTTATAAAGGAAAACATTTAATTGAGGTGCTGACTTACAGTTGAGAGGCTTACTCCATTATCGTCACGGCAGGAAGCAAGGCAGCGTGCAGGCTGACATGGTGCTGGAGAAGGAGCTGAGAGTTCTACATCTGGTCTGTAGGAAACAGGAAGTGAACTGTGACACTGGGAGTAGCTTAAGCACAGGCAAACTCAAAGCCCATCCCCACTGCGACACACTTCCTACTCCAACAAGGCCACACCTCTTAATAGAGCCACTCACTTTGGGGGCCATTTTCTTTCAAACCGCCACACAATATTTTCAAAGCAACATGTAATAATTACTAAAATGTTACAGGATATTAACTGAGGCAGATTCTGTTGGTGATTCTTGACGAGGTCTGCTTGAACCCTTCAACAAAATCAAAGCCGTACTTGATATTTCCGTGTGACTGGGAACCACATTATCTGCTAATGATGTCTTATTTAGGTTTCTATTGTGATAAAACACCATGACCCAAAAGAGCTTGCAGAAAAAAGGGTTTATCTGGCCCATGCTTCCACATCATGGACATTTTCTTTCTTTTTTTTTTTATTATTATTATTATTATTTTTTTGGTTTTTCGAGACAGGGTTTCTCTGTGGCTTTGGAGCCTGTCCTGGAACTAGTTCTTGTAGACCAGACTGGTCTCGAACTCACAGAGATCCGCCTGCCTCTGCCTCCCGAGTGCTGGGATTAAAGGCGTGTGCCACCACCACCCGGCTTTTTTTTTTTTATCATGGACATTTTCTTGATTAATGAGTGACATGGGACAGCCTAGCCCACTGGGGGTAGTGCCACCCTTGGGCAGCTGATCCTGGGGTATGCAAGGAAACTAAGCAGCCCAGAAGGAGCAAGCTGGTAAGCAACCATTCCTTCCCAGCCCTGCGTCAGTGTCTCCCTCCAGGTTTCTGCCTGGAATTCCTGCCTGATATTCTTTAGTGAAGGAGTGTGACAAGGAAGCGTAATCCAAACAGACTCTATCCTTTCCACGTTGCCTTTGGTCGTGGTGCTTACGGCAGCAATAGAAATCTAACTGAGGCATATGACAAGTTTACTAAGATGAAACAAAAATGCTTTTCTTAATAGCACTAGCCGTATTTCAAGCACTGAGCTGCCATATGTGGGGAGTGGCTACATATATGACCACTCTTAGTAGTCTCTATTTAGCAGCTATCTATGCCCCGTCCTGACGGAACAGAAATTTTGATTGATCACAGTAATATGAAAGACTTACATATTCTACCTGTTGGGAATAGTTTCAACAATTACTCAGTTACTTCTCCTGTCCATTTTTCATCTGAATCTACGTGTACAGAGATGATACATGGTTTTACTATGGTCATGTTAGCAGAACACAACGTGGCTTAAACAACTTCTGATGTCTAGCTAGAAGTTCAAGAGCAAGGCGATGTCTTCAGGCTTTGTTTCCCCAGAGGCCTCTGTATTTGGCCTTCAGATGATCTTTCCTATTCTACATCTCACCCGATATTTTCCATATATTCAAGGTCATTATATGAACACCAATAGATTGGGCTAGGCACCATCACAATACCCTAATTTTTACTTAACCATCTCTTAAATGTCCTCTATTTAAATAAAGTTTCACATGGGAGTACTAGAGGCTAGGACTTCCACATATATGAGGGGAGCACAAATCGATCCTATAATAGATAATACCTGTGTAGCCAGGTTTAAAAAAGGCATTTAACTGACATACTAGAAGGCAGCAGTTCTCCTCAGTGAGTGAGATGGCCACTGTCAGTTGTCACCTTGAGTACATCCAGAATAAACTAAAACCATGGAGCACCCCTGTAAAAGATTTCCCTGATTGGAAAATTTGAGGAGAGAGGAGCCACCCTAAATCTGGCCACACCTTCCGTGTTAGCCTACATTACAAGACACGGAAGAGGGAAGTTTGGGGTTTTACCAGGTTGTCCTCACTCTTACTGGAAAGATGGTATATCCTACTGCTGAGGCATTTCCTCGTGTTAGAGCCCACTTACACAGGATTGCTATGTAGACTCGAGACCAGCAGCTCTGCAGGATCCCACCGGATCCCAGCCCCAGGCTAGGACTGCTGAGATACTCAGTCCTTTGTGTTGGGAAATGTCCATTGCCAGAGTACTTGGCCACAGCTCTAATAATTCCCCTTTTAGAGTATATATTCATCTACCAGCTCTGTTCCTTGTAGAACCCAGATAAACAGAGTGAGTTTAATCTTTTGTACAATTGGCAGTCATGGAGAAAATCCCACTCCTTTACCATGTTGTTTCTCCATAGTTGATAAATTTCTGAGTGTTTATGCATGCCTTCCCCCCGTTGATGAAGATACTTCAGGGTCTGAGAGTAAATGGGAAGTCATTTTGGGATTGTCATCCATTTTCTGTTACTCTCAGGGTTCTCGGCTTTAAATTGGAAATGATCAGATCTGTTTTCAGAGTGTCTGCAAAGGATATTCCACAGCCCTGTTCCATAGCCAGGGCTTCACCAACACCTGAAAAGATAAAGGGCCACTCCTGGACTGATTCTTGAAAACAAAACAGTGGGCTTCATTAAGACATATACTTGTATATATACACATATAAATAACATGTATATGTCACATATAAATATGTATGTATTTATTTATATTTATCATTGTACTTTGTATCCCTCCATTGCTCTCCCTTGCCCTTCCCCACTTACTGCTTGTCCCTTTCCTTGAGCAAATATTCTGATTTCTGCCTTCATGTCACAGATACACGACAGGTAGAAGAAGTCTAGAATCTATGTCTGCTAGAAAATTTACAATACTTCTCTTTCTTTCCCTCCATGCTCTCCCCTGTTTCCCTCTGCTCCTCCCATAAGACCAGTCTCTCTGAACATAGACTTTCTACTTTTATCACATACACACATAAAAAAACCAATTGCATGACAATTCTTTATATAGAATATTATTTTTTCTGCTTTCTGTTAAAATTCAAGGGCTCAATTAGTGTAGCAAGAGCCATGTGATTAACCATCCCAGTGAGATGATAGATTACCAAAATGTCATGACAATCTCAGGTAGAAAGGATGAAGTCAGGGAACATAGTATTCTCATTTGAATCTTGGTGATGACTTTGGTCCAGGACATCATAGGCTGACCAACAGACTGAAGAATCCTCGTTTGAAATCACTACTATTTCTCAAGGGAGAATTGAAATGTTCTCTAATCCATCTGAATTTCATTCTGCAGTGGTTCTCAGCTTTCCTGATGCCGCAGCCTTTTAAAACATTCCTAATGCTGTGGTGACCTGCAACCGTAAAATTATTTTTCATTGCTACTTCATAGCTGTAATTTTGCTACTGTTATGAATCATAATGTAAATATTGCAGAAGGCAGCGTTTATTGAGCGTGCTTGCGACCCACAGGTTGAGAACCTGTGCCCTAGAGACATTTGCCCCGTTATGGGTGGCTTCATGAGCTACATCACTTCAAGAAATAACTGAGACAAGAGCACAAATACCTCGGAATTGAAAGGATTTATTTCCACCCTCCACACATGATAGGGACCCTCCCGTGTCTTCATCCTTTCTCCTTCACTCAGCCTGTCAAGATTGGTTCAGTTAGTAAAAGTTCTTACCTTATGTCGAAACAAGAAACACACCAATTACCACCCTGACCTCGCTTCCAACCCTGGAGGCAGTCATCATACCCCACAGTACAGCCTTAAGAAGAGTCTCATGGGGCACAGTATGACTGAGGAAGAGAACAAACTCCATGATTTAGGCGCAGTGTCCATGTTCCATAAGCAGAAACTTGACAGTGCTGTTCTGGCACCATCCTGCAATTCAAGTCTGCTCGTCATAAATTGAGTCATTTGCAGAGGGCATGCGAGTTGATGGTACCAACCTCACGGGGAGTTGGCCAGCTGATTAAAGGCCTTGGAGTCTGATTTCAGAGACTCCTGATAATTACCAAGGGTAGTGTTTTTCTCATGAATATCCTGCAAAGACTTCCACAGACACTTCTTCAGTTTCTTTAAAGAATTTTAATTTTGGAGTGGAGAATTTTTTTCTTCTTTTTTCCAGGGGAGAGTGCAAATATAATCCTCCACCACCACAGATTATGCAGTTGAGTTTCCCACATTTGGGGAAGTTGTCAGGGTCAGCACACCCAGAGTGTGATGGCTAAGTCTTGCCATTCGAAAACTATCTTCATGACCACGGTATCTCCCATGCCAGGTAAGAATAAAAAACTTCTTTTAAGGACTTACTGTATTTTAAAAATATGATTTTGAGTAGTTGTTTTTCTCATTATGTTAGAGACAATATTTGTGGATATCTTACCAATAATGTCAGCACCTTTGAAGCCATTAGAATGTTGAGGTAAGTGGGATCTGCCATCATTATTTGATCCTAGATGGTGAAAGACTAATGTGAGACAAGGAGATGGTCCCAAATGTAGGACATGATCTCTAGGTTCAAATCCTGGCTCTGACATTAACTTTCCATTCTTTGGACATGAGAAGCCTCAGATTTTCATCAGAAATAAGTAGAAACTATATATAGTCATGGGAAAACCATGAACAATATGTATAAATGTTGGCAAGATTAGCATCTCACCTTCATTTGATTCTGAATTTTCTTTGTTGAGTGGTAGGTGTGAGCCATTTTGTGCATTTGGAACATTATTTGAACAACAGTAAGCTGACCCATGGGATTTTAAAATAGGCTGTTGAGTTGGAAAGGATTTGCAGCCAGAAATTCTTGGGTTCAAAACCTCACCTTATTTACCCATATAATATTGAATTTCCCCATATAATCGCTTCGTCATTTAGATAAACCAAATCTCGCACACACACAGACACACAGAAACGTGGACAGAGAGACACATGCACACACAGTAGTTCTACAGTGTAGCACCCAGTAGGCATTCATTGTACACTCTGCTTATATGGTTCCCTCTCTTTTCTCCCATCCTCTCCTTTCTGTCCTATAAAAAAATCAATCAGGGAACAGCGGGAGTGGAACATGTAACAGGGGCAAAGGGGTGGAGAGATCGGTAGATTCAGTCAGGCAAAACAAGAGAACTGGGCGGATATAGAAACAGTCTAAGATGATCGTATCCGACTGTAAAAGCATACAGCGTCTATGGGGAAATTCATCTTTCACTTCGTCACCGGTCCCCAAAGGGAGCTGCGGTATGAGAGAGCGTGGAAGAAATGATAAAGAAGGGTTCTTGAACTTCAAACTTCCCTTAATTATCACCTGACAGTATCTCATTCTAAGCCAGGAAACCAATCTGAAAATAAAGAATTAAGTTCCCTGAGATCCTTGAAGCAATAAGAATTCACAATGTGCTCGTCATTTTTTTTTTTTTTGTCAAGTTGACATAAACCAGGATCATCTGGGAAGAGGGGGCCTCAAATGCCTCCATTTTCTTGATTCAGGATTGATGTGGGAGAGCCCGGTCCATTAGGAGCTGGGCCGCCCTGGGCAGGTGTTCTTGGGAAGTATGAGCAAAACAATTGAACCTGAACCTAAGGAGCAAGCCAGTCAGCAAGTTTCCTCCGGTTGCTTCCTGCCTCCACTGCTGCTTAGGTTCCTGCCCTGACTTCCCTCAAAGACAGAGCGTGATTGGAGTAAGTCACATACGCTCTCTCTTCCTCGGGTTGCCTTTGGCCATGGTGTTTATTACATCAAGAGAAAGCGAACCAGGCCACACAACAAAGAAGAGACTTGGGATGTTTGTTCACGTGTAATTGTATCAAGGGCCTCTTATTTCTCAAGGGGACTCCACCTGTACCATTTACTGTGTGAATAGATGCTACACACCGAAGATCATTCCTGCTGGTCTTATAAACCAGGCTGAAGTAGATCTGGGTGGCTGTTAACCTCGGGACCAGATTCATGGATTTGTAGAGGTTCTCATTAGGCACAGATGATGGAGACGATGGAGGTCAGTCTGGAAGGAGCCTATCAGGCGCACAGACACGCTGCCAATCCTGACACCAACATGCCTTCTCTGGGATTCCAGGCAAGTCTTCGGAGCTTTCAAGGGCGTGGATCTTCCTCTTAGAATGTGGATAATGAGCATTGTACTCCTGCCTCACAATGATGAAGATTAACGCAGATTATAGGTGATTATAGCTATGAAGGTGTTGTATGAAAACAAACACTGTTATTATCTCTAGTAATAGTCTCTTCAAGCTCTGCCTTAACTGTCCTGGGCTCTTATCCATGGGACACTTCATAATGAGATCATTAGGGATTTCACTAACCAAAATGTCCTTGGATACCGTTCAGATTGGTTCAGAGCATATATTAGACCGGGTTAGGGGATGAAAGCAATTGCATGTCTAGTCCAACCACCTCTCTTTGTGCTTTTTTGGGGGGGGTCTTTTATATATGTTTATAGATGTTACTTGGGATTTTTGTTTTTGTTTTTTTTTTTTTTCAACAAAATCTCAAGTAGCCCAGGCTGGTCATACAACTAAGAATGAACTTCAAGTCTTGATCTTTTTTTCCCGCCCCCCACCACCCAAGGACTCAAATTTCCGGCTCTAGCTTTGTCTTTTTATGGGGTAGGAGTTCATTTGAGACAAATAAATAGACATGCTGTAGGTCCCTCCACTACAAAGGGGAGGTTTTGGTGTAGTAATGAGCCTATTGCCTCTGCCCTGAAGAAACTGAATCCTTATTCAGTTTTAAAATTGTGTATGTAGGCATGCATTGCGCATGTGTGTGACTGAATGTGTAAATGTGTGTGCGTGGGGGGGTTATGTGTATGTGAGATAGTATTGCAGGTGTGGTACTGTAGGACTTCCAAACCCCTGCAGCTGAAGTTACAGGCAGCTGTGAGCCATATAAACTGGGGACTGGGAATTGAACTCAGGCTCTCTACAACAGCAGTACACGCTCTTAACCATCGAGCCATCTCTCTCATCTCTCTAGCCCCACTGAATCTGAACTTCTGTTGAGAGAGTGCATGAACTAAGCATACCTCTTCAGTTTACTGTAACCATAGCTACTGACTGACCATTGCTCATTTCTCCCTTGGGTGTCTCATAAACATCCCCCCTTAATTTTTAAATGGTCAACATACCCTTCATTCCCTTAATGGCCACAGAGACCTTCATGAAGTCTCTCCTTCACCCCACCCTCTCTCTCTCTTTCTCTCTGTCTCTGTCTCTCTGTCACACACACACAAACACACACACACACACACACACGCGCCATTTTCAAAGCTTGTCTATTGTCAACATAAAAGCAAAATTCCTAAAAGTAGGACATAAATTATTCAGGCATAGCTACTCTTCTTCCATCCTTCCAAGTTTCTCTCTCTGGACTGTACCCTTCAGATTCCAGAACTGCTTCTCCATTGGCAAGTAATTCACTGTCTTCACTTTGAGAGGGAATGTCTCCTCCTGCAAGCCCTCTTTCTCTGCTTCCTTATATGGCAAATCCCTTTCAGCCACCCAACATACAGCCTACTCTCCTTGTTCCTGTGCCCTAGGTGTAGATGCTGCTTCTTTCCAAAAACTTCTTCATTATTATATCACAGAATATAAGTTGGAAGAGAAATTATGGCTGGCAGAACTGACCTTAATTTTAAGTCTGTGTCAGTCTTGGGTATCCACCAATCTGTGTCATCACCGAGGAGCAGAGCCCTAGGGGAGGCTTTTTATGAAAGTTAGATTGAGAGATATGAATGTGGAAAAGAGATAGAAAAAGATGTGTTTCTTTTGCATGTTTGTGTGCTGTTTTGTAAGATACTTAAGTCAGTCAGCCAAGTTATGTCATAATACTCCCTGCCCCAAACCAGCAGCTTCTGTCTGATTCTGTTTCTTGAGTCTTATTCCCTGAAGTTCCTGCACCTCGTCCCAGACAGCACTTTGTGTGCAGAGATGTGAGTACACGGGCAACGGATTTGTCTTGGAGTAGCACAAAGAAAAACTGCTGCTTGGTGGCTTCTGCTGCTTTCAGGTGCCTCTTGCCACTGCCCTCTTGCTGGTTCTTCCTTCTTGTCCCCTCTTTGTTCCCTCCAGCTGATGTCATGGGACAGCGTGTGGCATGGCATAGAAGGAAGGCTCCAGGTAACTCGGTTGTTTCCAAAAACATTGTTTGTCTCATAGGGAGGAAAGACAGCTGGCCTAAAAACAGAATTCAGTAACAATTGCACAGCCCTGAAGATCTTCCATGTCTATAACACTCAAGCCTTATTACATGATATAATAGCCTTGGAATACAGCAGATATTAGTGTTAAACCTATTTAGTTGGGGCCTTGATTTCCCATTTTGTAATTTCCAAGGTCAACATGCTATTATAGATGGAGGAAGATCTAATCACTTCCTCTTACCCTCATGGTAGAGGATGGAGTTCCATCTTTGGTGTGGGAGGTCCTTCTGTATATGTGTTGTTTTTATTGGTTAATGAATAAAGACACTGCCTTGGCCTGTGATAGGACAGAGTAGAGCTAGGCGGGGGAAACTAAACTGAATGCTGAGGGGAAAAAAAGGCAGAGTCAGAGAAGCTATGTAGCTACCAGAGGAGAAAGATGCAAGTCGCCAGCTGCAACCTTGCTTGTTGGCTATGAGCCTCATGGTAAAATATAAAATAATAGAAATGGCTTAACCAAAGTTATAAGAGCTAGCTAGAAATATGCTTAAGTGATTTACCAAATAGTGATTTAAATTATATAGTTTCTGTGTGATTATTTCTGGAGTCTGGGCGGCAGGAGCAGTCAGAAAACAAACAAGCCACTTCTCCCTACACTTCTGATCTAATACTAGATGGCATTTTTGACATTTTGACACTACATTTGAGAGGCACAGAAGCTTATTAGTCACGTGAAGCCACAGTCCAGGACTTGAGAGAAGGGGGGGGCTACATAGCGTATAGGTGCCTATCTCAGAACTCAGGAGATATAGACAAGGATGAAGAGTTACTACTGGTTCTCAGAGAAGGGTGGCTTGCGTGTGTCCTTTGACAGCCACAGCCTGACACATAAGTGAAGATCCGACTAAAGGCTGAGACAGAGGGGAGGAAGATGCTCAGGACAACCAGCTAGTAACAGAACTAGCAAGGTAAGTCGGGAACTAGAATTAGGAAGTTCAATGAGAGTCACAGTTAGGCATTTTCTACCCTATGCAATTCAAGGGTATCCAGGCAGTACAGAAAGTGTGCGTTTTTATCATACCCCCCCTCTACTGTGCACACTGCATTGCCCTGTAGAAAATGTTCTTATTCATTGAACATCCCCTGGGCTTTCACTAAGAATTTTTTCTCTCACACACAAATAACCGTTCATAAAAGAACGCTGTCAAGGAGCTGGTCTGTCCTTTGATGGTTCAGTAGATATGGAGACCTGAAGCCGGGCGGTAGTGGTGCACGCCTTTAATCCCAGCACTCGGGAGGCAGAGGCAGGAGGATCTCTGTGAGTTCGAGACCAGCCTGGTCTACAAGAGCTAGTTCCAGGACAGACTCCAAAGCTACAGAGAAACCCTGTCTCGAAAAAACCAAAAAAAAAATGAATAACATGGTAACATCTTGGTTTGATAAGTGTGTCACACTTTCAGCTTCACAAAGTGGACATCCCTTAGAAACTGATTGAATCTTGTTGGTATCTAAGATAATGAACAAAGTCAGCACTTCAGAGATTAAAGAACCACACCACAGAGAAGTGGCAACTCGAAAGATCAGCCTTGTTTACTGGAAAGGCCTGGAGACATCAACGCGGTCCCCACGCCAAGACTATGCTTCACGCCCTAGCGGAAAGCTCCTCTGATTCTTCCTTCCTAAGTCTCTACCTTGAAATTTCAATATTTCACTTGTGGGAACACAGCTGACACACATATAAACTCACAGACTGTGTCAACACACACATGACCTGCAAATGTTCATACCAGATAAAATCCCAGCTTGGAAAAGGGGAAGTGGACAAAGTCCCATCACTAGCCAAGAAGCTATTTGCCACTGATAAATGCTACAGAAGGCAAAATCAGTTTTCTACAAAGCAGTGACACTGGATATATCAGCCGCACCCTAAGATAGTGCCTATGCCACAAGTAGCTGGCTAACAAAACAGACTTCATGTTTTTATATATCTTTTTTGCTTGTTTGTTTTGATTTTTTCTTTTTCTTTTGAGAGAACGTGAAGTAGGACAGGTATGGAGGTAGGGAAGATCTAGGAGGGGATGAGGGTGGGGAAAGTTTATGATCAAAATCCATTATATAAAAATTTAATGTGAGCTCTCAGCTTGACGCCATGCTTCTTGCCTGGGATGGTAACTGGCGGCTCTCCCTCTGGAACCATTCCCAAATAAACCCTTCCTTCTTAAAACGTCCTTAGCCATAATGCTTTATCACAGCAACGGAAAACTGGCTAACACAGCATGTCTCCTCCATGTTTTGATTCATGGTAGGTATGCACTGTGTGAGGGGCATGGACAGTCTGAGAAAGTTTTTCTCAGTCAATGCTGAAATATCAGAACTGGAATGAATGAATGGCAGTAAGAACTTTGACCATATTAGCTTTTGAGGTATATCTCTCTTAATTGCCTGGCCTCCATGAAAGTAAAAATATCTACATGAGTATTTTCTGACTTTAATAATGCATGAAATATTGATTTTAATTAATATTTACTCAGAGCTCAAACTCTGTGTCAGGAAATGCTAGAGGCATCTATGTGTGCCAGACCATCTGTCTACAGAACGTAACTATGACTTCGGTCCTCGTGCAGGTATAGGAGCAAAAGAACGAGCAAAAACAGGGTTCAAACTTAGGTTTTCTGGCTCAGTGGCCCTTGTACATACATTGCAATTGTCCTATGCTGAGGGTGACCCACTGCTTTGCTTTCTGCTTTCTTCAGAACCGATTTATGGGATAAACTGGGGCAAGTCAGTCTCCCCAGCTCTGCTCTAGAATCACAATGATTGCAACATGCATTTTAAGGATAAATCTTTCATCTAGGACTTCCATAATCGGCCGCCTCATGCTGGATGGCTCAAACAACAGAAAAGGGTTGTCACAGAGTCCTAGAGTCTAGAAGGCTGAGATCAAACACAAAGAACAAAATTACTTCTGAGAGCTATGAGGGAAACAAAAAGATGAATTGTAGAGGGTTGTCTTCCTATGGGTGTGAAATTCTTCATTCTCTCTCTCTCTCTGTCTCTCTGTCTCTCTGTGTCTGTGTGTGTGTGTTTCCCCTTTCTGCCAGAACAGAATTTGCATTGCACTAGTGCCTACCCATGTGTTAATCAACTTTCTGTTACTGTAGTAAACACTTTCCATTACCTTGGATTATCAACTCCAGAAAGGTTTGTTTCAAAGCTTTAAAGGGTTGGCTGCACAGTATGTTGACCCAATAAGTTTTGGTACTGCAGTAAGGTAAATATGGTGAGTTTTGGCATAAACCATTCTCCTTATGGTGGGAGAATGACAGAGAACGCCTACTTATCTCATGGCTCAGAATAAATATAAGAGAACAACAGGAGACCCCAGAATCCCAATATTCCCCTCGAGGACACAACTCGGTGACCAGAATATTTCATACTAAGCCACATTGCTCAAGTTCCCATTGCCTCCCGATACTGCCAAATGGAGGAGCAAGCCTTTAACGCACTACTCATTGGATCACCTTTAAACTCCAAAATGGAGCAAGCCTAATGGCTTAAATTTAGTTTGGCAATGTCTATTAACAAATCAACAAATAACACCATATTATGAGGAGGTAGGAATTTCAACATGAAATCTGAGAGACCCAATTCAATCCATATCAAGGGACATCTCAGTACCAGGGGTGAAGTCCAATGTCCGGCATCAAATGTATCACAGATTTCCATTGTATTCAGTGTTAGGAACATCTAAATAGCTTATGAATAAAAAAAAGTAAACAAAACAACAAAACCCACCATATTTACACTGTACAACAGATGGTTGAAATGAGAATTTGAATGAACTGAAAATTTTATTCTGATTTCCTGTGAATCGTGATTTGAATTTGATTGACTTCACAAGCTCATTCTCTGAGTGGCTTGGCCATGAATCTGGGGCAAGATGTTGAAGCCTGCGGCGCCTTTAAGAGGTGAGGCCTGGGGTGATGGTGATGCAGAAGTAGGTCAAAGATGGGAGGGTCTTGGAAGGTTACACCTCTCCTTGGTTCTGACTTCCTCTACCTCCTGTCTGGAATCACATGAACAAGTCCAAGCTGCAAGGTCCTACTTCACAGTCTCGGTCACGCTACCGTGACATCTCTGCTTGTGAGATGCCACAATCCCTATGGAGTCGTGACCATATCCACTGATACGGTCACTCCCCTCCTATCCACTGATCTGTCAAGCATTCTATTCCAGCAAGGAGAAAGAAAACTAATACACCACATTATTTTAATACATACCCGGAGCTGATAATCTATCATCAGTCTGAGTCAAGAGCCCTGCTGTGTCAGCAGGGGCGGGGGTGGGGGGTGGGGAAGAAGGAGCTGCAGTAAAGGATACTACCTGGAAGTAGAAGAGAAGGGATTACAAAATATTCATGTTTTGATGGGAGTGTGTCCCCAAGAGGACTGGGGACAGCCGGTGAGTCATGGTTAAACAGTAAAACAGGTGAAAAATGTGAAGGCTTACTGGGACCATGGGTGAGTTTTCTAGTCCTGGAGGAAGAGTTTCCATGACAATGGGAAGCAGGCAACTGATGGCTACAGACAGATTGAATGTCTTCAAGTGTTTGTTGGGGGCATAGTCTACCTTTTTCTCCGTTGACTTTTATATACATCAAGACTCAGCCAGCTTGCCTACCAAAATCAGAAGAAAAGTAAAAGATGATTAAGTAGACAAAATAAGAAGGTTCCTGGTATTCATTTTCAGCAGATACGCGTTGTTTGAAATTTCAGATTTTTTAAAAAGAGAGACATTAGAGAGCATTTTCTTCACAAAATGGTTGTCAGTGGGATCCTCTAAATAGCCTGTTTCCCCCAGGGCTGCCTGTTTTTATTTGCCAGAAATCGTTTCACACAATTGTTTTCTATAAGCACATCTGGCGAGAATGGTGAGCTAAGTTTAAGGAAACAATAGCTTTTGTTGGGTGGGTGGGTGGGTGATTGTTGTTGTTTTTGAGACAACAGTTTTTAAACTTAAACACAACAGTGTACCTTTTTAGAGTTGGTTGTTCCATGTGCAGGATTTAAAAATAGTGCATAAGTTCTGACTAATTAATATTTTAAAATAAATAAATAACGTGTGAAAGTAATTAGAAAATGCTAGAGCATTTTAACAAGATATATTTAAAGGAACCTCTCATTATACTAAGTCGATTTGAGATGTCATGATGCCATTGACATTTAGTTCATGGCATTAGATGTAATAGGATGGAAATGCTTTTTCAATTAATGGCTTTGGGAAGGATGCTTAGCTACATGTGGTTTTTCTGCAACATAGGCAGGGAATTCTTTGCCTTCACCCCAGCAAAAGAGAAACAAAAATCTCAGCAAAGCGGAGCAGAATCCTGAAACTAGAGTAGGAACTGCAGTCACATCAAAGTTCTTTCTACAATAGCAAGTAATACCAGCAGCTGGCTTCTTGAACAGTGTCGAAGGCAACTCAGGGCTCTCTTTAGAAGCCCAGGCCACATGGGAGCTTGGGCATTTGCAGATGGAAAAAATAAATTATTCATAAGAGTCTTGGAATTGGAAACAATCAGCAGAATGAAAATGGGCTACCACGAGTATCCAGAGGTGAGACGTGGACAAAGATGCTTTGCTGCCTGCTACAGAGAACAGGACAAGGTTATTGGTGTCCTTAGGAAACACTTACCCCTACATTCTACAGGAAACAGAACTGAGACATGGTATATGAATCTGTCCTAAACAGAATTTGTACCTAATACATATAAGCTTAATCTACTTCATAATGAAATATATAACTTACTAAGAATTAATTTTTAACCTTTTAATTTTGCCTGAATCATAAAGTATCGTGAACAAACTCTCTCAGATCGGGTCTACAGGGCATAGTCTTGCTTCGTCCTCCCAGGCAAGCCGCCATGAGCACACAAGTCAGGGCTAACATACCTCAGAAAATGATGTCGGACAGAGAGTCATTTGTGTGTTCAGCCTGTGGCTTGCACACGCATGACGCCCACCCTCCTTGTACCACACAAACACCCTGTCACCTCTCTAGGAAATTGTAAACTGAGAGCCAAGCAGACATCCTCCACTTTACCTTCATCGGTTCTTGCTTCTTGGCAATAGCACGAACGTGTAATAACAGATCATGCAAAAGTAAAGTTAGAAATGATGTCCCTGGGAGGCAAGGCGGGCCGGCATGAATCAAAAGTCATACTTCACGCCAAACCAACTGGGAATTCACAACAGTCGGAAAGAGCAAAGGGAAATACGTTAGAAATTGGTTTGAATGACAAACTTGAGAATCCTAAAGTAGCTGGTCAATAGGCTTGTTCGTACAGTGACTCATCACTCTTATGTGAGCCCAGCTGGGTTTCGCCTTATATTTGGTGCATTTTAACAGACCTTCCAGAAATACAGTGGAACTGAGCTATACCTGAGAATTCCAGTAGTAAACTGGCTTCTTTTAGTGGGTTGCACGAAGGACAAGGTAGATGCAGCAGGAAGATGCTTGAGAACAGAGCCCTTCACTTTACTGAAGCGACAGTGTTGACTGGTTACTGTGACGTCAGCCATCTAAGGCAGCGGGGAAACTGTCTTCTGAAACACAGGGCATTTGATTTTGTGCTTGTCTAGAAAGTATCGCAGCAAAATCTTTTGAAAGTCAAGGTAAATGAACTGACAATGTAACTCTGTTTCTCCAAGCAAGAGACAATATATGATTTTTAAGATCCCTTGGGGGCTTGCCTAAGTTTCAGAAAGCCATACAAACTTTCCGAAGGGAGTTGCTATGGCGTTTCTGGCTCGCACTCATCTTCCAACCAGTTCTAAATCCTGCTCTATGGACAGACACCCTCGCTATGGTGATCATGCTTGATAATATTGCCCTAAACCTGGAGATGATAGGACTGATGAGATAACTCGGGGCATTTGACTGAGAATTTTATAATTATTCTCTTTTCTTTCTTTCTTTCTTTCTTTCTTTCTTTCTTTCTTTCTTTCTTTCTTTCTTTCTTCCTTCCTTCCTTCCTTTCTTCCTTCCTTCCTTCCTTTTGTAAACTACATTTTAAATGTACTATGCTGGGTTAGCATGATGGCTCAGTGGATAAAATACTTGACTCATAAGTCTGATGCTGCTACTTTGATCCCTGGTGCAAGGAGAGAATCAACTTCACAAAACTGTTGTATGTCTTCTACGCATGTGTCACAGAATAGATGCACACACAATAATTAATAATAGTAATACAAAAGATATGGTATGTTACCTTACATAGGTGCACTGTCCTCAAAGTTTTCAGAGCCCAACTCAGATTTAATTATAGAATTTCATTGTTTTGAACCATTATCAATGCTGATCTATTTGTTCTATCATCCATAGATGGACTCAAATTCCAGACTCATGACTTTCCATGTGTATGGGTTCCTTTGCTGTGGCTATGATGAAATACCCCACCCAGAATCAACTGGGAGGGGAGAGGGTTCATTTTAGCTCACAGTTCCAGAGAGATAGATTCATCATGATGAGAAAGACATGCCAGTACATAGAGATAGAGAAGGCACGGCAGTAGGAACAGGAAGCTGGCCAATCCCATTTTCACCCTCACCCAGGGAACCAGAGAGAGAGAGAGAGGACAGCACGTGGAGCCAGCCTATAAGACCACAATAAGAAAGGCAGAGCCAAGCAGGGCTGACATTCCCATGAACCAACTGAGTAGAAAAGTGAAGTTGTCAGCATTGATATGAAGCTGTAGATCCGTAGCAGCCTCCAAATAGATATCTTAGGAGCATGTTTCCTCCGGCAAGGCTCCACCCTCTAAAGGTTCCATGTCCTTCACTGATAGGGACACCAGCTGGGGACAAGGTGCGCTATTTTATGAGCCAATGAGAACACTTCACATTTAAACTACAGGAGCAGGCTCAGGGCAAAGGCCAGTTCATACATGCTCCCAGCCCCGTTTGCTCTGTGAGTCTCCAACATCACAGCACAAAAATCTCATAATCACTGGGAGGAATAAATGCATGTGGGGTGTCATGTACAGACTTATTCAAAGCACACATTCCTTAAATTACACTTTGCTTCTACTAAACTAGAAGTGACTACTTTCCTTGCTGTCTGAGGACTCATGCCTTGCCACTTTCCTGAGCTGATTTGGCTGAGGCCCCAAAGAGGGCAGCACCATCCCGTTGGACTCTTGAGTTCTTAGCTTTCTTGTCTGGCTTTTACAACTCTTCAGATGGTGGATATTGGGAACTTGGAGATGCCTGTTAAAGTTCTCATGGAGAAGTTGTGGTCAGAGAAGGAAATCCCTGCTTTCCATAGCTGGTCTTTCATTGTGGCCATTGCCCAGAGAGTATCAGCGTCTCTTCCTCTTGCTCAACAAAGAGGCTATGGCCCCAGCCAGCAGCTTGACGGATTTTAGGTTGACAGCATGACTTGTCATGACTTTCAAACATATGGACAGTTTTGTTTTTACTATAGTTTATGTAATTCCGAATGATGTCACAATTCTTGTTACTGTACTGGCTTAGCACCCAGCCTCATGGCAGCCCTCAGTGTCAGGACTTCACCAAACCCATGAGTCTCTTGCAGTCACTCAACACAGCCACAAAAGAAGACAAATCAAGCAGTTGGGGCCGGAGTTTTATTTTAATAAATTCAAATAGTAGGACACAAGTAAAACGTAAGTGGCAAACATTTATTGTCTTTAAATTATGACAAACATCTGGCTACAAACTGGCTTCATCCGTGTGATTGCTCTTATTGCTGATTTCTTAGACACGTGCTAGTAATTCATCAGATGGTGGTTCCTGCCGTGGGAATTCTCCCTTGAAAGTAGAAAAGAATCTCTTTTGCCTCAGTTTTCATTCAAGGTATCCCGGACAACCCAGATACCTGCTTCCAGCAACTAACTTACCTTTCTATCACTTCAGAGACCCTTAGATGTTGTCTAACTTTCCACCAGGGATGATGACAGTCAAGCACTCAGTAGAGGACCACAGAGAAGACATGCATTTGTCGTTGTTTAGTTGAGTTCTGTTGCTACAGGTCATGACTGGCTTGAGCTACTGTGATCTGGGCTGGCCTCTTTCCCATGCTGTGTATTCTGTCATTAAGTGTGGGCCTGGTTGGCGCAACATTGCAGATTCTGCTGGACTCTTTCCCCTAACTCAAACAGCTTGCTGGGAACTGCATCCATCTTGATACTGCTGCGGACCTGCAGCTGCATAGTGATGCCAAACACTTCACTTTTGTACGCCGTTGGTTCACGAGAACGTCAGCTTTGCCCAGCTTCGTCTTTCAATGTCTTACAACTCTATTTTAAGGTACTGTAAAGTGAAAAAATGAAAGTTGCTTTAATCACCATTTTTACGTTTTGATTTTCTTAATTTTTTTTTCCAGTGGAGAAGCAGCCAGTACGATTTGTAGAAAGAAATGTATATTTAAACACATTAAGAGCTTACACAGACAGGAACGTGTGAGCTGCAGAGTCAAAATATTTGAATTTGTATTTTGACTAACCACATACTATCTTTGTATTTAAGGCTAAACTGTTTAGCCTTCTGTGCCTCAGTTTCCCTATCTATGTGGGATTGACAAGAACAGTGACTGCCTAGCTCTTATAGATTAAATGCAACTCATAGCAAAAACAGTTTGCAGTATGGAAATGAAAGCAGCACCCAGTGCGTGACAGCTTTTCATAATGTCTCTTAGATATGCAGCATAGCATTTATTTACATGAGCCTGAAATCTTGATAAAAGTTATTTACTTTTGAACATTTACTATAAGTGCTCAGAATATAGCTGATCATAAGAAATCTTCCTCTTTCGATGGAGCCTTCAATCAAGGCATTGTTTGGGTGGGAAGGAGATTGCCAATGCCTTATGTATGACTCTCCAATCTGATGATATCATATGTCCTATATGGTCTTCTCATATCATACGACATGGCATAGAATTTGTAAAATAGGGTCTCAACAAGAATATTGCCACCTCAACATTATTAATATTTATTAGACATTTTAATTCCTGTGTCATATTCCCACAAAGACTGTTTACTATCTTGGATCGGGAAACCAAGTATAATAAGGACACAGGTTATGCCTAGTTCGTTTATTACCATACCTGGGGCTGCTTAGCACCTGACATGGGGTAGAAACCATGAGAATGTGCATTGCCTGGATAGAAAATCACTGAAGATAAGAGTATGACTAACTGAGAAATGAGCCATGTACAGTTATCTTCTTTGCCTACATTCCTATGTCAACATTCTGCACTAAAAAGTTAAAAGAAAATGGAATTGATAAAAATCTATGTCCTTTCAAGTCAATTAATGCCCAAAGAAAACACCAAACAAAATACTGCCTGGCTTGAAGGAGCTAGAACACGCGTCTGACTGGGATTGTTGGGGAAGCCCCTCATTAAAGAGGGTGCAGCTGAGGGACCACAAAAGGGAACAAAAGAATGGCTTTAGGAACGCTGAGATGCAGGTCTGCCACTATCCTGAAGTATATTTCTAAGCATCCTGGGATCCATTATTTCATTGTATTCCAAGTCAGGCTCTCAGGCTGGATTCTCAGTGAATATTTCACCCTGTGAAGGTCAACCGGTGACCCATGCCTGGAGAGGTAGAGCTAAGGAACATTAGGAAAAGGCAGGAGAGTGACGTTCAAAGTATGGTTAGGAAGTGGTAAGTAACCTGGGGTGGAGCGCAAGTGAACAGGGAAAAGAGACTGTGAAGGACAGAAGCTAAAGGGACGGACTTCATCTTGAGAAAGGATGTGGCCGCTGTCCCTGATGTTCCGGAGGCAGGGATGCACATCACTGGATATTTATATGTGAATAGGAAGGAATTGCCACCTTGAAAGACTTTTCGAGTACCCAGAGGCATCGGCCCAATGTCCCTCCAAATGGAGATTACAGTTTAAAGGGTAGTTGGAACAAAACTGACAGACTAAGAATTCAGCCTTGCAAATGACCTCATGGAACATTTTAGCTCATGGGGAATAATTACATTACCTCATGGCTTCCCCCAGAACAGCTACACCGCTCAGTTCCTATGGACCTCGGTGTTAATTTTCACTGTGCCATCCTCTTTTCCGATGGGCATAGGCAAACACGATGTGATTATGTTCGCTTAGTCTTGGAAGAGGCAGTTAGTTCTTTCCTCGTTGGGGTGAAAACACGTGGGTGGTAAAGGAGTCTCAAAGGGAGCCACTGATAGAGAGCAGCATAAGATGTCATGGAAGAAGACACAGAATTAGTAACACCCACTCTGTCCTTCACAGTATTCAAAATCTGGTGGGGAAATCAGAGGGATACGGATGGAAATCGGATGGATACAGGCATTCACGGTTGAGAGTAATAATGGAAGAAGAGAATGATGGAACAATACTCCAAGAGAGATTATGGGATCCGGAAAGTAGGAGAAAATTATGGTGAAAGGTATGAATTTTAGGGTTTGTGATCAAGATATAGGATACCCAGTTATATTTGAATTTTAAAGAAATAATAAAGGCTTTTAGCATAAGTTGTTCTAAATGTTACATTAAAAGATACCGATCCTTAAACATTTTTACTTATTTGAAATTAAAATGTACACTGATGTCTTGCAACTTATTTGGCAACTCTAATCAGGGGAATTTTATGAAAAACATTTTGCCCTATCTCATCAAAAGTCTTTAGAGAAACTAGCTTTCAATAAGGGTATGTGATGCTAAAGAAAATGCTGTAATTTTCAAGCAGAGGGCAAGGGAAATGGGTAGGGTATGCAGCAGACATGTGGGAGAGAAAGGTGGTTATGGGGAATTTGCCATTTAATTACATGGAAATTTAAAACCAATAGGTCCAGTGAGCTGTGGGTTGAAGATATGAAAGCTAGCTAGATATGATCTTTGCAAAAGTTCATGGAAAATTAACGCTTAAGGAAATATTAACAGTAATCATGCTCATTTACTGATGAGGAGAGGCGGCTAAATCACAGAGGACTTTGATCTGCCGATGCTCCAGCCAATGTTCTTTCCGCTGCATTATTCTAGTTCGATTTTTCTCGAAGTAGCAGGCCTAAACCAGCAATAGGCCAAACCACCAGTCTACGCGGGCCTAGCGGTGAAAGTTAAGTAGTGGAGTTCTTCGCTAAGTTCCATTCCAAATCACCACTTTGGAAATCTTCCTCAGCTTTCCCTCTGACCCAGTGCCTTCCATTAGCCCCGAGTGAGGCAAATTACTACTGATACGCTAAAAGTCTAGGGAGGCAGTTTTCCTTCAGAGTCCGGTAGGTGACTTGTTTTTTTCCACAGATACCAAACTCTCCCCATGTAGATTTTGTGCCAGAAAATAATCTTCCATGAGCATCAGTTTCGTAAGCAGTGACTAGCCTGGACTGACCCTGTCAATTCCTGACTGCAACAGGTTTTCATCTTAGGTCACCCCCTCTCCCTCTGAACCTCTCTGCCTTGCACCCCCCTCCCACGAAACCAGGTTTCGGTGTTCTTTTGGTACTCTAGTCTGCTCAAAGAATCTCAGACGTGGGGAGAGATTCACAATGTCATCCAGCCTCAACTGTCACCTGCTTCAAAATTCTTCATCTGGGTCAGAACAACATTTAGGGAGGAGTTTAACACTCTTATGGACAAGGAAGACATGTCTCCAGGGGTAGCTAATTGCAATATCTGAAGAATGACAATACAGAACTTTTGCTTTGGCCCTTTGAGAAGCAATGTGACGTTGACCCACTACTTTTCCGTCCTCTGGTACCCTAAATTAGCAAAACAACATTTGCCAGGCAGTCCCAAGCTAGTGTTTATTTAATAGTAAGCGTTCCAAATACAAACCTTAATCTTAGTAGGTTTGTGTGTGTGTGTGTGTGTGTGTGTATGTGTGTGTATTGCTGATACAATGATTACATTTTATAAAGCATTTTCCACTAAAATTGAGATAGTCTGCAAATATGTCAGGTTTGGGAGTTTGGAGAACAAGGATTCTATCACAATTGTCTTGTTAAGTGTTGACTTTAGAAGAAGCATCAAATATATTCAGACAAGGAAGATAATCCTTCATTAGAAATTAGTGCAGAAAAGGTTCATTTACCAATATAGAAAAATATTCAAGTAAAACATGACTTCAATTTTTTCCTGATGACTTCTGAGAATGCATTTCTCTTTAGATCCTTCGTTCTGTCATTGCAATAATGACGCTATTCCTAAGAAGTATCATTCTCATTTGAAGGGAACATGAATTAACCTAACAAATAATTGTACTCTTCGCAATAAATTTTTCCTCGTGGCGGTGGAAGTTATCTGTTGACTTAGGGAGGGAATAAGCTATCCTCCGGTGGTCACGTGAGCCAAATCCCCAGTTTCAGGTTAATAGGAGTCTCCTAGGGGGGTGCAAGGCAGAGAGGTTCAGAGGGAGAGGGGTGAAATAAGATGAAAACTTGTTGCAGTCAGGCATTGACAGGGTCAGTCCAGGCTAGCCACTGCTGCTCACCTCCCAGACTGCAGCAGGGGCTGCAGCTGAGCATCCTGCACAGAGTCTTCACTGCTGGGAGGTGAGCAGCAGACAGCTTCATTTGTCATTTGATCGGCGTGATGGGAAAAGAGCAAAGGATCTCCCCTGAGGCACTGTTTATAAAAAGTGAGGCCAACAGTTGGGGGTCAGAAGGAAAGAGAGAAGGGTAGAAAGAAGGCAGGGGGTGAGAGGGAGAAGTGGGGGGGGGGAGAAGTCGGGGGGGGGGCTAGACCATCTCTTGTGAGCACAGGTGTGTAGGGCTGATGGGCTGAAAAAAGAGGCCAACGCCTTGTGCTTCCGTGGCATGTGGCAAGGCCAAGGCCCCAACTGTAGCTTGAAGCTTGAGTGGAGGAACATAAATAATTTTCAACTGTTTTCTATTAGCCAAATGCTCCTCCGTTCTTTCCCCCGCAGAGGAAAGCAAACCCGAAATACTTCAATCTCTTGTGTCAGAACACGCGGCTTAGACTAAAGCCAAGGTCTCCTGGTGTTACCTTGTTGGGCTTCTTGGTCAGGTTTCAAATCATATCCTGCATTTCGTCTTTAAAGACAGTATGGCTTAAGATTTTGCCCATGTGAGCAGTCCTGGGTCCGGTTTTGCATGCACTTATGGTTCCTTCCCACCGCTGAGCAGCCCCTGGACTAGGCTTGTCATTTCTATTTTTAAGGCACGAGGTGGACCAGATATGTACACCTAGGGAATGAGACTCTTCCCTGGCAGGGAGCGTGTCACGGTGGATCTCCTCTACCATGTCAATGTCTCTATTGAGAGTGACATTCTGTCTCCCTTCCCCCTAGTCATGACAGAGACCTGACTGCTTTCTTTCTCTGCCACTGGGTTTCCAGATGACTGGCAGGAGGTTGCAAGGGCAAACTCCTCCTTGACAATTTCCCCGAAATTCTCTTCTTTGCTCCACCACTTCCCTAACTACTGTCAGGGGAACCGTCGTTCTGGGGCCCACTATAGAAAGGTTGCACACCGTCTCTGATTTGCACACTTCTTTTAGAACTGGGGGAAAAAAAGAAGCTCCATTTACATAGAGAGAGTCTGCCAGAATCACAGGTTTTTTTAAAAAAAAGGCAGAGTTTGAATGTCAGCTATAAATTCCATCTTCTCTGTTCCTTCACCTTCTAATAATAGTCTCGTGTACCCCTTCTCTACATGGGCACACTTACATGAATATTACAAGAAAATTAAGGGAGAGGAGGTCCTGCCCAAAACAGTAAGAACTGAGTCGGAAGTTAAAGTGTTAAAATTATTGATGAGATGGGTGGCGTTCATATTTAAAATATCTGAGGAAAAGTTACCCCACATATGAACAGTGAACAGAAAGAAAGAAACCCAAAGATCCTTCTGCGAAAAGATGTGTGTGTCCATATACAATAAAAAAAAAAAACAGAAGTAAAAATTACACTTTAAGCCATTTTTTGAGCTGACGAGATTAGCAAAAAATTCCATAAGATCAAAGCCTAGCCTGCTGCTAAGGCAGTGGGAAGCTGACTCCTTTTATATATTACTGGTGGAAATTTGAATGAGTAAAATCCCCACAGAGGGCAATTTATTGGTATCTGTCAAAAAATTACAAATGCAAATACCCTTTGGCCCAAGAACACCAAAATAAATTCCGGAATTTATATCACAGATATGCTTGCCCATGTGCAGAGAGGCATAGCTACAGTGCTGTTTCTTGTTTATAACAGAATGTTGGAGCCTGGTGGAAAGACTGTTGATTAGGGCCTCTAACCACACCATCATATAGCCATGCAGTGAAATTATATACGATGTTTCTAAACAGGGAGCTCTCTCTATACTGATGTTACAATGTTCCTAGGATACACGAAGAATCTTCAAAGGAAACTAGGAAATAGTGTCATAGTAACACGTAACAAAAGACTTTTTAAAATGGGGGGCAGAGAACAATTTTAAAAATAAAATAGCTCCGAGAGACGCAGGTCAGGTGGCTAGATGGTGCTGCATTGTGCGGCAGAAGCCTTTGTGGGATAAGTAGGCAGGTGGGGACGGACGGGGAGTGCATCCCCCCTCTACATACTGTCTAGCCTTTGTGAGGTGTGAAAGAAGCGTGTTCTACTGAAGAGCAGATCACAGAGGTAAGTTTTGAATCAGCTGTATCGTCATGTGTCAGTCTAGTGGGAAAAAGTCCTGGGCTCAGCAAGTCCAGCCCCAGCTATTCACAGTGATGAATTCCAACAATGCAGAATATTCCGCGGTGTGGACTTAGGGTTAGGCTGTGGGGTCGCTCCCCTGAAGAACGGCAGCAGAGGTGCTGCCCGTGTGCTTTGAAAGGGTTCCCTGTTTGTTCAGGGAAGTAACACTTGAGCGTATCTTCTGTTTTCTGGGACCTTCGCTGGCAAGTAAGCTTTGTTGTCTTGTCTGTGTTGATGGGTGGTGATTTTGTCTTCAAATCAAATGAAGACGAATTTAAATCTGTGGCATACAATGGGCAATGACTCTGGTGCCTTTAAGTAAAATTTGGTTTAAACATGAGAAAAGAGAGTTTTTGCAACAGTGAGCAGACTTCCAGGGAGCCTGGGGTGACATTCAGACTGGGTGTCCCCTTCTGCTCGCTGAACGGTCTTCAGCACCAGCCGCTCGCTGTAAGGGGCCCTTGTGAAATGAAAATTCGCTGAATCTGCTAGCAATGTGAGAAGTCCAAATTTTTAAGCCAAGTTTCATAAATAAATTACTCACAGAAAACATGTTCAAGTGTCCTTCGCCGGTGAAGAGGAAGGGCAAGGAGGTGAACCTGAGGACGCCAGTGCTTGTCGTCCCAGGTGAGGGGGTTTCACTGTGTAGGAAATTCTACAGACAGTGTGACTTACCCAGCCTCCTTCTCCTTTATCTCCTCCCTTCACCAGCTACCATTTCTACCCACATCTTCTTTTTTTTTTTTTTTTTTTTTTTTTGGTTTTTCAAGACAGGGTTTCTTCTCTGTAGCTTTTTGGAGCCTGTCCTGGAACTAGCTCTTGTAGACCAGGCTGGTCTCGAACTCACAAAGATCCACCTGTCTCTGCCTCCCAAGTGCTGGGATTAAAGGCGTGCGCCACCACCGCCCGGCCTATTTTTTTTTTTTTTTTTACCCACATCTTCTTGCACAAGAAGCTTTCATAACTTTTCAATTCTGGATTGAGAAGCAGGAAGGACCCTGGTGTCAGTACTCTGTCTTTGACTCTTTCGACTTCGACAGACTCACCACTCTCTGGATTTTTCTCTCCACGCTGTAAACCACCTCTGGGTTGCTGGCTATTTTCTTCACCAGCCCAATCAATACAGATTTCTGCAAGGTTCAGAACTAACTCAGTTCTCACTGAAAGTTAACGCCTGTCTTGTAGATTTAGTAGACACCCATTTGAGTCTATTCATGAAAGAGTTTTAAATCTCACCCATTAGACCCAAACTTAATTTTGAACTCCAGACCTGTATGTCGGCAGTACCCTCTGCTTTATTACTCGAATGCCTAGTGCCAAAAATGACATTTTTCTTCTCTACCAACCTAGTCTTTATACTTGTGTCAGTAAAAACCTCGCCCACCCAACTATGCTTTGGCCCTTCTCTTGCATCCCCGTCTAATGTCCCCCTCTAACATCCCCCTCTTGTGTTCCCTCTTGTGTCCCTCTCTTATGCTCCCCTCCAGTCTTTTATCACATCTTTTCTCATGTATTGGAAATGAAATCTAGAGCCTTCTGCATCCTACCGCTAAGCTCCATCTACAATCTAACTCTTGCTATTTTTAATTTTATTGCATCCCCAGACGACTCATTGCGTCCCATGGCTGCACAAACCATCTTGACAGAGGGGCCGTCTCTAGTGCGGGCTACTAGCCTTCATATGATTTCGCTGTGTTCAAGATCTACTCTCTAATCACACTCGCCTCTCCAGGCAGGGAGACTCTGCGAAAGCGCTGCACTGCTTACAACTCAATTAGTTACATTTCAATACCAGTAGGGAAAAATCCCAACATTAGGAGCAGGACTAGGGTTCCCACCTGCACTGGGAGCCCCATCAAGAGCACTGCAAGCCATCCTTTCTCTCACATTTGCCCCACACTTGTAGAGTTTCTTTCAGGCCTGGCTCACCATACCTGCACTCATTGTTTTGCCCATTTAGAACGCTCCTGTCCCGCTGAGTGGCTTCCAGTTAGCCTTCAATTATCAGCTTAAATGGCAATGCCAGAGAAGTCTTCCTTAATCAGTTCTGAGATTGGACTTATTTCCTTTCTGGAATATATTACCCACCCCATTACTCCTTCCCAAACAGTCCTCAGAAATTGACAATTATGTATTTATAGGATTGTGTGTGCCTCTTACGGAATGAGATCAAATATATTTTGCAGGCAATTTGTCATCAGTGCTTAGTATGGAGTAGATATGCAGTGGATAGTTATTGAATGCCTGTCTGCATGAATGAATGAATGGAAGGAGAATGACCTCGAGGACGTATGTGTAGATGGAGGCAGAGTAAGAACATTGGTAATAAGATAGCTTCTGGTTTCCCATGACTTTCTTCTATTCATCTTTTCACTCTGGGAGCCAAGTTACATCACATGAAAAAGCACCAGATTAGAGAGGAAAATTCTTAGAATTGGAGTGTGCCAGCCCAGTGTTTAAACCTCAGGTACAGATCCACACCCAACAGGACAAACAGAAGCCATAGGGACCAGTCCGCCCATCGGTAGGAGACCTCAGGACTGGTCTCCACTTCTCCAGGGAAAAAGAGATTGTTAGTGGGATGCAGAACACTTCAACAAAGCATTTAAAACAAAGGCAAAATCCCATACCAAAATCATAAGAACAAACAACATGCAAAACGTGAAAACAGATTTGGACTCTTAACTAGAAGCAACAGCATTTAGTGTCCTTAAAAGAGTTTCTGACAGCTGTAGTATGGGGGAGAGTGCTGAGATGACCTTGGAGGAAGTGAGAGACAGGTAGGACCGGAGACAAGCTCAGAAAGCACAGACTCAGGCACTAAGCACATGATTCTGATATCAAAGAAAAACAAAGGCACCATGCGAGATTAAAGGAAGCGATGCAGAGGGTGAGCATGAGACGTTCCATCCTAATATGAAGCAAAAGCAAATGCAATTATGATAACAGAGGAAAGAGAGATGCGTGCTGAAGAAAGGACCCTAGAATAGCTGGGATCCCAATACGTATAGGAGCTGTCTTTTCTGAAACCCTGTTTTGGTGAGGTGTGTGCTCGCACGCCTTTAGCTGTAGTCCTTCCGTACTGATGAGTCGCGGTGCAGCTCGGTGCAATGTTTATACCTGGTGTACAAAGGAGGAAATCGAGGTACCACAGTGAGAAGTAATTTGCACAAGGCTCTGCAGCTCGCACTGAGCCTTGATGTTTGCCCTGGCCCTTTGACTCCTGGGCTCTTTTCCTAATTATCATGATTAATTTAAAAAAAAAATGTTTGAGCCGAAGAAAATGTCTGATCTGATCGTGAAGATAGAAGGAGTTAGCCGGTTTCTTAGTAAACCTGATAATTAGAATAGCACAGATTTACCTCCAGAGAAGTCTGTACAGTTGACAGTGGCTAAAGATACCTGCTTTATCCTCTCGGTTTCTAGTGGATCCATGGGGAACTGTCTTTTACCTCGAATTCTCCCACCTGCAAGTGATAGCAAAGCCTTCTCAGAGATGCCTGAGAACTCCCAGGGAGCAGACTTCCTCCTGAGGGTGTTTGCTGACTTCCCTGCCTTGTAGACACTGCCTGTTCCACCTTTTCAGACCCTTGTGACTATATGTGACAAGAGAGTATAAAGCCTATTCTCATGCTTGATTAGAGACAGTCATAATAAAGAGCTTGAGAGGTTGTTATGGAGTCCTGAGGACCTCGCCGACACCTCTTCCCTCCCTCTGTACCAGTGTTGTCTCTCTCTCTCCCTTTCACCCTTCCCTGACGTCAGAGAGACCACGTCCGTCATTTCTCTCCATAGAAACTTGCATCAGAGGTTCATCTTCTGCCCGAGCAATTTACCAAGGCAGATTTAGGAGGACAAAGTACATTTTTTTTGTTTTATTTTTTGAGACAGAATGTCTTTGTGTAGCCTAGCCTTGCTGTCTAGACCAGGCTGCCTTGAACTCAGAGATCTGCCTTCCTCTTTTTGCCGAACGCTGGGATTAACAGCATATGCCACCACTGCCTAGCCTACAGTATGTTTTCTTAATAAGAAAAAAAAAAAAGCACAGGGTTATTCCTAAAAAGGTGTTCTGTGAACAGTGCTTTTTCTATCCTGTTAGTAAAAGTGTGTGTGTGTGTGTGTGTGTGTGTGTGTGTGTGTGTGTGTGTGTGTGTAAGGTGTATGTGTGATCATGTGAGCATGAAAAAAGAACATTCACATATTAGGGTTTTCTGGTTTTTTTGTTTTTGTCTGTTTTAGACATGGTCTCACTGAGGCTCTGGCTAGCCCAGAACTCACCATGTAAACCAGATGGGCTCCAGCTCATAGACATGCAGCTGCCTCTGCTTCCTGAGTACTGCGATTAGGGGTGTGCTTGTGGGGGCCAGAGGTCGACACCAGGCATCTTCACACGTCACTGCTTTATTTTCTGAGGCAGGGTCTCTCACTGGACCTGGAAGCAAGTTAGGCTTGCTGACCAGGGAGCTCCAGTCATGAAATGAGGCATGTTTCAGCTTCAGGAAGAACGATTTCAATCATCTTTCTTATCTAAGTTGAAGATTTAAGAGCAGTAACCCCCCAGCTGACATTGCCTCTGTGCACGGCCTTACAGTAGTAGCATTTCTTCCTTATGTGTGTGTGGGGGGGGGCACAGGTGCACATAAGGGTGCGGAGGTTAAATAACCTCAAGCATCAACCATAGGAGTGCTACCCACCTCCTTCGTGGAACTCATTAATAAGGCTAGACTGGCGGGGCATCAGGTGCTAGGGAGACACGTATGACACTGCATCAGCATCCTGTGTGGGTCTGGGGACCAGAACTCCAGTCTTCACACTTGCATGACAAGCTCTTTATTAACTGAGTCATCTTCCTAGCCCAGTAAGGTTTGATTGTTGTTTTATAAAGTTCTCCATGGGCTGGAGTAATGAATGGCTCAGGTTTATCACATTTTGTTGTGCCAGTGAGAGGTCTGAAGGGTTGCTTTAGTCAGTGAAGAGATATCAGGACCACGACAGCTTTTAGCAAATGCATTTAATTGGGGGTTGCTTATAGTTTTAGAAGTTTAATCTATTACCATCACGGCAGGGAGCGGGTGCGGGTTTCCGAGAGTTCCACATCTGGACCGCAGGCAGCAGGAAGAGAGGGACACTGGGCCTGGCTTGGCCTTTTGAAACCTCAAAGCCTACCCCCAATGACACACTTCCTCCAACAAGACCACGTCTACTAAAACAGGGCCACATTGCCTAATCCTTCTCAAGTAACACTACTCCCTGATGACTAAGCACTCAACTATATGAGCTTTTAGGGGTCATCTCATTCCAACCACATAACGCCCCAGAATCCACATAACGCCGAGGTAGGAATGGCAGAACCTTGCCATCCCAGCACTCTGGAGTTTAAGACAGAGGACCCCAGAAGCAAGCTAGATAGATAGACTAACCAGAACTAAGGGGTTCTAGATTTTCATTGAGAGATTAACTCAGAAAATAAAGTCAAGAGTGATAGGTAAATCACTTTATTGATGTCAATTTCAGGCTTCCACACACATGAAAACACACACATACCACTGCTACTACCACCACCACCACTATACACATGTAAAATAAATGATTCTGAGCTTGCCAGATATCTGAGTGGGTAAAGGTACTTGCCATCAAGACTAAAGATCTGATTTAAATCTCTGGTGATGTGGGAGTCCCCTCTCTGTGCTGTGATTACCATTAATAAAGAAAGAAACTGCTTTGGACCTATAGCAAGGCAGAACTTAGGTAGACAGGGAAAGCTAGGCTGAATGCTGGGAGGAAGAAGGGCAGAGTCAGAGAGACGCCATGAAGCCGCAGCTGGAGATAGACATGCTAAACCTTTGTTGGTAGGCCACGACCTCATGGTGATGCACAGATTAGTGGAGATGGGTTAAATTAAGATGTAAGAGTTAGCCAGTAAGAAGTTAGAGCTAATGGACCAAGCAGTGATTTAATTAATACAGTTTCTGTGTGATTATTTTGGGTCTAAACTAGCCGGGCGGTCAGTAAGAACAAGTGGCCTCCTCCTACACTCTGGGGCCTGCATGGTAGAAGGATCTCTCCAGCAGACTCCCAAAAGTTACTCTTTACCACACATATACTATGACAAGCACAAATATACATAGATACATTCAATAAAATATAATTAAAAATTTTAAAGATTCTTCAGGTAAACACTATTAATTTGGATTTCTTTTTAAAAAAGAAATTCTTCTCTTATATATTACATCCTGATTACAGTTTACCCTCCCTCCCCCATAGATCCATTCCTTCCCCCTTTCCCTTCAGACAATGGCAGGCCTCCCAGGGATATCAACCAAACACAGCATAACAAGTTACAATAAGACTAGACACAAACCTTACTATCAAGACTGGACAAGGCAACCCAGGAGGAGGAAAAGGGTCCCAAGAACTGGTAAAAGAGTCAGAGACACATCCCCACCCCCTCTGCTAGGAGTCCCACAAGAACACCAAGCTTCACAACCACAACATATATGCAAAGGGCCTAGGAGACCCATACAGACTCTGTGATTGCTGCTTCAGTCTTTGTGAGCCCCTATGAGCCCTTCTTCGTTGATTCTGTGGGCCACATTCTTGTAGTGTCCTTGACCTCTCTGGCTCCTACAACCCTTCTACTTCCTCTTCCCTTGGGTTCCCTGAGATCAACCTAACGTTTGGCTGTGGGTCTTTGCATCTGCTCCTGTCAGTTGCTGGGTGAAACCTCTCTGATGATGACTGGTCTAGGCTCCAGTCTACAAGTATAGCAGACTATCACTAGGAATCATTTCATTTACTTTTTTTTCCCCGATATTGTTTGGTTCTATCTAGAACTCTGGGATATCTAGTTTCTGATTTCTGGCCATGCAGGCATTGTCAGGTGTGGGCTCCCTCTTGTAGCGTGGGTCTCAAGTTAGAATAGTAACTGTTGACCACTCCCAGAACGTCTATGTCCCCAGTACACCAGCACATCTTGCAGGCAGGACAAACTGTAGGTTGATGGCTTTGTGGCTGGATTGATGTCCCAGTCCCACCACTGGAAGTGTTACCTAGTTGCAGAAGATGGGCAAGCTCAGGCTCCAAATCCCCCATTACTAGGGATCTTTGATAGGGTCACCCTCAGATTCCAAAGAGTTTAATTTGGATTTCTTAAATGAACTGAAAATAATTCTCAGACACAGAAACACTCAAAAGTATTGTTAGCTTGTTTGTTTATTCTTGTTTTTATAAAAAGTTTAACAAAAACCTCTACAGAGATTTGAGAATTACATTAAGTAATATTGAGATAAGCATTTACAAAGGAGAGGTAACTGATGAGAACTGCCACTTCAATACTGGCATAGTACCTGGCAGTATGGGGTTCAAATCCTGCTTCTGGCCAATTAGCCATGTGCCCATTACAAATTATTCCCTGTCCATTGATATATAAAATGGGTATAATAGTGGTAATTATCACATGAAGATTCAGTAGGTCATGATTCAGATGTGCTAAACATCCTTGCTACCTGGGGGCAGCTTTGTAGGTTCAGACTCGTTGTTATCAAGAGTGTAAGATAAAAGTTGACGTATAAAAGACTGAAGTACAAATATTCAAGCCATCTATTGAAATACTGAATTAAAACTAATGTTTGAGGCCAGTGATATGGCTCAGTTGATGAAGGTGCTTGCTGCCATGTCTGACGACATGAGTTTGCTTGTCTGGGACACACATGACGGAGGGAGAGAGCAGAGCCCTTCCAGCTGCTCTGTGACCTTTACACACACTTTGTACCCACCCACACACTAACCAACTCACTAACTATATTTAATAAAAATTGCATTTTATGCAAATATATCTTAATGATATAAACGTGAAGTAATTGAACATCATGTAATATATTATAAAAAATATAGTTATTGAATCGGGTCCTGTTTACATAGGTGAGACTTCTTGGATGTGTCTTCTCTGACATTTCCAGAAGACAGAATCTCACATCAGCAACTTCCCAGTTCCTCTGGCTTTTACAAAATAGATCATGAATCTGAATGAGCAAGGGGAAGGGCAAAGACACTGGAGGGGCTAAAGGGAGGGAAAGGAAGCAGGGGTTGACATAATATATTCTCAAAAAATAAAAAACAACATTATTTTAAAAACAAAAATGTTATCTCTTAACAAAATAAAAAATTCTAAGCTTATATCCTAAAAGAAAAAGTAGTGTGAACAACAGCAATGAGACTGTATCCAATCCCTCCCCTAACGTGTATGGTATTTATTCTATTCTTGATTGCTTAGAAATAGCAACTTAGACTATGGATAAATCAACTAAAACTTAGAAAAATGATAGAAATTTCTTTAAAAATCTTAAAGCTCTTGAAATGGGACTGAAAACAATATAACCCTTCTAAGTCCCTGGAACTGTAAAATCATAAACACTTTACATGACACAATCCTGAAAACAAACAACAGTCATAAGTACAGCTCCAGATGATGGGAGGCAACAAGCTACTTCCGGCCCTTGACTTACATATTCAGAGACATGCTTATGCTCTCTAGGGTAAGGAGGGGACTCAGAGAAACACAGACATTGGCCCAGCAGCCACAGTGGGGACCTGGAATGCTCAAAAATCAATCTGATCTGTTTTAGAACTTGTGTCCCCCTTCTGTGTAAGTCTCTAAAGTGCTGAGATTATAGGCACGCTCCACCACACCCTGTTACATATGTTCAAGTTATACTCATTTGTTTATTTTTACGTGTATGGGTGTTTTTCCTACATGTAAGTGTGTGCACCATCTGTATGAGTGGTTTTTCTAGAGGTCAGAAAAGGGCACTGGACTCCCTGGAACTGGAGTTGCAGACGGTTTGTGAGCCACTGTGTGAGTACTGGCAACCCAACCTCTGGTCCTTTACAAAAGCAGTCAGCATGCTTAATAATCACTCAGCCTTCGCTCCAGCCCCAGGGATAGTCGATTTTAATTGTTAAAACATGTCATTTGAAAACAGAAATTTAGAATACCAATTAATAATACCAAATATATTTTCAAACCATAAAAAATATGCCAAAATCTTTGCTGAAAAATAAGACATTTTAATATATGTGTTTGTAGAGTTAATGCATTAGGTAGATTAAGACATTTAGAATATGAAGATTAGTAATGTTGTATTGATATATATTGAATAAGAGCTTAGTTGTACAACCCATACAGTTTCTCTAAAACTCTTGGGTATAACAGAAAACCAAAAGCATAAATACAAACTTCCGACAAAATATATACTGTGATTTCAGTACTCACCAAAATGTGTGAGTTGTGGTATAACAAAAAGAGTGATAAATTCATATAACTCTATGTTTTTAAGTTAAACAGTAAAATATCAAAGTTATATTAAAACAGCCAAATTAATAAACTTTAGAAATTAAGATACTAACCTAGGAAATAAAGGAAGTGAAAGACTATATGTGAAATAAAAATTAATGAAATTTGAACTAGGAAAGTTATATACACATACTTTTAGCAATACTAACTGGTTCATTAGAAAAAGAAAATTATAATCAAATAACCTCTAGAAAATCTCATCAAGAAAGAAGATAAAGTGAGAGCCAGAATACCAGGATGTCCGCTGTGCAACTCTCTCACAGAAATAGCCACACAAACAGGACCTGAACAACGTCAATGTCAATAGACCCGCTAATGCGGAAGTGGAGCTCTCACAGGGTCTCATCCCTAAACCCAGGCTGCGGAGGGCTGCTGGGAGAGGGAGAAAGAGCCTCTTTGAGAGAGGAGTTCCCCAATTGGTCACCCAATAGAAAGTGGTCAGCCCTGACACTGTGTCACACAAACGACAGAAACAGACTAAACAGATCTTATTTATGTATTTATACTTACAAATACAGATAGGAGCAACAATAACAAAGACAAGGAGCTATGGATTTGAGAGTCGAGGGACATGGAAGAGTTGGAGAAAGGGAACTTGGGAGGGCTCAAAGGGAGGAAAGGAAAGGGAAACTGATGCAATTGTATCTAATAACAACTGTATTTTTTTAAAAGAGAGAGAGAAAGAAAATAGAACATTATAAAATAACTACGCTTTTCGAGTCATCTACTGTTACAGAAAATCCTACGGTAATAGACTGAGAAATCAGCAGTCTTCTTGGAAAATGTACTCAACACTAAGGAGAAATAATTTTTAAGATTTTTCCAAAGACTGATTTGAAAAAATGTCACTTCAAACTTTGAAGAGATTGAAAGAGAAATCCTTATTTTGTCACAGCACAGAAAGAGATAGAAACTACTTAGTAAGAAAATTAATTTTAAACCACGAGAGGCAGCAAGAGCTTTTTATAATATGGAGAAACAGAAAGCACAAGCTTCCTTACATTCAGAAAACGGAACACATAACAAACGTCATCAAAACCTGACTCCTTCCTAAGACCCAATAAATTCAAGATTATTTGAAGCAGCAGCAGAAAAGGTGTAGGAAGTAGCTGTGGGTAAAACGTGTGACAACACATGAAGAAAGTCCCAGTGGCCTGCAAGGCATGGGATGTGCCAACTCTGAGCAGGAAAGCACATGTCACAGTTGCGATAGCTCTCCCCATTGCCGGTTACACGTTCATTTACTCCGAAGCGATTCTAGAATTATCTGGAAGAATAAAGGCATTAGATTGCCAAGAAATGTTTTTTTTTCAAATAAAAATCATGAAAGAATAATTAAAACAGTAGGGTACTGGTGCTAGACTTGACAGATTGGTGACTTAGAACAGTATAAATGGCCCAAAACAGAGACTGGTATAGATTAGAATTATGAACAGTCAGATTTGGAAATGTAGCTCCTGGGTCCATCTGTTCATAAGCGCAGTGATGAGGAGGGATGGCGTTCGGGCGGGCTTCCCCCTTCTGTGCGTTCTCACCGAAGTAGACAAAGGTCACTCGACGTTTTAAACTTGGTCACTTGCAGCTCCCACTCATCCTCACACAACGGCTTCCGCCGTTGGGAACCATGTCTGTTGCACGGAGGCTGACAATGCCTTTCACAGAAGACTCCTCCCTCCTTGAAGACTTCTGAGCTAGCTCCAGAGACCCCTGGCAGTTAAAATGGGCCGCTCTTTAATCCCGCCACTCATCCTCACTTACAGGTTTGAAGCATCCTGAACTTGGCGGGTCTACGGTACATCCTTACTGACTATAGCCCGTGTGCCTTCAGACCTCCTCCGGTTGTCAAATTAACAACTAAAAGATGCGCCTCTGGTGCTGATGATGCTGTAGCTCATCCCCTAAATATTTTCCACTTCTTATCTTTGAAAGTACAAACTATCGTTTACCTAGAAGAGTTTATTTAACACCTTTCTTGCACAACCGGCTTTTGCCAGAAAATGTCTGCCTGAATATTTACCAGTTTTATGCATTGGGCAAGACTGCCCCTTTGATGAGCACTTCAGTTGCTTATGCTGCATGTTTACTGGACAATTGCTTTAATGGCCTCTACTTTGGTTTCTGCCACCATTGTACCATATTCACCTTGCCGTTGTCCAAGTTTCATACACAGTGTTCATGCTACTAAAACAACTCGAATTTTGCAATGAAGAACTCAAATCCATACAGAAAGTGCAATGAGCCCAAATATACATGGTGACAGGTAATCATTAATGCCACCTCTTAATGACAGATAATTGATATATTCTTGCTCTGGAGCACATCTTAACCCCCAGTTAAGCTCATCAGCAGAGGAGAGTACATTAAAAAGACAAAACCTCTTAGATCATGGGAGAAGTAAAAGATGAAAGATTAGTTGAGCAGACTAGAGTATGTAATTATTTAAAATGCATAAAAAGTCACCTCACATTATAACTTAAAACAGGTCCTTGTCTATGAGATATTTCACGCAAAACATTGAAGCCAAAAGAGAAACAGTCACATGTTAATTTTATTTTTAGATTTACTTTCTTTTATCTAATTTGTATGTTTTGCTCACATGCACATCTGTGTTCCACACATGTGCCTGCTACCCAATATCAGAAGAGGGTATCAGATGTCCAGAACTGGAGTTATGGATGGTTATGAGCCACTAAGTGGCTGCTAGGAATTAAACCCAGGTCATTTGCAAGAGCAACAAGTACTCCTAAACATTGAGCCGTCTCTCCAGTTCCATACCTTTTAAATCTTACAATGTAAAATCATTTTGTAATTTATCATAAGGCAATATGATAATTGAAATACTAATGCAGGTGCAATTCAACTGCAATCAGTAGAAAATCTATTGAAGAGGTTTCAAAACAAGAAAACGTTCTGTCTACAACACTGGACTCCAGAAGAAGAGAAAACTTCAGAGCATTGACTTACCACAGTGGACTTGGTTTCTTTCATTTGCGATTGCACTAGCTTCACCCATCCCCATGAATCAGACTCCCCCCTCTAGTCATGATTCTTGTCACATCATGGAAGTAATCATTAGGTTTCAAGTTTCACATCTGCATACTTTGCTCGCTTGGGCTTCCAGAGAGCAATAGATTATATGCTATTCTTTACTCGAAATAATACTCAAGTATATATAAGTATATTCAAGGGCAGCAAGACTGAGCAAAGTGAAACTGAAGAGGAAATGAAAGAAAAGAATTATTCCAGCTGATATCTGTTTGGCACCAAGTATCACCGGCCTGATTCCCCTAGGAGCTATGGAATTGTTTGTATCGCAGGAAAGTTCTGGTCATGGGAAGATGAGAAGAGCGTCTTTGCCTTTCTATCACAGGTCAAAAATTGTCCCCACACGGGGATAATTGTCTTAAACTTCCAGGGGTACACATGTGTCACTAAATTGGTCCCATGGCATGCTTCAATAACAACAAAAAAGATCTGGACCATAAGGTAGAAGTTATATTATGCAACACTGTCATTGTGTAGCTTCCTGAGGCTGACCAGAGCCTACAAAGACACGGCTACCTCAAATATTCTTAGTATAGAAGTAGTGGTCTTTGTCCTGGAATCAGGGAGAATGGAAGACATGTCCTCAGTTTTACGAAGGGCATGCATACGTCTACAGCTGCCACAGTCAATGAGGAAACACAGAATGCTGATCCCCTTAAGACAATAATGTAATGGTGTCTATTCTTCTCTCTCCCCCCCCTCTCTCCTTCCTTCTTTCCTTCCTTCCTTCCTTCCTTCCTTCCTTTCTTTCTTTAAGACAAGGTTTCTCTGTGTAGTCCTGGCTGTTCTGGAACTCACTCTGTAGACTAGGCTGGCCTTGAACTCACAGACATTCGTCTGCCTCTGGCTCCCGAGTGCTGGAATTAAAGGCATGCACCACCACGTCTGACACCTTGATTTCTTTGCTTCCCACTTCTGTTTCTCCATATGCTGGAGATTTGATCTGGTGAAACATGACAACAAAGGCATCCGATTTGAAAGGAAAAAAACAAAACTCTCTTCTCTTGAGAATGGGATGCTACCCACATGCCACAGGTTCTGATATTCACCCTGAAGCCACTTCGAGACAACTGCACAGAGGCAGCCTCCACTGAAAAAGTGCCCTTCATCAGATCAGTCTGCACCTTCGTCTGTGGAGCATCGTCTTCATTGACAATTGATGTAGGAGGGCCTACCGCCCTATGGCCAATACATCAGTGCACAGGTGAGTTCCGATCTGCTGTGTGAGAAAGCCAACTGAGCATGAGCCTAGGACAGAGGCTGGGTAGAGGGGGTGGGGCAGGGGAGAAGGAGAGGGAGAAGAGCCATTCCTGTTCCTCCATGGTTTCTGCTTCCCACACTGGTGCACTCGTGTGTCCCGGAAGAAGAAGCCGAAATAAACCCTTCACTTCCCACGTTGTTTTTGGTCATAAGGCTCATCACAGTAACTGAAAGCTGGGACAGCGTATACAAGCCTGATGAAATCTACGAAATGCTGCCAGGACTAGCAAGCCAATTTCACAATGGTGTCATAATAAAAAGATAGCTATATTAAGATCAGCAGCATGTTCATATGTGAGTAGCAAATAATTACAAAAAATGAAACTTTTAGAATAGTGGCATTTGTAAGAGCATTGGGACGTATTACTCAAGCATAACTCTGACCAAACGTGTGTGAAATGCACACACAGGGAACTGTCACACGCTGCTGTGAGGACACAAGCTTTACTAAATGGAGCAGGGTGTGCTGCTCAGGGCAGCAATTTCCGCATTGTGTAGACATCAACGTTCTCCAAAGCGATCCCTAAAGTCAGTTCCTCAATCAAAATGTCAGGCTTTCATTTCAACAGGGTGACTCTTATAGGAATGCAAAGTTCATAGAATTGAAAACAAAGTAAAAAAAAAAAAAGCTGGAGGGTTAATGCCATGGGATTTCAGTATTTGTTACATATGTGCAGTAACAGGGACAATGCAGAGTTGGTTTTTAATAACCATAGGATCAGTAGACTAGGATAGAGGAGAATCTGTGTATGGAAAACTGACGGTGTAAAGATGACCAGATGAGAAATTAATAGACTCCCCAAGTACAGTATTTAAACAAATGCATATCTGCAGTCAAGAGAATAGAAAACTCACCATCCATCTGTATCTCAGACCATCTATAATGCTAAGTGAATGCTAAGTAGACCACAGCTAATGCAAACCCTAATGCTGTAAGACATGAAGAAGAGAGCAGAAGGATGAAGAAGCAGAATCTCAGAGACTTATAGTGGTTGTAAGGAGTCCTCAGTCCCTTCAGTACCAGAAACTCTAAACAAGCAGAATATTAAAAACAAAAAACAAAATGTATATCTGTGAAAGAACTGTAACTGCGCTGCCAATTGTTTCCCACAATTGTGAATAAACGGGAGGCTACAGAGAACCACAGCTGAGATCTGCCTAACTAAAGCAGAAGTGACGGTAGTCATAAACTTGTGTGAATGTTAAAAGGTACTTACGATGAATAGTTGACCCCTCTTTGAGTATAAGTGAGTGTAAACATAACAGATTCTCTTGGGTGGAGACATGGTTCAGTAGGCAAAGTGTTTGTGCAAGCATGAAGAACTGAGTTTGGACCCCCTGCACCCACATGAAAACGTGTGCTGCATGTTCTGCACCCACAGCATGGTGGCTATGGGCATGGAGGATACTTAAGGACAAGCAGACCTAGGAGCTTGCTGGTTCAGTAACAGACTCTGCCTCAGAAAATAAGCTGTATGGTGCCAGTCAGACTGGAGAGCTACACATAAAAAAAAAAAAAAGAAACTAGATCCTTATCTCTCACCCTGTACAAAACTCAACTCCAAATACATCAAAGACCCCAACTCAAACTGAAAAGACCTACCCTAAAAGCAGATATGTTGGAGGGAGGGAGTCACTTGTTGGTTCCTGGCTGCTTAGCCCTGAAATAATCCCACTGAAACTGTATTGATTAAATCACCGCTTGGCCCATTAGCTCTAGCTTCTTATTGGCTAACTCTTACATATTAATTTAATCCGTTTTTATTAATCTGTATATCACCAAGAGGTCATGGCCTACCAGTAAAGTTTCAGCATGTCTATCTCCAGTGGTGACTCCATGGAGTCTCTCTGACTCCGCCCTTCTTCCTCCCAGCGTACAGCCTAGCTTTCCCCGCCTAGTTCTGTTCTTTCCTCTGTGTAGGCTCAAAGCAGTTCTTATTCATTAACCAATAGAAGCAACACATAGACAGAAGGGCCTCCCACACCACAGATAGTAAAATCCCATGGGCTGGGGTCCTAGATGGAATAAAATGGAAAACGTGAGTTGAGCATTAGCATTTGCTTTCGCTGTCTCTTGAGTGTTGATGGCATCTGGCCAACTGTCTTAAACCTCTCCTGCCATGCATGCATTTCGTTCCCGCCACTCAGCACCTCCAAACTGCGAGCCTAAATAAACCCTCCCTTCCTTAACTTCACAGCACCAAGAAGGTAACTAATGCAGCTGGAGAGGAAGAATGTGTGATCTGGACAGTAGGTGAAGAAGGAAAGGAACATAAAGATACCTCCCCCTCTTGGCTTCCTACTAGACGATCCATAGATTTTGTTGTTGTTGTTTTTGGTTGTCTTGTTTTGCTTTAATCTCTGTTCTATTCAAGGCATTGTAATAAGACTTTACGTGTTTTTCCACTCCTTGAGGTTGAGATTCAAGACTCAACCTACAACTCTGAAGAATAAAGAGCTGAGTTATATTAATAGCGTTAAACATAAAATCCCATGCTTAAGCTTCATAACTGGAAGGCTTGAGTTCAAATAGAGACTCAAGAGTTATGAGGTCAATAAGTCTGAGGGCAAAATTCTCTGCAGATAAGTTTTCTTCTGGTTGTTCTTGCTTCTGCTGTTGTGAGTTGAGTGGGGATAATAATACAATCTAGCTTATTATGTTTCTATGACAGGTGAATGACACAAGGCCCCGAAGCTAGCTGGCAATGTCCCTGTCACATCACCATGTGCCAGTAGAGGTTGGCTCTCTTGTCAATAGGAAACAAAATCTGTCAGCCAAATAAATAAAAACAGTCTGAAGAGGAAACTGTCATCAACAGAAGAAAATGGAATCATTGCAGCTGCACAAAGAATGTGGTGTAAGAAGATGGCGACCTGGGGTCCGAGATCACAGCTCCTTCACTCCCTGTATGGCGTTGCCCACATTAGTGAGCGTGGCTTCCTGCATCTTCAAGACCATGCATGCACACGCAGCTGTATTAAGATTAAGCTTGTGGTATGATGTGTGTGCACTCTCAGTGAAAGGTAATGGAAGCAGTAACCAGTGGAACCACAGAGAAAGGGAAGCTAAGTGTGTGTGTGTGTGTGTGCGCGCGCGCGCGCATGTGTAACCAGGTAGACTGCTTCACTCCTACTTTACATTTAGGTGAGTCAGAGTTCCCTTGGGAATATCTCTTCCTGGTCCCATAATTATAAAACTATAATAGGATAGTTATCACCTTGATTTTTCCCAGTGTATACCTGGTGTTTGGGTGCTGAGCCCTGTGATGTCTAGAATTCATGTCTGAACATTGGAAAAGGCTTTGCAGGTGAGATAAGAATAATTTGTAATTAGCGCCTTCCCTGTTTAACAGCGCTGCCTGCATACAAAGTGACTTCTGCAATTACTTGGGATCATTCTGTTGACCCTTCTCCTTTAGCAGGCTAAACATTTTGCTATGTATCTGGTATTTTCTCTATAAACTCTTCCTTTTGATTTTGCCTGAAGAAGCTGCAAATCAGACTACAGAAGTTTGCAAATCCCTCTTCTGAGGGCAGACAAATAAAGGAGTGTTGGCACTTTAATCTGACAGCTCTCAAAGAGGAACACATTTTCAAACGCTTCTTAAGACTCCTGGAGTAGATATTAAAAATAGTTTCCCCGTTCCCACCCTCACTGAGTGCAATAGGATCGCTGTGTGCATCTCGTAGTCTGCATTTTTACCAGCTGCCCTGGGTTAGTCATATATCAGCAATTCAGATCATTCCTTAGGGATTTTCTGCCACTGAATCGGTGACCAGATTGGCCAACTAGTACAACTCCTGGCTTGTCATAGAAATGGGCTGTGACAATGGTGTAAGTTTTACACAACAACGTCTCCTGGTTCACAAGGCAATACTCTCCCATCACAACAGGTTCAATAAGGTATATTGTTCTTCCCACATCTATACCTCAAGGGGAATCCACTTTATCAGCTAGCTTAGAGTATCCATACAGTTCAGTTACCTACTTGCTATACCTAAGAAATATTTAAATCACTGGGCAGAATTTTTGTTGTTGTTGTTGTTGTTGTTTTCGAAACAGGGTTTCTCTGTAGCTTTGGAGCCTAACCTAGAACTAACACTTGTAGACCAGGCTGGTCTCGAACTCACAAAGATCAGCCTGCCTCTGCCTCCCGAGTGCTGGGACACTGGGCAGAATTTAACGTGTTGTTATGATCCAGATTTTACAGTTTTGAAGACATCCAAAGTGGGAACTAATTTGCTCAAAGACTCGGGAATGAGAAATGCAAGGCCCGGGTTGGAAAAGCTCAAGCTTTGCTACTCTATGGCGTTTGAGGGGCATAGTTCTCTTACTGCAGGAGGGAGTGAGAGTCTTCCAGCTGCGGGTAGAAACTTAGGAGGGCAGCCGTGACTGCCAGTATCAGCCAACTCTGTTATCTCCTTGGGAGCGATGAGGAACAGAGGCAACATCCCCAGGGTTCAGTAAAATCCTGGTGGGCATGACCTATCTGTTTGTAATCCTGGTGCATCAGCGGCAGAAATCCAGAATCCATGGAATAATGTGGCTCCCTAGACTATCTGAAATAATGAGTTTCAGGTTCACAAAGAGACCCTAACTCAATATATAAGGTGAAGGAAGACAGCTGAGGCCAACCCCCACCTCCAATGTGCATATACACTTGTACCTCGCCATACGTGGAAACAAATATATACACATGAATGCTAGTTATTTGAAAAAGTTTCCTGAGACTCCTTCCCTCTTGCCCCAACTCCTCATGTGTCACACCCCTGCATTGCACTCTAAAATCCATATCATTTCCCCCTGTAATATGACTCACCGTCCCACTCACTTATATTACTCTATAGTAAAACTACTGAATCAAGTCAGCGATGTCCTTATTTGCTGGGTATAGGTTTGACCACATGGACTTGGCCAAGCTATCAGGTGACTTGTCCCTAAAGAAAATGGATTCTTCCTCCGTCAGAGCCAACTACTACCTGTGCATCTTCAATTAGGGGTCCAGCCTTGTGTACCTTTCCCACACCCAAACTGTGATGCAGGCAGGTGTGCTCTTACACAGGCAACCATGTTGTAGTTCATGGGTGTGACTTCCTGTCACATACAAAAGAGATCGGTTTTCAGCAGTCCTCATTGCTCCTACAGTCGTTACAACTCTTCTTCTGTGCTGCCCCGTGAGCCTTGGATCCTGGAGATGTTCTAGGTGCCCCATTTGGGGACAGGCGTTCCATCGTCTCTTGTTCTCTGCACCTTGGTCGGTTGGGTTTTTCTGTTTTGTTTTGTTTCTTGAATTATATGAGGATCATGCTGTTGGCTTTTTTCTTCAGCAGGCTAAATCTTTTTCTCTTCATGAAATATTATGTCTGCAAACTCTCCCTTCTGACTTTGCTTGACGAAGTTTGCAAATCCCTCATCCGAGGGCAAACAAGTGAATGAGTGTTGGCGCTTTAATCTGACGGATCTCAAGGAGGACATGTCTCCATCTGAGGTGAAAAGAAGCCTGTTTATTGAGGGGTGAGAGCTGCACTTACCTGTGGGTATACAGACAAGGATTTAAAAAGCTTGTGTGGAGCATGACAGTTTGGTGAAGTAGTAGAACTAGGGTCTCCTCTAAGGTCTATGACCTCTCCAGCCAGGGAATTTTTGCTCAGTTTAGAGTGCGAGGCATGGGTTCTTTCTCAATAAGTGAGCCTTAAACCTGATCAGACAGTTGCTGGTCACCCTCAGGATATCAATGCCACTATTGTCCCATTGGGCATGCCTTGAGCTGCCAATCATTATTGTAGTTCACAGGATTCAAAGCTCACTGTCCCTCCCCCCGCCCCAGCACTTTCTACCGCTACGAGAGTGAGCCTTCAGGGAGGAGGCTTCCGGGCAGCCCATGCCATCGTGATTTCTCCCAGTCCCATGACCAAAGTGTGTGCTGTCTTCAACAGTTGGGTCTTACCCTCATTTTGTCAGGCAAAGCTTGTATCGATTTGGGGTTTCTTGGGTCACCCTCACCCTGACTAGTAACTTGAAGGGAACCACCTCTTTCCTGGAACTACATTTATTATGTGATAGTCTATGAGTTCTGGAGAGGGGCTCATTAATTACATGTGCTGCATTCAACTCTGCATACATACTATACATATATACTGACCAACAAACATACACTTATAAAATAGGTTTTTTTCTCTCAGTAGGTTTCCCTTTGACTTGCAGTGATAGTCTTAGTGTTATGTGTCACCCCCCACGTTTCCCCTCTGACTTATGCTCCCATCCACTCCTTTACTTATCTCTCCACCCCTGTCTTTCCCTCCCCCCCCTTTTACACAGCCCCTGTATTCTACTACCTCATAGAGCTCTGCCTCCCTTTCCACCAATTATGCCTACATACTCTCCTGGATTCTTCAGGCTCTCCAACTTATACATGCAAATCTCAAGATTTAGAGTTAGGGTCAACATGTAAGAGAAAGCTTGCCGTGTTTCTCTTTCGGAGACTAGGTTATCTCACTAGATACTTTAATTTCGAGTTCCATCTATTTACCTGACTTGTTTGTGATTTAATTTTTCTTTCCAACTGGGTAGTACTTCTTTGTGTATACTCACCACATTTTCACGATCTACTCCTCAGTTAATGGGCATCTGGGCTGCTTCAGCTTCCTGGCTATTATGAATAGAGCAGCAATGAACATGGATAAGCAAGTCATTGGATAGGATATGGAATATTGTATATGGCTATATGCTCAGGAGTGGTATATCTGGGTCCTATAGTAAGTCTTTTCTTAGATTTCTGAGGAATCTCCACATTAGCACAGTGGATGCACCAGTTTGAATTTGTACCAATAGCCAATAAATATTTATTTCCCTTTCCCAACATCCTTACCAAAATCCACTGTCATTTCAATCTCAACTCTATCCATTCTGACTGGGATAATATGAAATCTAAAATATTTTTAATTTGCCTTTTCCTGATTGGTAAGAATATGACACACTTTTTTTTTCTTCTGCTGGTTGTGTATCTAGTAAAGATTTCCTCCCAGTTTCTGGTTTTGTATCCTTTCCACTCAATGGATTGTTTCCTTTGCCATACAGAAGGTTTCTAGTTTCATGAGGTCCTGGCTGTTGGCGTTAATTGCTAAGCAAATGGAGTTCTATTCAGAAAGTCCTTTCCTGTATTTATGTTTCATATGACACTCCCTAGGTTTTCTTCTAGTAGTTTTGGGTTTCACTTTGAAGTCCTTGACCCACTTGAAGCTGATTTTTATACAAGGTGAGTGATAAGACTCTAATTTCATTTTTCTACCTGAGGCCATTCAGTTTTCCCAGCACTGTTTATTGAAGATGCTGGCTTCCCTCCAGTATGTCCTTTTGGCATCTCTGTTGAATATCAGGTGGCTGCAACTGCCTGGGTTTAAGTGCAGGTCTTTCATTCTCTTCCACTGGTCTACATTTCTGTTTGTACCAGGACCGTGCCATGTTTGCCCCTATGGCTCCGTATATCACTTGACACCCGGCATGGTAATCCCTTCAGCATTTCTTTTTGCTCAGGGTTGCTTTGGCTACTCAGGTTCTTTTGTATTGTCATATGAAGTTTAGGATTTTCTTTCTGTCTCTGTGAAGAATGTTATGGGGATTTTTGTTGGGATTGCATTGAATCCGTAAGTTGCTTTTTGTAGTATAATGATATGCACACTATTAATTCTTCTAAACCATGAGCATTGTAGGTTTTTTCCACCTTTTAATATTCTCCCAAATTTCTCCAGGGACTTAAAGTTTTTACTTTAGATGCCTTTCACTTCCTTGGTAAGGTTTATTTGTAAAGGTTATGGTGATCTTCGCTGTTGTTATTTAAATTTTAAGATACTAATTGTTTTCTTTCTCAGTACATTTGTTATTTGTCCATACAAAGGCTACCAATTTTTTTATGTTAACTTTGAATCCTGTCACTTTGATGTAAGTCTTCATAATTCTAGAGGCTTTCTGGTGGAATCTTTAGGATCTTTGATGTATATTATGCCATCTGATTTCTTTATCATTTGACTTCTGTTCTTATTTATATCCTTTCAATTTTTCTTACATTGAAAAAGAGTGAATGTGATGAGCAGCCTTGTCTCAGTCTCAACTGAATGGGATTGCTTCAAGTTTTCCTCCAGTTGGAATGATTTTGGCTGTAGCTCCATCATATTCAACCTTGGTTATGTTGAGCTATGTTCTCTCTAGTCCAACTCACTCTAGGACTTTTGCTATGAAGATATGTTGGATTCTGTCCAATGTCTTTTCTCCATCTATTGATTATCTTGTGATTTTTGTCTTTGAGTTCTCTTATATTATTTCCATTTATTGATTTAGATGTGTTGAACCATCCCTATATCTCTGCAATAAAGCAATTGATGATGCTGGATGATCTTTTGATATATATGTGTATTTGTTTGGCAAATGCTTCTATGAGAACTTTCAGAACTCTGTTCAACCTGTGTATTGGGCAGTAGTCTTGCTGTTTTTCTGTCTTTTCCTGGCTTTGGTATTAGAGTTATATTGGCTTCATAGAAGGAGTTTTATGGGTTACTTATGTCTCCAATATTTGGAATAACTTGAAAAGTATTTGTTGTAGTCTAGTAGAATTCTGCTTCTCAAATCCCCATCTTTAATCTTGGGGTTTTTTTTTTGGTTGGAAGAATTTTTATTATGTTTTCAATGTTCCTATTTGTTATAAGTATGTTTAAGTTATCAACTTCTTATTTTAACTTTGTTGTTTCAGATTACTAGAAACTCATACATATCTTCTTTTAGGTTTTTCGAACTCAACTGAGTATAGATTTTTAAAGTATTTCCTGTGATTTTACAAATTTCTTTGATTTCTATTTCAATGCTTCCCTGTTCATTTCTAATTCATTAATTTAGATGTTTCCTTTATTTCTTGTTAATTAGGCTATGGGCTTTTCAATCTCATTTATCTTTTCAAAGGACACACTCAGTTTTATTGATTCTCTGTTGTTGTTTTTTGATTCTTTGATTTTCTGGGATTTTTTTGTGTGTGTTTGTTTCTAACCATTAGTTTCTGCCGTGATTTTCATTATTTCTTTCCATCCACTGTTTTTGGATTTGGTTTATTCTTGATTTTTCTAAATTCTTGTGGCACATTCTTAAGTTATTTATTCTTTCTGATTTTTGAATGTAGGAACTTAGTGATCTAAACTTCCCTCTTAGGACTTCTTTTAATGTGCCTCAGAGGATTGGTGTGCTGTGTTTTATTCTCTTTTAGTTTAAGCACGTTTTCCTTTTTTCTTTGATCCATTCATCATTCAGTAGTGTGCTGTGTAAACTCCATGAGTTTGGACATTTTTAAAGATTCTTTAACTTTTATTTTGAGCTTGATTAGATTGTTGCTAGTTACTTAATTTTTCTGTATTTGCTGAGATTTGCTTTGTGTCCCAATATGCAGTCTATATTAGAGAAGCTTCCGTAGATTGCTGAGAAGAGTGTGTGTTCTGTACTGTTTGTATGAACTATCCTGTAGGTATCTGTTAGGTCCTTTTAATCTCTGATATCACTTAGCTCTAATGTTTCTCCATTTATTTTTTTTTGTTTGATGACCTGTACATTGGAGACAGTCAGTTATCAAAATCATCCACGAATGTAAATTTTTCTTTTAACAATAAAAAATGGAGGTTAAAAAAATATGTTGGGTTTAAACTGTGTCTTGAAGTCTAGTAGGATGGTTTCTTTCTTTTTTTTATGAAGTTGTGTGTGCTCAAGTTTGTTGTATACACGTTTAGGACTGCAGTGCCTTACTGGTTGTTCCCTTGGCCGGAATGAAGCATCGTTTATCTCTTCTGACTAATTTTGTTAGGTGAAGATAGGAAATCTCTTTAACAGTCTAGCTAGCCAAACTAGTTTAAACAATGAGCTTCTGATTCAAGAAGAGACCCTTCCCTGATTATATGAGTGAGATAGCGAATAATCAAGGATGTTAAGCCATGATACCAACCTCCAGCTTCAACATGGATGTACACACATGTGTACCTACATATACATATACTCACACTTCACACATATGCTCACAGGCATATACATATGGGTATATATACATGTGTATAGTGCATATATATATATAAAACATGTATATTTTATTTTTGTGAATTTCAGTTTAAGAATCTTGAAACTCTTGAGATAAAGGTCTTTCACAGTGTCAAGCTTCAATGTGAGTCTGCAAAGTGGTAGAAGGAGTTATCCACTAATGTAAGGTTTACAGTTATTGATGAGAATCACCTAGGTTCTCCTCCTAAGCCAAAATCTACTTTAAGGTAATATTAGGGAGCACGTTTCAGAACAGATTGCTTGATTTCCAGGATGGAGGGAAATGCTATTGTAAATCATCTGAGGCTACTCTGTGATCTAACCCAATTAGAAACTCTGGCGCTTGGAGGGATATACAACCCTGGAGGGCTACTCTGGTGCCCTGGTCATAAGAACGGGCAGGCAATGTGGAGTTGATTCTCTGTGCCTTGTACACTGTCAGCTCTTGTCTCAAACTGTCCCTCATAGCTGAGAAGGTGGCTGGTCTCCAGCAGCGGTACCATTCCCATGGCTAATAAAATGTCCTTGACATAACCCATAGACCAAGAAACCATTTAAATAAAAGCCCACTAAATTCTATATACATCATATATACATTCTAGAAAAAGAGAAACATCAGAAAGCAGACTGTCAAACTGCACCGTTTTCCATCCAGCCCTTCAGTCTGGGAGTGAATCAGTGCTAAAAGGTTTTCATTATACTTAAAATCATGATTACATCTTAGATTATTGGTTACCTTTCACACCCAGTTACTCTTTCAAAACCCGTGGTGTGCGGCAGTCAGATCAATTATAAGATGTACGATGGATAAGACCTCCTCTTTACCCTAGTGTTCCATCCAGTTACTGAGAACAAGTGTGACCCAGTAAGAGAAGCAAATGCCTATTGATATAAACTGATAACAAGAATGTTTCATAAGCAGGAAAACAAAACCCCAACAAGGAAGACATTCAGGGTCAAAATAAGGGCAGCATAAGAGTCGATCTTGCCAGAGGACGCATTCCGGAAGAGGTTGGCATTTATGCTGATGATGTTTCTGTGGGTCCCATTATGCCACCTCTTCTTAGCAATGACTCAGCAAATCAATTTCTGAGGCAGCTGCCAGGCACTTTCCCTGCTGATGGGTTTCTAATGAAAATGCTGACGCACTCCTAAGTGGCTCAGGGACTCTTGAGCGGGTCGGCAAAGATGAGTGCGTCATTTCTCCCTGAACAATGCGTCTCATTCTTTGCGTGAAGTGTGACCATTCATGTTGAAAATGAAATTCCGAAGAGCGATCCGCTAAGGGCTGTTCACTTAAAGATCTTCCTATCTTTTGTGGTTCTCAATTAAGGCTCCGAAGAACCTCTCCAGGGTAAAATGGTGCAACCTGAGTGTTGAGAGTCAAAGAAAAATGAAAAGAGAGAGATGGTAGGAACTTTTCAAAGTTTTCTACCCCTGGGAATGACTAGCCTTTATTGTAACTAGAACACTAAACAGTCTGGTGTAATGGAAAGAACCAGGGGCTTGACATTCAGAAAACCTTGGTGCTGATCCAGGTTTTGTGGGCAGCATTCTGGGGCACTTTAGAAACCTATGTGTTATTAGGCATGGGAGAACTAACCCAGGCCAAACACATTTTGTTAAAAATGGAAAACCAGAAGATATCTGAAGGAAAATATAACAACTGGGTCTCCATCGCGTCCATCTCTTCAGCATGGGTATTTTGCTGTCACTATTTTAATAAACAGATATTTCAGACTTTGCAAAGTTGAGTTTTACTATATCTTATACCTAGTATTGAACCAAATACATATATATATGTATATATATGATGAAATAGATAAATTTCACTTTCTTAAACACTTTAAAATATTCTACACATTTGGCTACACATATGGTATGCATGTATCCTAATAGCCTATTAGAGTTTTGACATTTCATATAGCATGTATCAAAGGTAGACATAAATTTTCTTAAAAATTGCTTCACCTTGCACACTTAGATTTTTTTTTCTGCTACTTTATTTTAGGTTTCTCTTTCTGTGACTTTAGTCTTTATCTGAGTTTTTAAATTATATTGATTATAACATTAGTTACATTTAACTTTATTTTCCCTTTATCCCTCTTATACTCATTTGTAAGTTATACATTATATGTCTAATCTTTTAGGGGCTGTCGCTAATTTTTGACACTTCTAATCATTGTTGAGTCTCTAACCTGTATGCAAGGAGAACCTTTACTGAGTACCCTTCACTACTCCTTACATCCCCTACCTCTGGTTTTCAGGCTGTTGTGTTCTCAAATTTCAGGCTGACATGTTGCAAGACAGAAGTAACTTCATATTTGCTTATTTACTATAAACACATGTGCATTTTTACACACATGGTATCTGATTTCTCTTCGTCAACTTTTTCAAATCCTACTCCTTATTTCTGAAGTTTTCTTTATGATTTACTTTCTTCAGTAGTTCTTTCAGCGAGGATCTGAGTGCTAAACTCCATCCTTCCAAAGATTTTCTGCTTCCTAAAGTGCCCACAAGTCTCTGTTCGCAGCTATTTTCCTACAGGGCTTTGAACAAGATCTTTGATTAGTGAAAAATGAGCTGTCACCGTGACTGTTCTCTTTGCACCAACTGTCTCATCTCGTGGAGCTCAGCTGTCTGTTGCCATTGTGACAGCCATGTGTGGGCATTTGTCTTTCCTCTATTGTCTGCAGTCATTGTCATGGAAAACCTCCTGTTTCTTGAATTCTGGAAAATAACAGACATCACCTCTCTTGAGCCTTTTTCCTTATTCTTATGCTTTCCCCCTTATTATTAAACACATGTTGGTTTCCACAATGCATAACTTTTTTTTTTCTAATTTTTTCATCACTGTGTCACTCTTTATCCTGAATGGCTTTGGTGATGCCAGGCTAGTGTTCAACTTCTTGTTCTATTTCCCATTTTCACCTTATTTATTGTTTTTTTAAAAAAGGCAACTTCTCTTCTGTCTTCGTCCCTCTTTCTATTTCCTTCTGTAAGACTTCTCCATCTCTAAGTTTGCTTTCTTCTCTATGGAGTTTCTCTGGCGCTCCCTTTGTGAAGCCCAGTGTGAGCCCCTCACTCTCCATCTCTTGTTGCCTGTGACAGAAAGGCTTCCCTTAGCAATTCAGTGGATGCGTCCCTCTCTCAGAAGTGACAGCTCTCTTCTCAATGTCTGGACCTGCTTACGACCACCGCCAGAGATACAGCCTGAGTTAAGGTGGGAATCTTAACTTCAATGCCGCACTTCGGCAGATGTGGGGGATGGTCTGGTCTCTAGGAGCACAGCCTGAACCCTTAGATGTGGGGGATGGTCTGGTCTCTAGGAGCACAGCCTGAACCCTCAGATGTGGGGGATGGTCTGGTCTCTAAGAGCACAGCCTGAACCCTTGTCAGCCACTCATATACACCCATTTGAAGGCACGTTTCCTCTCACTAGTACCAAGTCTCTGCCCACGCCTGTATATTTTCTTTGGTCTTTGTTGCTGTTGTTTTGGTTTTTTGTTTGTTTTTTGCTGTAGCTATCAAGCCTGTCCTGGAACTAACTCGTATAGATCAGACTGACCTCGAACTCACAGAGATCCGCCTGCCTCCGCCTCCCAGGTGCTGGGATTAAAGGCGTGCACCGCCACTGCTCAGCTTTCTTAATTTTATTAAAATTGAATTTTTAAATTTATTTTAAAACAAAGATATTAGTCTATTTTATTTAATATTGAAGAGATATGAAATATGAATTGAAATATGAATTCTTCCTCTATCATTTATCAGGCAAGAAAACTAAATCTCAGAAAACAGAATATTCCATCCAAGACACAGTCCATTAATATTAATGTACATATTACAAAGTAGTTCACTATTTATTTGAATATTTTTTATATCATTGTGGAACTGTGGATTTTCCCTCCTACTTCATTTTGCTTGCCAAATTGTTTGAACTCTGGCAATTGGGGGCTCTCGATATATCTTTGACATACCCATTTTTTGTGCAGGTGAGTGTGTGTATGTATTTAAATTCATCCTTCCTTCCTCCATCTCTCCCTCCCTTTCTCTCTCCTATCTTCCCTTCCTTCCTTCATTTCTGGCAATGGGAGAGTTTTTTGATACATTGTATAAATTTTGTGTCTCAGACCTCAATTCATTAATTTGTCTGAAGAGCCCAGATTTCTTTCAATAAGCAGATTATTGACTAAAAGGAATTGTTAAATAAAATGCAACATAACAAGACATTATTTTCCTTGTTCATCCTCACTAATAAAATATGCGGTGTTCTTTCTTTTGTCAGTTTCACAGGAATACCAAGAGTAGATAAAGGCTTCATGAAGTCACAGGATTTCTTTGAAAAAAAAAAAAAAGAGAGAGAGAGAGAAAGACCTTCAATATGGATGGGTGATCCCTAGAAAAAAAAGTAGAAAAAGTAGCCATCTTTTTTTGCCAGTTAAGACCACACAACTCTTTTAAAGATAGTTTTACTATTGAACTACCACTTGAAAAAAATCTTAAATTGAATTGGTAATATACTAAATTTCATTTTTTTCCATATGTATATCCTAAATTAAAAAATAGACTCCTTTTTAATCAGAGCCAAGGGGAATATTACAGCAACTTCTAATAAGCTACTGTCGCTAGTTTAAACCAAGAACCTACAATGGATACTGTTGCAATGCATCTTTCCTATGGGCCAGGTCTCCAAAGCCTTGCTTATATACAAATCTCCACAACAGAGTGGTTGCCATAGATATAATACAAGCCCAAAGGACAGCTTGCTGCACCTTTGGAAAAACAATTGCGTTTCCAACGGTGATGAATAGATACTGAGGCTTAAAGACAGTTGGTCTTTAGGACAAAGTCATAGTTGATAGAAGGTCTTCAGAATGAAATCCAAGATTTCAGGTAGATCTAGGGACCAATTCCGTGCTCTTCAAAGAGAGCAGTGAATGCAAGGGAGTCTTCCTTCCTCCCCTGTGCTTACAGCAAACCTGTGCAAGTCGTCTTTGGGGAATCAAGCCTTTTGTGAGACAAGGATAATGAAGATGACATGAAGATGGTGACCGCAAAAGATACTCTAGGCTAGCGAGTTTAAGCTACTCCAGCTGGCCGCTCCACTCTTGTTCTCTCAAAGGGAAAGGAGCCAGCTCCTGTCGGACAGTTTTAGCCTTTTGAAGATCTACTTTTACTATTTTTTTTTTTAATTCGTGTGTGTGTCCAGTTTCTTTCACCTTTCTAACATTTTGTTTTTCCACCTGAAACTCATGATCCAGTATGCTCTCCAATGGAGTTTTCCACCCTGGAAGGGCTGTTTATGAGCCCTTCTTATCTTCTATCAATTTGAAGACAAAAAAAGTCTTATGAACATATGATTTGTAAAAATTTAACCTCTTGCTAATGTGTAAAGAGAAATGGGGAATAAAGGAGGAAACCATGTGCTGGTGAGGTAGGCCAAGTCGAACAAGAGTGGCCAGAGGACACACGGCCATCCAATGGCTCAGGCAGAGAACTGGGATGGGTTGTCTGGCTACGTAGTACGAAGCAAGCCCTCCAATGAGAACACACTCTGGTCCCCACATATCACTTGACCACTGAAGGATAACAAGATGTTGATGAGATTAGTACTTCAAAAGCAAGTCTTCCAGAGTGACAAACCCACAGTAGAGCAAAGTCGCTGAGAAGGAGAGGAACCACACGGGCAGCCAGGACAGCAGACACTGGACCAGTTGCTTGTCTTTTAGGCTGGCTCTGTTTTCTGCCTTTAAATACTCAAGGAAGACTGCAGGCTCATAGGTAAGGCAGTCTCTGTAACTACTTCAGCTACACAAACTCATCCCTGTGAAGCTCAGGAGATGCGAGGTGGGGCTTAGTTCACTCTCTGACTTCATCTTCTCTGGATAACATTTGGAAACCGATCTTTTCTGTTTGCTCATGGGGTGATTATTGGCTTCTAAACTTCTTAATCTTTTTCTGCTTCGCCCACCAAAGTCAGAATGCCCTACAGTATGTAATGCTTCATTTTGGTGTAATACTTTTGATTGAAACATTTGAGGATCTTATTCACCAATAATATAAATTCCACGCATGCCCTTTGAGAATGAGTCTTCATAGTATTATGGGATTAAATAGCTGTTATTTCATGTAGAGTGACTTTTTAGTTTGTCTTCAAGACCCCTTTTATTTTCAGTCTAACCCTAATTTATAGAGCTAAAATGGTCATTTAAAATGTAGCCCTGAACAAGGAGAGGATCTAATTATTCAGCCTTCCTCTATCAATGGGATGAATTATGGAGCTTTCCCAGAGTATTTCACCTGAGAGCAGGAGTGTGTCAGACAGATGCTGTAGTGTGAATTTTCCAGCAAGCCCATGCAGATGCCAGAATACTGAATGTTTAGTGCCATGATCTAAGAGTTATTTTTACACAGCTCAAACAGCAAATGTTAATAATTCATATTTCTTTCTCTAGCACTGGGAATATGTGTTATACTGAAGAGGCTTTTATACACATAAAATATACTGTGTGATGATGGTATATTTGGTATTCATTCAAATAATTAGACTATCATCTATTTGTGACTACTCCAGAAAAGATAATCAAAAGATCTAAAGCAAACCCTCAAAGAATTCAAATGAGTTTCTGGAACAGGGAACTCTCAGCTTTTGTTTTCTGTGTGTGGTGGAGGGTGTACCTAGGCAGACCAGAGGACAGTGCTGGGTGTATTCCCCCGTCTCTATCCACCTTATTGTGTTCGAGGCAGAATCTCTCAGTGAACCCAGTGCCCACTGACTAAGCTAGACCAGCTGGCCCAGTGAGTGAGTCCTAGGATCCCCTGGCTCTACTTTCCCGGTTGTTGGAGAACAGGCACCTGTGCACCTGACTTTCCTTATAGGACTGATGCCCCAACTCAGGTCCTCAGGCTTGTGTGGGAAGCACTTTGACAACTGAGTCACAGTCCTAGCCTCAAATATCAAGGTCTTGAGACTCCTGCTAGTCAAACAAACAGACATATCCAAGCCTCAGTGTGTACACCTGCCTGGAGCTGTCGTCCTGCGACGAAGTCCAACCGGATGTCTGTGAAGTGGAAATGGTCTTGTATATCTGATTGTATACTCCCATCTCCACTATGGTATAATTGCTAAGATGCCATATGCAGCTTTCTGTGTGCTACGAAGCATCTGGTTTAATTGACAGCTGGGGTTTGAAGGCTTTGGATAACATTTCATGCTGCTGTACTTAGTCTAAGTATAACCTCAGGCCTAAAAGTAAGCAGAGTGGTCGTGTCTTCTTATTTTGTCCTGCAGATAACATTCTTAAGAGTAAGACGGGGACTGTAGATTCACTATGGCCAAGAAACTTTATGTTAAGTTCCATGCATTATAGAAGAAAGATTGTTTATAAATTAGTGTCTTATATCTAGGTTACCTGGATCATATCAAGAAAACTTGTATTTGGACAAGTAAGCTATGATTTGATTTTACTGAGTTCAAGCAGTGCATTTTTATAAATTAAAACAGCTTCCAAAATCTAACCTCTCCTTGAGATTTAAAAATATAATTTCTAGGGAAGGTACCTATCCAAGTGGCTTCCTAAAAATTAGCCTATGCTTTATGCTTCTATCTATACTAATCATTTATGGAAGGACATTACGAAAGCAGAATGAAGTTAGTCAGTGGGAGTGTCGGAGGAGACAGAGACCTTGGGTAGCTGCCTTCTTAGTCTTGCTCAAAAGCCTAAGCAGAAAATCCATGCATTTAGTCACAATCATGGCCGTGATTATGCTACGGAATTAGGTCAGAGTATCCACTTGGTGCTGGGCAGGGAACACAGTGGAAAGAGCTTCTGTCTGTTTCCTAGCATCCAGGCTACAGTTCTGACTTGGACCACCCTCCTGCAGCACCATCTGTCAGATGGCAAAGAGGATGAGAGTGTAGCATCGCATCTCTCTGCTGATGGATGGTACCCTCACACCAGTGAGCCAAAGGTGACCGAGGCATGGTCTTTACGAGTACAGGTGTCTGAACTTTGAGCCAGTGAACACTAAGAGCAGGTTGCACTGTTCCTTTTATCAATTATCTGACAGAGGATCTTTAACGACTTCATGCTGTAAGTTGCAAAACATTTTATTAGAGTCAGCTCTAAACTGTCTGGGGATGTAAGGAGCTGAAAGGACTGGACATCCACATTTGTTGAACAAAGCAATATAATGAAGACCGCTGGGGGTTAACCACAAAGGTAAGGAAAAGGTCACTGCTGTTATGGTGCTTGTGAGCCCTTGACAAAAAAAAAAATAGATTGAGTAGGTACAATTCAGAGAAATACCATTCAAGGCTTCACGGCTTGTATCGAGTCTAAAATTCCACCAGTATAGAACCTATTCAGGGAAGTTAGAAATGTTTTCAGGCTTTCTCGTTAAGTATGTAAAGACCCCATGGAAGATGGAATACTCATAAGAGCCCAGCTTTATAGAGAAGACACCTGGCTGGACCTGTCCTGGAATCTATTAGCTTTTATTCAAAATACAGAGTGAACACTTAGCATGAGTCAATCCCTGTTACTTCCACCAACAAGGCTGCTACAGACACCTCCATTCAGTATAGGAGAGGGTCCCTGGAAAGTTCTAAGGCACAGGAGGGTAGGAGGAAGATTTCTGTGTCGGATCTGTACTCTCACTAGGAGCTCTGAGTTATGTAGGTTTGCCATTAGAGTAGGAATTGACAAGACATAGAGAGACAGCGGGGGACCAATCCTCCCATGGCAACAGGGGAGAAAAGCATGTGGTTTCATCTGCACAAGTGACAGAGATGCCTTTACACTGTAATGTAGAGGACATGTGTCCCAGTAGACATGATGGGATGGAGTCAAATACTGGGTCTTGTTTCAGAATATTCCGTGGACTCTGGGTGGCTTGTGTCAGCCACCAGGGGAATGCACTTCTGAAGGCTGTGGTCCTGGAAATGCAGGAGAAGGGTAGGATCCCACTTATTTATTTGAAATATGAGCACATTTATTAAGTAAGCACTAAAAAAGTTCCTTCAGGGAAGTTAGTACATGCACACACACAATCACACACACACACACATACACACACACACAATCACACACACACATACACACACACACACACACACACACACACACACACAGAGAGAGAGAGAGAGAGAGAGAGAGAGAGAGAGAAGCCCACAGCAGATACTTAGTTTTAAAGGAGGCTTTTGTTTACCTAGGTTAGCTTTAACTATATTAATTTATGAACTATGGTGTTGCCTTTCCCAGTTTTGAGAGTCTATGCACACATTCATAATTGGACATAAAACAGCATTTCACTTACTTCTTCCTGGGGGGATATTGCTTTCTCAGAATTTGTATCTTTCAAAGAAAGCTGAAATATTACATCTTAAATAAAAAATAATAATTTGAGCAGCTGGGATGCTGGCTAGGAGGGCTGGGTGAAGGGGTGTGCATGAAAGGTACTGAGGACATCCAGAGGATACGATGATATGTTATCTGATCAATAATCCCAAAACTGTGGGTATCTGGAAAACAGAAGAGGGCTATTCTTTAAAGTCACAGTGAATATAAAGGTCTTTATGTGAACTCAGAGTGCTCTGATCCAGTGACTCATTAATTCCCATCAGAGAGGAAACACATCACTCCCTAGGCTGGGGAATGCCTGGGGAATGCCCTTCAGTCCAAGTATGCAGAGTAGAAAATGCATTAACTTTATAGTCTATCTCAGAACCTGATTGATAAATAACACACAGCTAAGAATATTCCACCTAAGAGTCTATGTCTGGAAAGAACGAGAAGGCTTTGCAGGCATTTCAGGCCTGGGCAGGGAAGAAGTGAACCACATCACTGAAGATTGATGCACCATTTTCTCATGTGAATACTACACACTTCCAGGAGAAGAACGGAAGAAATGGAGAGGTGAAGGAGATGTGAAAAAGACAAGAGAGTTAGGAGGGGGGGACAAAGAAGGAAAAAATGAGGGAGGAAAAGAATGAGAGGAGATAAAACAGGTGGGAAGTTGGGAAAGGGAACAGAAGGTGAAAGAGATGGCAGGTAAAAATGTACATAATGGTGTGTGTGTGTGTGTGTGTGTGCGTGCGTGTGCATGCGTGCGTACACCCGTGCTCGCGTTTACTTGAAAGTCCAAGATGAAAATTAGCAGGTGAATCTTTTGAACATTTGAACAGGTTGCTCCCAATAACTTAAGAATCAGCTTTTGAACTCTAAAAAGAATACTTTTCTAGGGGAAAATGTGAGAGTTACAGTAACATCTATATATGAATATGTCATAATGAGATTCACTATCTTATCCATTAACCCCCCAAAAGCCCACAGGATTCTTAAGGAGCAGAAGAGCAGGGCGAGGAGGAGGAGGAGGACTCCACTGAGTGTCAGTAAGAGAGAGGCAGACCACACTTACAAAGGAGCCACACAGACACATTTCATGACAAGCACTGTTAGGGCAGCTAGAAAGATTTCTGCTAGGGCATAGTAAAGCCAGAGATGGCCAGGACATCTCTCCTAATAGCAGTAAACGTGTATAGAGCTCCTCAGACTCTACGGGGCTTCCTGGAGCTGTGACATTATTTCCCACGATAACCATGCAGGTTTAGATATCTGACATCCCATTTTCAGCATAGGGAACTGTTGCTGAGGGAGACTAAATATCTTACCTTAAGGAACATTCAGATAGCAGCTATAAAACTCACAGTCTCTTGATTCTCAATTTTTCCTTCTCTCTCGTCTTCATCTTCATGGAGCCCCCTGTAACCTCCAAAGAAGAAACTTAACTACTCAGAGGAGACAATGCCATGACCACCTGAAACTATTCCTATGAAAAAGCCCAAACAAAAACAAAACAAAACAAAAATTTAGGCTTGAAGGTCTACATGTGCAATAAGATAGTTTTCTTTTTTATATATTTATTTATTTACTATGTATACAATATTCTGTCTGCGTGTATGCCTCCAGGCCAGAAGAGGGCACTAGACCTCATTACAGATGGTTGTGAGCCACTATGTGGTTGCTGGGAATTGAACTCAGGACCTTTGGAAGAGCAAGCAATGCTCTTAACCACTGAGCCATCTCTTCAGCAACCCCCATAATATAATTTTCAATCGTTGTAATAAAATATGCACTACTTTTTCCAGCGAACGTAGTATTTTAAGTATTTCTGAGTTTTATAATGATGTAGCCTGATCACTATCCTCAAAGTTTAAGCAAATTTACCATGTGATGCTGAATGGCAGGAAATCCAAGTAGACATTCTTCATAGACATCCATTTCTAAGAGCTATGTGATGGGGTGTGAAGCAGCACAAGTTGTCAGCATCCCTTGTAGGGATAGGACAGGGGCTAAGGAAAGCAGTGATGGATGGGTAGCCAGCGACCACAGGTCTCAGACTATGTGGAAGGGGGAGGGAAAGGGGACAGTGATTGGCAGGGGAAGCAGGAAGGTGGGTGGTGTCCTGTTCAGTGGCTGAATTGACCCGAGGGCTCACTTTGGAGAGCAGTAGATTAAGAACATGGGGAAGAGACTGAAGGATCAGGAAGAGTCAGACTGAAGCCAAAATGCAAGCTGGGAAACTGAGATGAGCGGAGGAAGGGAACCAGTGAGCAGGTTGGGGAAAGCTAATCTAGTAGGAATCAAGGAGCTCATTGGGTGGGGAACCCGGGGCTGGAACAAACCTGTTACAAATATACGGCAGGATTCTAGAATGAGATAGTGTCAATGTAGGAATAGTCAACAAAAGGAAATTATGATAATTATCACTCTACCATTAGGATTAATAGAGAGCATTCCCAGAATTGATGCTGAATCATTTTGAGATACATGATCCAAAATTAAATTTGAGGAATACTATGGCATCTAGCAGAGATGATTAAAAATCTCGAAAATGCTGCGTGAGGTGGCACACCACCTGTATTCTGCTGCTCGGGTGACTGAGTAGGAAGGCGATGAGTTCAAAGTGGAATTCTACTTCTGAAAGCGACAGCAAATGTTTTCATTTTTCCTTCTGTGCCTCAGTAATGACCTAGATGTGCTCAGGGGAGCTCTGAAAGACACAAGGAAACATCTGTTCTGTTTTGTTTCTTTTGTGAAGGAACCACCCCATCTTCCCTTTGATATCAGGGTCCTAGAGTCCACCTTTCTCGCTTGCTTTTAAAAGAATTGTAAACAAAGTAGCCAGCATGCTTCCAGTGCCCAAAGAACCACCAAATGAAACAGTACTCACCTTCCTTTCTGTTTCCAGTCCCACGGTTGGTCTGACAGGGACTCAGTTCTCAGCACATTCTTCTCAACCTTCAGAAATGCTAACCAATGCCAGGTAAAAAAGGAAAGAGAGGAAGGAAGGAAAGAGGAAGGGAGGAAGGGAGGGAGGAAGGGAGGGAGGGAGGGAGGGAAGGAGGGAGGAAGATAGGTTCAGGGAAGGTATCTGAATTTTTAGATGGTTTCAGGAGCCCCAGAGAAAAACTCTGCCACGAAGAATGGACCTACAAATTTATCACATTGAGCTAAAAAGATCACAATTCTACCCGTTCTTCCCACAATTCTACCCGTTCTTCCCATAATTCTACCCGTTCTTCCTACAATTCTACCCATTCTTCCCACAATTCTACCCGTTCTTCCCATAATTCTACCCGTTCTTCCTACAATTCTACCCGTTCTTCCCACAATTCTACCCGTTCTTCCCATAATTCTACCCGTTCTTCCCACAATTCTACCCGTTCTTCCCACAATTCTACCNCGTTCTTCCCACAATTCTACCCGTTCTTCCCATAATTCTACCCGTTCTTCCCACAATTCTACCCGTTCTTCCCACAATTCTACCCGTTCTTCCCACAATTCTACCCATTCTTCCCATAATTCTACCTGTTCTTCCCACAATTCTACCCGTTCTTCCCACAATTCTACCCGTTCTTCCCATAATTCTACCCGTTCTTCCCACAATTCTACCTGTTCTTCCCACAATTCTACCTGTTTCCTCTTTGCTCTCTCTCACCTCCTTCATTGTCTCCTCTTCCCTCAGCTCCCTCTCCCTCCTCTGTTTTTCCCTCCCTCCTGCAGCAATCATCAACACCATTGCCTGCTTTCCTTCATTGCTGTCTGTTTGCCAGACAGTGTGCTAAATGCCCAGTATATACAACACTATTTAGCCCATCCCACAAAAACTCAATTTAAAAACAGGACAGTTTCAGAACAAAACAACAAAAAAATTAAAAGACTGCTGCCCAGAGATTACATTGTCTTCGATGAAAACAGACCATAGTTGAGTGGCTATCAATCATCTCAATGGAAACTTTGCAACCTAGATGGAATTTGCCTTACCTTAATGCCATTGTAGAAGAATAACAGTAAATGGCTTCAATTACTTATGCATGTGGTCTTGATATATCATTTCAAAATAAGTTGGTTATTTGTTTAGATGACTTATTTATATGGAATTCATGCTAGTGTATTTTTCTGTAGTGGAGTTATTTAATAACTATCTTGGTATAAAAACAAAGAAGACGGAATATTTTATTTATGTAACGCTTATGTATTTTTAGCCCACCATAGATTAAATTTCTGCATATGTTATTTTTACGTCTATGTAAGGAACAGGCCTTATTGTTTGTGCGAGCATGCTGTCGATCATGTTCACTACAGTTAATCTGTACAATGTAGGAATCAATAGCAAGTATTCGTGATACATGACTGTGTCCTGGTATGGAAGAGCAGCAAAACCATATGCCAATTCAGGCCTTCCAACTTCATAGTTCTATGGCCTTGAGACGGTTACTTAGCCTATATGCAGTCCATCAAGTTTACTGTTTGATAACTGTGGAGTAGTGATGGTACTGTTAGCTGCTTTCCTGTCATGCTGAAGGGGAACTGAAGAAGCCAATGACACACGCAGCGTATAGTACATACTCCCCAGGAGCCGATCCTCTGTCTCCTCCATGCTTTCTATTTCCTATAGTAATGTGCTCCAGTCTAAGTCTGCACTGACATTGACCTATACCTACATGGTCTAGCATGTGTATATATATATATATATATATATATATATATATATATATATATATGAGCATGCCCTTGTATGCACTCACGTTCACATATGAAATCACGTTCATAAAGACATGTATTTCTGGAATTCCAGGTATATCTTCTAGTGCACAATCAAGTCTTACTCAATCCATGGGGAAGGTCATAAAGAACCTTGCTTGCAGAGACATAAAAGCCAAATGTTTCTCTCTGCTGTAACTGGCAGCAATACCCTGGAAGTCACAGATGTATCCTAGCACCACCTAGTGGGAAATTCCACTTTCTACCCCACAAAGAAGTATACTGGGTCCAGCCATGACTCCCATGCACTGGTTTTTGAGGGATGGGAGTTCCTTCTATCACCCTAAAGAATGCGCATACTGAATAAGTTGGTCTGCATTTCTATCTCTGTCTTTCCAGTTTTCTTACCAAGTGGTTGTGAGTGCACTGCCTTGACATCTTCTGCCTCTATTGACAGACAAGACTTGAAGCACCCCAGTCTACTTCCTAAGCCGGACCTGAAAGACCGTGAGTATGAGAATCATTTATAAGTCTGTGTCTTCAGATCCTAGAAGGGTAATTGTGTCTAAGAATGACTTACTAATTCTAAACAGGAACATTCTGCAATTTCTCTGTAAAAAAAAAATAAGAATTCTTACTTTCAAGGAGACTTTAAATCATAAATGATTCAATGGGCCAGTTGTTTCCAGAGATGGGATGTTATTGGTGCTCTTTTGGTCATGAAGAAAGCCAGGCTGAATGTAGAGATTGTTTCTACTTCCCTTTGATTAACTCATTGGATATGGTTCTTTCCTCTAGTGGTGGGGGTTTTATGAGCCAAAAGAGTCAGTAATCGTGAAGAAAAAGCCCAGGCCATTACAGTTGTTTCTGTACAGATGATTATTCTGCAAGCGATCTGTCCCTTTCAGAATCTGTAAGGTGACTGAGAAATGTAGTCATGGGTGAGGTAAGAAATCATATCATCTTGATCTGTTCATTGGTCTGAAGAGCAAATAGATGTGATGGAAAATCACTCCAACCATTATCAATGTTCTAATGAAATGACAGGACAAAATAATTATTCTATTAAGGCTTCTCACCTAACAATGGGCATGTAAGAGTAGGATAGCAAACTAGTGGTACTCATTCTGTTAATCCATCCCCAGTGTCCACCAAGATCCAGAGACATTGGGATTGGTCTGATAGATTAGTCCCTTGTGCCATACAATTCCTATGGTTATGCTAGTTTGTTCCAAGTACTTCCAATAAAAGTAGTAGAGATTTCTCCCTGAAAGTCCCCACAATTCAGGACAAAAGAAGGGGACTAAGTAGACAGCAGATAGAAGAGAATTAGAGATGAAAGTTATCATGGAATATGTTCATCACAATATTTCTACTATTTCTATCAGTCAAACCTTGGGGAAGAAGACAAAAATTGGCGCCAGATATCATGTTCTACCTTTGTCCCTTGTGCATATAAATAGACGGATAGGAACATACTCGACTTGATTCACATGACAAGAAGAACATAACTCATCTGGAAGGGTTGGGTTTGTTTTGGCAAAGGTTTAATGCCCCAAGTTTGCCTTCCTCTTCCTGTACTCATAAGGTAAGTGCTGAGCTCTCTGCCTAGCTTGAGGGACATCAGAATGTCCATCTCTAGATTGAGGGAACAGTGAAGGAGGAAGGAAACACACTGCGTTCATTGTACTTGAAGTAATTGATTTACAAAGAGGCTCTTCATCAACGGTATGCATCTGTTTCTGTGGGAATGGTCTTCCAGTTCTGTCATTTTTTGTAGTGTTACAGTCTCTAAGATTCCCTTCTCCAACTCAGAAATCATTGAGGCGACATTTTTCTGTATCGATAACTTCATGGCGTGTAATGTGTCACCATGACAGATGCTGGAGTAGAGGGAAGGCCATTGCTTTGTCTTTCCCTTGCGCCCAAGCAGGACTCACGTCGATTTTGTGGCTTTCGTGTTTGTTAGATGATCATATGCACTTTTCCTCTATTGTGTTTATCCAGATTGTATTTCGGATGCATCTGCGATATCTCATCATTAACAACAAATGTTTAATGAACATTTATGGGCTGTGGATCAGGCTCTGGGCTACAAACTGGGGATAATAAGAATACTTTAATGTACTTCTCCGCTCTGGAGGGTTTTGCTATCTATTGGACCATGTTTCTTAAACAAACAACGATAACAACAAAAAGATTTGTGGCAGATCACACATCATGAGCACTACAGGCAATAGTTGTTGCTAGTCGCAGGACAGAGAAATTGATGAGGAATAGATGGCCTGAGAAGATGTTAGGAATAAGACACAGTTGGAGTGTGACTTCCTAAGAGATGTAAAGGCTCTCTTTATAGGATCTTGAATATGAGACATTTCTGAAAATCTCGTCAAAAGAAAATCCACAATACCTAGACTTGTAAGATGCAATTGCCTTATTATTTATGAGGTAAGACTAAGAATCCATAGTCAGCTTCTTTCCGAGGTACTTCTTTCAGTGTTTTGCCATTAACACTTACATGTCTCACCTTAGACACTAAAGGAAAGCCAGGCAGGCTGCTAACTTTGTCTCTAAGATTCTGGCCTGCTTGTCAAATTCCGGGGCTGTCTTGTTATACCTAAAATCTCCCTTCCTTCTCCACTTTGAAACCCTATGTCAGAGAAATGGGCATTTGATGCCTTCTTAAAGAAAGCTATGTTTTCATGCATCAGAGAGGAAGGGGGCACAGAGGGTGACTTGGTTGTGGAGACTGCTTTAGAAAGTGCTAGGAAGCATCCAAGTTGACCATGGAGAGAATATTAATCTACCAAGGGAAATGGCAATTTATAAGGAGTTCTGGGATATATTTTTGTACTGTTAAAGAGAGATATTTGGATATTTTTGAAGATTAAAAAGTTACTAGTCATTTTTGTAGCTCTTACTAATTCATGTGGACATTTGATTCCTTGTTTAATGGAACAGTGTATGAAGAAGATGGAAGGATGAATGCTTTAAAGACAAATCCACTGTCTTTTCTAATATCAGCACTTTTTCTGAATCACTCCGTGACTCCTCTTACAGTTTTCTTTTCTTTTTAGACTCTCTCTGACTTTAATTCATTTTGGCTTTGGGGAAATAGAAGCAGGAAAGAAATAAAAGTCATAGTTCTTTTCTTTCACTTCATTTAGTACATGTTTAGGGATATCAAAGACAGGTTCATTTTTTTTTCATTGTAGAGAAACCTCTTAGATTTAATTTTGGCAAATATTTAGTGAATTTTAAATATAAAATGTTCAGTCAAGGATATTTCCTCTTTCCCAAGCAGTATCTCTAGGTTAGCATGACAGGGAAATCTGACATGTCCTTCCGAAGTTAGGGTCACTTTTTTTCCCCCTGGGAGACTTCTGTAAGATTGTCATCTCAAGTTATTTCTTTTACTATGGTCAAAGATACATAATAGGAAATCTGTCCCCTAAGTTATTTAAAGTGTAGAGTCCAATGGCATTCAGTATAGTCGCATTATTCTGCTACTGCCACCACCAGCTGCTGCCTCTAGAGCTTTTTAGTGTCATTAAACGGCAACCACCATCATAAGAGAGTAGTTTCCCATTCCCTACTTCTCTCAGGCTCTGGCAACCACTGTTCTACTTTCTGTCTCTAAGAATATGAATGTTCTAAGCAACTATAAAGATGGAACCACGTGACAGATTTTATAGTGGTTCTTTTGTATCTGGCTCAGTTCACTTGTTTGGGAAATGTCTTCAACTTTGCTCCCTGTAGCATGGACCAAAATTCCCTTCTTCTTTAAGGGTGGATAATATTATTTGTGGCCATACACAGCATTTTATACATGCATTGCATCACGACTTGGGGCAAGCAAAATGTTCATTCCCATGTCATAGCATCTATGTCCACATTTTTGGTAACAAGATTTTCTTTGTGTTGTAAACTATATGACTATTTGACTTCAAGAAGCTGAATATGGATGGTGCTGAAAAGAAGATGCCAAGTTATTCCAACCAGATAAAGTATTTATTCAGAGACATCTATTAGCTATGAGAACAAGTAAAAATAAGAGCTCACATTTAAATAAGGAACATTTTGAGTGTATTTTAACTCTTCTTCTAAGTCTTGGAAGTGACTCAGTGTCAACTCAGTGTCACGAGATCACTAACCTTAAAAGAGGTTCTTTACCAAAGGGGCATAGAAAGGCAAAGAAATCTGTGAGCTTCCAGTGGCACCCGTCCCAGATTCTCCGGACACACAACCATCCAGAATCCTCTAAGGAATCTCACTGCTTCAAAGAAGTCTCTATTTTCCAAGGATTTCTGAATTCAGAATCATGGTTAGTTGTTATTTTTGTAATGCTTTGAGACGTTCCTATTCAAACAAGATAAAATGTTTCAGAAGGTGGCGGTGGGTGCGTCTGAGAGTATAAAATCTGAGTTCCTGTTGAGCTGAGCTGAGAGAACTGTGATCCACAGACCAAAAAATAAAATGCCTCAGTTTTCCCATTTTCAGGACAAAAGCATTTATCCTCACAGTTAGAGAATTTGTTTGCTATTTTCTTGAGAATTCTTTAGCTACGCTCAAGTGTTTGTCCGCATAAAGAACTCTGAAAACTTGATGTAGTAAATAATTTCAGTATTTGTTATCTACTATTTTTGCCCAGAGAATGGTTATGTTATTTAAATAAATTTATTTAAATAAAATGCTGCTTAAATAAGTATTTCTCCTAATCCTTAGCTCTATGGAGGAAGAAGTACATGGACGCAGTTAAGCCTCTTGTTAGGAACATGTTCACTGCAGAATACTAATTATTAACCATGGATCCCAAAGTGGGAACATGGTAAAAGTGGAAAGGAGACGGAAAAGTGGGAAAAGATCATCAAATAAGGGTGAAACACTCAGATCCTTGGGGAAAGATGCCTTTTTCTAAAGACCAAGAAGAAATAAAGATCAACAACAAAAAATCAGTGCCTTACTTCTGTGTCGTTTCGTGTCTATTTTGTTCTTTGTTGTTAATCTTTATTTCCCCAAATTTCCAAAACATCTACCTTCAGCTTCCTTTTAAGTAAGTAGTATGGTTATTATCTACGAGGAAGTGGAATGTATCAAGCAGCTACATTTTAGGAAGGAGAAAATTCCCACAATGGGATGTAGTGGGTGAAGACCACAGAGGAGGAAAACCCACCAACAAGCCTAATGAAATATAAATAGGCCATGAAACTATCCAAGATTTGAGAATAATATCCAAGGCCTGTGCTTGCAGACAGTGAACATTTGGGATCTTAACTCAAGCAGCCAAGTTAATACGGTCAAAGGAACTTTGAGCTTTCTAATGGCCGATAGTTACTTAGTGAATAAGTGAGGGTGTAACTTAGAACCTTAGTGACTAAGTGACTAACTTAGAACTTAGGTGACATAATTGGATGAAAAATAAGTGAAGTCACGTATAATAGTGCTAGAACGAACTTGATCTTGGTAGTTAGCAAGTAGATCATTTGGTCTTTGGAAAGAGTGTGTCTCTCAGGCCTGTTTGAAGCAAGTCACCTGGTCTAAGACCAGTGGCCGCCTACATTGGGCTCTTCTGATAGGAAAGTTTGCATAAAACAAATACTGTCAAAAGTGAATATCAAGCCTTTTTGTATTTATAGTTATGCAGACCTTTGTTGCTCACAGACTGAGTTTCGTCCATCCTCAGTCCTACGTTTCTGGATTCTGTTAAGGGGAAAAGTTGTTTAGCAAGAAGAATGGTTTAGGCAGCCACTAACGCATCATACTGAAGCAGAATTTTAAACTTATCTAATTCAGGTTTGATCAAATGTTGGCTCATAAATGGATCTGTGAAGGAACCTGTTATATCCCTATTGTCACAGCCTTGAGCCTTGAGATGGGACATGAAGCCATTTGGAATATACTCAACCACAAAACCTGCTCAGGGTATTTGACATGTTATTGTACCATTCGATTACAATATTTAGAGAGAAATATTAAACTAATTTAAGCAAATAGAAGGAAATGTTGAGATCTATATTAATTCTGGTATTACATTTAAAGACTCACAGTTAAGTTTGTTTAAGCAATAGAAATTTGCCTCTCGAGACTAGAGACTAGATATCCAAGGTCAATTGTTTGTTAGGTTTTTTTCCCTAAGGCCTCATTATTTTGATGTAGATGGACACCTTTGCTCTGTGTCTTCAAGTGACCTTTCCTTCTGTACATACTTATCCCTGGTATCTCTTCTGTATGTAGAAAAATCTTTTATACTAGAATTCCAAGCATATTAGACCAATTTCTACCTTGGTGGCCTCCTTCAAACTTAGACACTTTTCTCAAGGTGTGCCTGCTTCAAGCACAGGAACTTTTGGAGAACATAATTCAGTCCATAACAGGGTTGTCTGATCAAACTCTGTAGCTGGTAGAAATGATACTAGACTACAAAATAGATGACTCAGGTGTGGTTAAGATTCCCTTCCTCTAAATATTGTCTTTGTTCTTCTCGTTATGTGTCATTGTTCCCCAACAACCACTCATGTAGGAGGGAGCCATAGGGCTCCAGCAGTTTGACCCCAAATGCTTAGTACATGATTAAAGAGGAAAGGGACCACCTTCCCTAGGAGCTTGAGTTTGAAACTCCCACAGATCAATCTCCGATCCCGCTATTTGGAATCAGATAGTCTCCAGTGCATCAATCATTGGTGATAATAGGGCACCATGGTCAATCCAAGTTCAATAACTACTCCCTACCAAATCAGCTACAGCCAAGGAGTCGGGGTCTTATCAATATGTCAACCCATTTCTAAAACACACTTGAGATTGCTTGGCTTAGGAGCAAGGGTCTTCTCCAAGGATCATGCCGGGGGAAATATACCCTGGATATTTAGTGTATCATGTGGGACTAAAGGTGGGCAAGTGAGCGGAAAAGTTCCCGTGTAATGTGACCTAATCTGATTCTTAGCAGAAAACATTCAGTCCTAAGGCAGCATTTGATGGATACATCAGAATCTTGAAAGCAAATCCCAAAAAGGTGAAACTAGTCAAGGACAGTGAAGCGTCAATGGGAATTTAAGGGAAACTGTAAGAATTTCAGCACAGTGGAATAAAATATAAAAATTGAGGCCAGAGAGCTCACATCTCAAAATAGGCAGTTTGGAAGGCCCACAGGAGATCAAGGGTAAGCATGTAATTTTGGCTCTTTTCCCAATTAAACAACAAAGCTCAAAATTTCCATTAAGATGAAGATATGAAGGGAAGGGATAGAAAGTATAATTTGAGGTTGGTTCTCTGAGCAAGCCTACAATTCCCTTGTGTGAAGTAGAGCCACATGGTCTGACTGTGAAACTGATTATGATTCTGGGCTGAAAATATCTTCACTTTGATTCTATTTAGCCACTTGCTTGGCTTGAAAGGATTTGTAACAGTGAAACCTCTCAGTTTGGCTGGTTTTTCTTTATCTTCCTGGTCAACAAGTATGTGTCTTGAGTTCTGAGTAACAGCTTCGTCTGACCTCTGTACCTACCTGAAGCTGGAATCCAAAAGTTCTTGTTTGGCATAGGTCTAGTCCATGGAAAACCACAGACTACTCTGTGTGGCTTAAATGTGGACAATTGGGTAGAAAATGTGATGTCAGTACAGTGAGCATGACATGCAAGAGATGGAGACAGTTCTGATGTAAGGAGCATTTTCATGAGTTTCCACTGGATTGAAAGGATGATTGTGACTACCACAGGCAAAGACAAGGAGGAACAGTGGCCATGGAGAAGGAGCTTGGGTACCAACCTGAGGGACTCTGAGACAGAAAGTGAAGGTGAGGAAAAGCCAGCATTATTGAAGACAAAGGCACTAAGGCATGCACAGGCCAACTTCTGATATCACTGCACATTATCTTCTTTTAAACAGTCTACTTTTTCAACCCACTTTAAGACTATCTAATCGACTTTTTCTCTAAGCTCTAACCCTATGGAGAAGGTCTCTCCCACTGACAACCACTAAATTTTTCACAGAAACTCAACAGAAGCAACTGAAAATGTCACTGCTTTCTCAAAGTCAGGCAAAGCCTCTGCCAACCTATCAAGACCAACATTGTTTGGAAGTGTATGAAAAGAGCCATCTCTACCATCTTGTCATCATCTCAGACCATCATGGCCAGTAGGCCTGTATGCCAGGCATTCTGTACTGAGGCTTGAATCCTTGCAGTGACTTGAAGAGGTGATACCTCTATTATTATCTCCCATTCTCTAAAAGGGACAATAGAACTTACAAAAATGGAGTGGCTTATATGAGATTCAGAATGGTTAGTGAAAGATCTGGGAATCTGGCTGAAGACAGTGCACATCACTGTGTATATGACATCATACTGGGGACTCAGAAGCACAACAGTCCAGCCATGTTCCACAGATGTCAGCTGCGGTTACACAGACTACTCAAAACTTTTCCAGTGTGGAAGTCCTTCCACTGTTACTCTTATCATTTGTTTGATGGACATAGCCTAAATTTTGGAAGGTTTTGGAGTAGGGTTTTACTCTAAAGAAAACAGACATTATTTCTAAATAAAAGAGGAGGAAGTATTTCAAGTATGAAATTTTCATGGACCAAATAGATACATGAGGCAAGATGGAGAGAAGGTAGACCAGAAGGCCCAAAAATAAGCAGATTTGCTTGATTCCAACCTTGACCTTAACTAGGGGACAAACCACAGCTTCCATGCACTTTAGTTCCTGTCTATAAACTGATACTGTTGAAAGAACTGAGACGGACACTTTGCTTTTAAAATGTATCAAATTCTTAGCAGAGTGCCAGGAAGAGAGTTCACATTGGATGAAATCTCAACATTATTTAAATACATTTTATTTATAGAGTGAAATCCTAACCTGCCTCTCAGGTAAAGTGACCAACCTCTCCCCCAGAAACTTCACCCACCAGACAGACAATTTATCCTGTTGACCCTTCTTCAATGCAGTGCACGTGTTTCATAGAAGAACACGCATTGAACCACATCTTTGATGGATGTTGTTTAATGTCTTGTCTCTTACCTAGAACAAAAGAAGGGGAAAGTCCCTCTTTGTTGTTCTCCATGTTAAATACACTTGGGAAAACCATAAAGGAAAAACCCTTATTTCTGGTGATGAATTAATGAGCAGCTGAGGAAGAAATGGGTTCTCCCCACATTGGTTCTCAGTGGTGACGTGTGTGTGTGTGTGTATGTGTGTGTGTGTGTGTGTGTGTGTGTGTGTGTGTGTGTTGATGGAAGGTGTATATCCCTGCTGTCTTAGGTGGGTCTCCATGAACAGCCTCCACTAAGTCTTTCAAGACTGGGACGAAGCAACTCTCTTTCCCTTTGACCAACGGAAGTGAGAAATACCCTCTCCTAGTTACCTTAAGAGGGTGGCAACCCTCGAGGACCAGACACAGGTCAGCCACCTTGGACATAGCCCTGAAACTGAGATCTGCCCCACACAAGGCACCAGACTATTCTGCACTGCAGTTGGTCTCACAGGGAAATAGAGCCTTGGTTAACCTCCTCTGGCGAGATGTGTAATAGAAACACCAACTGCTGTTCTGTCCACTTCAGAGCGGCCACTTGAGCCCACTCAGACACCTTTGACTTTTATTCTCACCAACCACAATCCTCCTCAAAAAACTGTAATAAGAGCATGTTTTCATCTATTCTCAAGGGACTAATTTATTTATTTAAAGTAATAATGAAGTTTTAGCATAATCCCTTGTTCCCAAGAAGTCAGGAGACTCTTTGTACAATTTGTTTTTCCCATCATTGAAGTGTGAAGGAGACCAGGAGGCTGCTGTGGGGGGGTCTCGGAGCCCACTGTCATGGCAACAGCTGGATTTTCTAGGCTGCCTGGCCATCAGCCTCTGGGAGCAAAGGCTTGGAAAGTAGACTCACAGTTTCCTTCTTTCTCTCGCTTGGCTACAAGTCTCACTTTTTAAAGGACCCGTGGATAAGTTAGAATGAGGCTCCAGGTCAACTGGGATTAAAGAAAGCAAGTGTTGACTTAGGCTTCAGAGGGGAAACCTGCAAGGGGCAGACCAGACCAGATGCGGGGTCATTACTCTGCATTTGTTCATGCTATGGGGTCTAAGGATGGGGGAGTCTATAAAATCTGGGTGGATGAGCTCTGCTTTAAGAAACAAGAAGAATTTTTAAAATCTTAGTTTTTAATGGTTGCTGGGGGACAGAACCACCTTACCTAGGGAAAGCAATGTTATTTGACATTTATCTGTCTTAAATAGTTTAAATGACTCATTTCATCTCACGCTTATGTGAAGAACACACTACTTTTATTCCCATATTTTGGGTAAGGAGTGTGAAGTCTCCATGCATTAGACAGCTTAAGATAATGGAGCTGGTAAGTGGTCCTTGGCTGAAGAACCCATCTGAATCCACTGTAACTCTCAGGCTGGATTGATCGGTGTAGGATGATGAAGGTGGTGGTTATATCAATTAAGAATAATTAGACGTCAATTAATTAAGTATCCCAATCTACTGAGGCAAATGTTTTCTTTTCTCTCCTAATAAGAATCCAGAGATGGGCAGCATGGGGTATGGCCTCAGCAACTCAGAGAAACAGGAGAGTATTTCTGCAGCCCATCACCCTCTAAAAACAAGGCCAACCGTCTCCAGGGATCACATCTGTTTTCAAGGCAGGAAGAAAAGGTTTTATGCCAGGTACTGCCTGTTACCATCTAGCAAGCGGGGAAATGCTTTCCAGAGCCAGCCTACAAATGCTGGAACAGGAGGCATTCACCCTTCCTGCCAGGGAGACCAAAAGAAGGAAGTGTAACATGAGGGCTGGCTCGTTGGGGTTTCTGTCCCGCCCAGTACCCCACAGTCGGCAAGCCCCAAAGAAAATCACACAGAGAGTCTATATCAAGTTATACACTGATTGGCCCATTAGCTCAGTCTTCCTACCAGCTCCCATAACTTATATTAACCCATTGTCAGCCACATGGCCAGTACCTTTTCTCAGCTGGGCTGTTACATGTTGCCTCCTTGGAGATTTGCGCAGGAATGCCAGGGAAGCTTCCTGCTTCCCAGACTTCCTCCTTGCCCTGCCTCTACTTCCTGTCTGGTTGACCTGCCTATACTTCCTACCTGGCCAATCAGCATTTATTTAAAACATGATTGACAGGATACTGCACCAAGGAAGAATTGATCTCTGCAGGCTCTGGAGTGAAAGAACAGCCTGCCTCACCACTGATGTGTGAGATAAGCGATACTTGGTCAGATAGAAGGGGAAGACCCTGATGAGGCAAGTGTAAAGAGGTACCTGATAACAGGGACCATGGCCTGAGTAAGAACACAAAGGACAGATTTATTTCTCACACCTGAGAAGCCCAAGGTGAAGATACTAGCATTTGGTCCAGTGATAAGCTTCTTTCATCTTCATATAGCAGCAGAGGCAAGGGCTGGAGGTTCCCTTCCCCCAACCCCCGTTAGTAAGGTAAAATGCCTCTAATAGTCTCCATGGCCTGATTACCTCTTAAAGGCCCCACCTCTTTTACCATCACATTGAAAGCACCTGAATTTTGGTGGCAACACATTCAAAGCAAATGCAGTGAACCTTGTCAAGGTCTGGCTCCTAGGGTTATTAGTGATGGGGGATACAGTAGAAGCCGACTAAGCTAGGATTCCAGCAGGATGTAAGTACCATTCCAGAGGGTCACCCTTCCTCTGCCCATTCCATTCTTCTGTCAGCCATACTTTCTCTCTCCTGTCTTTTAATGGGATGCATATTTTAGTTACTATAATTTGTTAAACTTCAAAGGTTTGTTCCGTGCCTTAGGGCTGCATTCCATTGCAGGAAAGGGGGTTCTAGGTTCATGTATGAGTTTTGTGTTCCATTTCAAATAGATTGTGTCACTTTAAGTAGATGATAAAAGAATTCTCCCTTTTCTATTTCCATTTTCTCATTAAGAATGCCTTTTCTATAAGACAAAAGAGAATCTGTCATTGATTAAAGGGATTAACAATAAGAACAATGAAAATGAGGATCATGTTAGTGACAGAATACAGGGTGATTTATTATTATTACAACAGTTTTCTTTAAAGTTAAATTATATTTTGGTCAACAAGAATAAAGAAAAAACTGCTTCAGGTCATTGAAAAAGAATATATGACCCAATTATCATAGCAGTGGGCAAGTCTTAATAAATGCAATTGTCAGAAAATTTCTGGCAATGGAGCTATTTCTAATAGGCTAGGGTACCTCTGTGTTGTTGGCTGGACCATGATGTAAGGACTCCCTCTTTTCATAGGTGCGATCCATTAGTATCAGGTAAATACTTTCTGATTGGTAGGTTCTTCTGATTTTTGTAAAGGAATTCTAGCTGCTTGATGACATGTTGATCTCACCCAGATCCTTTCCGCCAAGTCAGGGCACAGGCCTTTAGTGTCCTTCTTTAAGAGTGACTCTTCATGAAGGTCTCTAGGCCTGACCTCTCAAAGTGGCAATGGGGAGATGCATTTCTCTACCCCAAAGACTAGGGAAGAATCCAAAGTATCTCTTTGAGAGTCTTCTCTCGAACTTGTTTCTGATATAGATCGTCTTTTGCCTTCATATGACACTGATGTAAGTGACACTCTAAACCCTTTGGCCTAAACAAAGCAGTCGCACTCGGCACACTGTGAAGTCCTGAGCTTGTTAGACACTTTACCCCTGGGGCCCCACCCCAGGGAATGTAGCCTAAGTTCATGCTGTTGGGCCTGAAGGTGCCAAATCTTGGGCTCCACTGCTTTAATATCCAGTATCACTGTCTGTGTCTCTCTGATCCCACAGTCCCTGTCTATGCAGCCCAGTTCACCTTTCCAGGGCGCCCCAAGACCCTTTCTCGTACAAATCTGTCTCTACCTCTTCTGAGAGCAGCCACCAGAATCTGCTGAGCTGGACCCTCTCATACTTTTCGGGAGACACAGATCAGTTTGGCAGATGCATCTCTCCCTACTTCCGCATCACAAGCCTGTCGTCTTTGCAGGAAGCAGGCAGGGCACACAATTTCAGTGGGAAACATCTGAACACATTTCTGTGATCCGCGTGTCCATTCACTTGCCGCTTCTAGCCAATGCCTGTGCAACTGTGCACAAGGATAGAAGCCCAGTCCTGACTTACAGGGACACTGAAATCAGGAATCAACAAGTAAAGAGTTAAATGTATAAGGAGGAAAAATGTAGAATAGTGGACCTGAGAGTCAAGTCAAAATCTGGTCCCATGAACAAGGGATTCCTCTTTAAGTCTCTTTCTCTGCTTGGGACCTTTTCTTTCCTGGTCTGTCAGGTGAGCTAAGTGAGTTCTTCCAGGTCTACCTGTGTCTGGACTTGGAATGCCATCAACTCAAGTCCCATCTTTTCTTAAGCACAGAGGTGCTCTTGGAACACGGTTCAGCTTCCTGAAATGACCTTCGTCTCTTCAACCAAAAGCCTACTCAGAGCTGGTCGTGTTGACCCCTGCCTTTAATCCTACTCAGGAAGTTGGAGCAAGGGGACCAGAAGTTCAAGACCAATCTAGATTATGCAGCAAGTTCTCGGCCAGTGTTCAGGGTTAAGAATCTTGTCTAACCCAGGAAATTGCTACCGAGTTTCTAGGTAGATCACTCTCTGGAAGGAACATGGCTGACTGTGTAAGTCTGTATTCACATTAGTTGAATTAAAACCATGGATATACATGGACTACTCGACATCCTGGGGTAAGTTAGTATTCCTGTGCCCCAGTTTCCTTATCTTTGAAATGGGTCAATAATGAGCTCTAGCTCAAGCATTCAATGAAGTCCTCTGTGTAGAGCTTGCAATCAAGTGCAAAAAGTTTTATTCAGGGTGATCAGCATCATCTGTAATATTATTTGTCAGCTGATTCTGCTCATAAAACATTAACCAGCAGATCCTCTTGAGTTTCTGTGGTCTCCCTTCTTGTTCCTCCTTCTTTACTTCATAAGGTCTGTATTAGGCTTCTTTGGCTGCCATAAAATTTACCACAAACTTTTGGCGTGAACATAAAAAGGTTATTATCTTCTAAGTCAAAAGTCCAACATAGGTCTCACTGGGCTAGAGTCAGAATGTTAGCAGAGCTGTGTCTATTTCTAGAGGCTCGCGGGAGAGTCCATTACTGTGCTTTTTATCTAGCTCCTAATGGCTGCCTACATTTCCAGACACCGTCATTGTCCTAGCTAGCCATTCTTTGGACCTGTTCTCTGATCACAGCTAGGAAGTGGTCCTACAGTTTCAAACTTTTTGGTTAAGTTGTGTCTGCCTAGATAATTTAATCCAAAAAAAAAATCTTTCTGCCAATGAGACTATACGGAAGCATGGGCAAGGTAACACATTCATAGTTTCTGAGGTTCACCTCAGGGGGATTCATCATTCTGCCTATCTCCACTAGGGTCATGAATGCATATTTTCCTCCTGGTAACTTTTCTTCCTGACCCTGGCATGGAAAAGTTTCTCAAAGGGTATGGGCAAACTTAACCCAGTATTTAACATAAAGGACAAAAGGCTCAGGGAAAATTTCAAAAAGGTGATTGCTTACTCCAAGACTTTTTCTTAACATTGTTTATACAAACTAGTGCAGTGAGCTGTTATACTTTTTCAAGTATCTCAGAAAGAAAAACAATATTTTTATCCCTAGTTTCAATTATGTTAAATTTTTAACATTATCAACAAGGAATAGTAACAGGGGTGCAAGCACCAGCGTACTTCCCAGCATTCTGTGCAGTCTCCTTGAGATGCCCGGGAATTTGGTGCCATTGCCATCCCAGCTCTTCCGGGTGAGAAACTAAAGCACAAGGAGACTGAGTCATTTCCACAAAGTCACAGTAATTTCCAGAGTCAAAATCTGAAATAATAAAATGCTGGTATCTTTATGATTAAGCTCATAACTCTAAATATTTTCCTACGTCTTCAAGCCAGGATACTCTGACCTTTCCTCTCTCCATATCAACCACTCACACGATGCCTAAATCACCGGCTTCCTTCTGCCATTGACACTTGCTCTCAATATGACCATAATACAACGAACCTAAGCATCTAAAATGTACACCACAGTGGGAGAGATGGGGAGCCGTGTCTGGAGATGGGTTTGCCGGTTAATTATCTAGATGGTAGGCATACATGGAGCAGGAAGTAGCTCATCCAAGACCATCTGTGATACAGACTCTCCCATGTCTCTGATCAATTGTCACAAGATGGGAATGAGAATAATCCTTCCATAATAGATAAGTCTATGCCCGAAGAGTGTTACCAAAGAAGAGCACAGATTTCTCTGAGGAGATGGAACCGATGACGCTAGAAACTTTCCTATTATGTTACAAATCGTATCGAAAGGAATTGAGCAAGATTCCATTGTGATGGTGAAAACACCAACTCAGGAGAGCTTGAACCGTGTTAAAACGAAGAAGGTGAGCATCAGATGTGCCATTTCTGTAACATGTCTCAACCTACGGCTCTAATTGCCTGGTGTTCTACGGGCCATTTGGAAATGTGGAAAGATTGACCAATTTGGACTCTAGCTTTGGAGAATCATGTGGCAAAGCAGAGTACTCTATCTAGGCTGGCACCATTGGCAACACCCCATATGACAGAACTCTAGAGACTATATTTAAATACATTTTAGGTCATTGTTTTTAACATCTCTGTTATACGTACAGTATGATTGACTTAGTCACAGGGGGTTGAAAAGCAACTCCTTCGTACTCTGCCCCAGGCTAGATGCTATGGGAGATGCAACCAAGCTGCTTATAGGCCACTTGAGATTGGTGCCCAGGGATTCTCCAGAGGATACTGTGATTCGTGATATAATCAAGTGTCAGGATATGTGCTAAGGCTCCCAGTGCTGGTTCAAGAGGAGGCCGTGAGAAGAACAGGCAGGCTGACTTTGTACACCCTCATTTTTCTTCTGTTTCAATGCCTGCGTGAGACTTTGGCTTTGCTTATGGCCACACGTTTTCTTCTTTCTGTGCTTTGAGATTAAGAGAAATGTGGGACCTTGTGTCTCTGGTCTAAGGAACTTTCTATTACTTAGACGTGTTCCACCCGAGATTCCTGGCATAAGAGTGAGGTCACTCTACTGAAGACACTTAAGCAAAACTTAAGGGCTCATCTTTCATCGGGGTTGCAGAGGGGCAGCCTGTAATGTTAGATATATGACAGCCAAGTCTCTTAAGGTCAGATGTCTCCTACTATAAGCTCACAAGACTAATACATCTTAGTACAGGGTAGACCACCCCCCACGAAGCTCTTTCTGCATGGCTTATGTAACTCTTCACCCTTGATGGGTAAATTGACTTCTCTATTGCTTAGGGACCAACTGTAAAAAGGGAGAAATGACCACAAAAGAACATGGTTAAAAAAACAGCCACCGTCCCTGTCTGTAGTTCATAAGCTCTTGAAGATTTTTATGAAGAAAGGACACCCTTGTTGCTTCCCTAGACAAATGAAGTCAAGCTATGATTAGGCGATAGGTTTGATATGACTCACTGAATCCATAGTTTCCTTTGACTTAATAAATTGAGTTTATGGCCGGGCAGTGGTGGCGCACGCCTTTAATCCCAGCATTCGGGAGGCACAGGTAGGCGGATCTCTGTGAGTTCGAGACCAGCCTGGTCTACAAGAGCTAGTTCCAGGAATGGCTCCAAAACTGCAGAGAAACCCTGTCTCGAAAAAACAAACAAACAAACAATAAGTTGAGTTTATAAATCCCATTTAGCTTCATTGCCCTCCAAGGGTGCTGGTACCTCTTAATTCATTCCTAAGTGTTCTTCCCTTTCCATCCAACCCACTGCTGAAACCCTAAGCTTCTGTCAAGGTCACAAATACCTTTGTGCAAGAAAACACAACTGCTTCTAACTTGCAAACACTGACTTTCGCAATACCTGGTGCAAGAGAAAATTTTAAGCCTACCTATTAGAATGAGAAATTAGCTGATTAGAAGAATTAAGTTTTAGTATTTGACAATGGAAGGCCAGCTGGATTAATCCTAATCTAGACTGCTATGGGCTTCTCAGCATTTCCAGTAGTTTTCTCACATGTTACCCCTGGTCTTAGTGAATTACTCTGTTCCAAACTGGGGGAAAATAAACACTTATCATTCAGTTTGAGCCTCTGCATAGCACTATTGCTTACTCAAAACCTTACAACTGTATATACAATCTAGAGCTGAGAGTCTAGGCCCTTAACCGCTGAAGATTACCTCCTGAAACACCTTCAGAGTTCTCACGTCGGAGTGACAGGGCAGGACAGCCTCTGCTACTCCAGAGGGGATGAATTAACTTTGGAAGTCATTTACTTCTGACTGTGTGTAGTCTTGAATTTCACAAAGTTAAGTTTGCTCATTGAGCAACTAATTTTGCAAAGCATTCGGATCAGAAAACAATATTCAAATCCCACTGATTTTTTTTTTGTGTCTAACTCTCATTTCATATTTAAGTAAAAGAATCTTATAAAAACGTGTGCAGAATTGGATAGACAAGCTAGAGGAGTACCAATTATTTAAGTCAGATATAACTGGACAGGCTATAGCCTAATAATGTTGTCCAATTTTCATTTCAACCAATGTATCACTTGAGCATCCTCTCTGTATTTGAAATACAAATCAAGAGTGTTCCATTCTGCATTTTCCTTGGGAACCAATTTCTATTTCTACAGCCTATTGGGAAACTCTGTATGCAGAGGTCACCTGTATCTAGAGCTGATTTTTTCCTAATAGAGGAAATCCTGTATATAGCAGTTCCTTGTTCTTTACCTCTGTCTCCTGCCTTTCAAAATTCACTTTTTTTTTTAGCCACTGCCTCCTTTAATTCTCCCAACACCCAATGACAGGGAAGAATCGAGTGTTGCTGAGGCACATTGCATCGTAGCAAAATAGATATAATAGCTGAATTTGAAAGTATAATTATTAACTGATTAATTGAATAAATCAATGAGATCATCAAGTAGCTAACATACAATGGTCATTCATGGCTTTTACATTTTATTCACTTGTTTAGACAGTTTTTCCATGTATCCCATCTCACATGAGACTCACGATCCTTTTCTCTTATCCTTCAGGTAGCTGGGATTATAGACATGGGCTCCCAGGTCAGGCTTCTCCTCATAGTTGTTGTTGTTGTTGTTGTTATTATTATCTTAATTAAACTATTCCTGTATTGCTTCCTACCTTCCTTTTTATCCCTCCAACATTTCTTCCTGTCACACATCCTTCCCCTCCAATCTTTCCCTCTCAAATTGATAGTCTCTTCTTTAATTATTATTTGACTATGTATTTATACATATACTATATATACATATATATATAGTTGCACATATATGCATGCATATTAATTTGTATTGGATAAACAACTTAGGGGACTTATCCCTGGAAGAGACCAATGCTCCCTCTCTCATCAGTCGCTAGTTATCTAGAAGGGAGACCCTATTAGAGTTCCCCCTTTTGTATAAGTCTGTCTACTGGTGTTATTATTCTTCAGCTTTTGTTTAAGTAGTCATATTGCCGAGGTATTACTGATGGCATTTCCCTGATATTTCTAGGAGACACAACTTCACAACAGACTTCCTGATCTCATGGCTCTCATAACCTTTCTGCCTCTTCTTCTGGGATATGACCCATAAATTTGGTGCAGAAGTTGTGTTGGAGATGTGTCACTGGGGCTGGTCACCCTACCATCACTTGATCTTTACATGATGACCACTTGTGGCTTTCTAAATGGTCTCTTTTTTTTCCTGCAAAGAAAAGCTTTTTTGACACAGGGTACACGTTATGGTTACCTCTGGTTATAAGCAGTTTAAAAATAGAGCTAGGGAAGTAGAAAAAGACAAGATCTCCTGAGTAAATTGGGAGCATAGGGACCTTGGGAGAGGGTTGAAGGGAAAATCAATTAAAAAAAGAAAGCCACAAAAACGTAGAGCTAGGAATTATAGTGGCTGCATAAAGTGTCAGTAGTAGGGTCTTCTCTAAGATCTGTGACAGCACTCACTTCAGGCAGTTGGGTAAGTGTCTAGCCTCAAGAATGGGTTCTTTCATGCTGAGCAGGCTCTAGGTTTAACTAGACTTGATTGGTTATTGCCAAGATGTAAGTGCCACTATTGCGTCTTTAGGGATATCTTGCCTTGCTAACCAGTGTTGTGGTCCAGAGGCTTTATAGTTTGGTTGGAATATTGGTTGCTTCCCTTTCTTTACACTTTTCTTTGCAGCAGCATCTGGTACAGCATAGCTAGACCACAGGAAGGAGACTTTCAGATGATATCCAGCTTAAATTTTCCACATCCTGTGTCCAAATACTGTGATGTCTTCAGCCACAGGGAGTTATCTTTACCCTCTGTGAAGCCACCAAGGGCAGTGGCTATAGCTTATATTGTTTTGAGAGTCACTTGGGATTAACAACTCAAATGAAGGTTTCTCATAAAATCCCCTGGTACTGGGGTTTTATTATCTAATAAAATTCCTTGGTATGGGGTATTTTATTAGATAGTCTATGACTCTTGGGGACAACATTGTCAGCCTGTCTCAGTTGCTTTGCTATTGCTGTGAAGAGACACCATGGCCTAGGCAAATTATTTTGAAAAGGTATTTAATTGAAGTCTTATTTATAGTTTCAGAGGGTAAGTCTATGACTATCATGGTAGAGAGTGTGGCAGTAGGTAGGCAAACATGGTACTGGAGCAGTAGCTAAGAGTTTATATCCTGAACTGTAGTGTGTGGGCAGAGAGAGCAAACTGAGCTTGGCATGGGCCTTTGAAATCTCAAAGCCCTTTCCCAGTGACAGACCTCCTCCAACAAGGCCACGCCTCCTAATCCTTCTCAAAACAGTTCCATCAACTAGGGAACAAACATTTTAATACATGAGCTTTGGGGACCATTTTCATTCAAATCACCACACAGTCCAAATGGCATAATTGATTTAAGATACACACACACCACACACATGTGTGAACACACAATTACACTAACAATAACACAGTTTAGGTAAAAATAATGTGATTCCTTGAGGCTTTATCAATTACCCTTAGTGTTATTTGTACCTTCATTTTCACCTATAGTTTTTTTTTTTTAAAAAAAAAAAGTTTGGTCTGATTGTGTAGGCAGACAGAGTAATTTTTTGAATCCTTCAGAAAGGTCCCTAATCCATTAGGAAAGCTCCTAATTAGGCAAAAATAAAGCCCTTGTACCCTTTCAAAACCCAAACCATACCCAGCTGAAAAATTGAAGAGTTCCTACACATGCCAGCTTTTCCTGGGAGTCAAGGAAACTCTGGCTGCAAGCATCTTTTTGTAGATGTAATAGTTAATTCCATTGATGTCTCTTGATGAAAAATAATGTTCTGACATCTGGAAAAGAGTAGTCTGGTCTCAATGCCAAGATTTGAAAGAAGTGGTTGTGAGCCTAGAACTTGTGTTGACTGATGTGGGATACCCTTTTGTACGCTGCAAAAATGTGTTGTTTTTATTGGTTGATGAATAAAGCTGCTTTGGCCTATAGCATAGTAGAATATAGCTAGACAGAAGAGTCAAACTGAATACAGGGAGAAAGATGGGTGGGTTCTGGGAGATGCCAGCAGTCACCAGAGAAGCCAGATGTGGGGTAGCAAGCCATGAGCCTCGTGGTAAAATGTAAAATAATAGAAATGGGTTAATTTAAGTTGTAAGAGCTTGTTAATTATAAGCCTCAGCTAATTGGCCAAACAGTTTGTAATTAATATTAAGCCTCTGAGTGGTTATTTTAAAAGTGGTTGTAGGATCAGGCAGGATGAGAAACCTCCAGTTCCAGTTGGGTATCTAAGTGAAACCACTCATCTTGGTGAGTAGGAAGTCACAAATGAGAAGACTGGTGCAGCCAGTAACAGGGACGAGTGCAGAAAACTCCTTAACTCAACTGTAAATACATAAAAAAAGAAACCACAGAAGTGATATGGGTCTGCTCTCATCAGCAATGTCTCTGGCAGATGTCAAGGCAACTCAATCAGGGCTCTACAACTGTGTACACCAGACTACCCTTTGTCCCTTCCTGCAATTTGGAGTGAAGATTGACCAAATGGTAGACCTAAAACAATTAATATGCCACCTCCAGACTAAAACAATGGTCCTTCTGCCCATGAGGACATGTGCAATCTCCTGGAGATTTTCTCTAGTTACCTGTGGACATGGGGCAATATAGGTTCTAGGTGGGGGACTTACAGGTTTTCTCCAAGGTCACATGGCTAGACGGACCCCGGAATACCTCCACTTCCTTGCTCAGCATTTTGCTCATCCAAGTTTAGCTCACCGTGCTGTGCTCAGCTCACTGCTAATGGCTGTGCCCTAACCACACTCCCCATTTCTCAAGCTTATGAGTGAAATGTAACCTTGGAAGGGTGGACAAAACATAAATCCTCCTGGGCCTTTCTCTCGCCCATGCACTGTCTGTTTCTTACCTAATTTTTCATATTTTTAGACGCAGTTCTTGGAAGTCATTAGATATGTCTACTCAGGGCCCATAGGCACAGCCCTGCAATGCTGAGAATTCCTGTCCTGCTTTGAGAGTCTGGAGGTAGATGATTCCTCGTCTTGAAACCCGCACTAAGTGGTTGGCAGTGAGACCAGAGTCACCTTTAGTTTCAGCAGAGTGTTCCGAGCCCCCGGGAGGCCATTGTCTGGGCTTCTGCAGACTTCCATGTGGTCCAGTCGTATGCATGATAATAGCTGCCTGGTTCTTTTTCTTTAAAGATAGCTTTTAAATTTGTGCTCTTGGCCTCTTGATGAAATAGCTTCATGCATATTAATGACATCTTTTATTTACTGAGCAGTGCCATTAAGCACTTTGGAATACTAGATTCCACCCAGGGCCTCTGGGAGACAGGCCAATATATATAGACATACTGGATACACGGGAAATTGAGGAAACAAAACAGCTCAGTAACTTCCTGAAAGCAACCTGTGAAGTCTCTGAACTGCTTATGCTGTCTGCCTAGCAGAGGGGCCTGGCCTGGATTGGGTAGTATTGTACTGGTCTCTCTGAAGGTCCCTTCATTCTCACGCCAGACTTTTATTGACTGCTTGCCATATGTGAAACACTGGGTATGACAAAGAGGGGGAGAAAGATGAATTCAAGATTCGCAGGGCAAAAAAAAAAAAAAATCGGTACGTGGAAAGGCAGAGAGATCACAGAACAGTCAGATTCTGCTGACCTAAGAGAGTGTCAAAGCAAGGAAAGCCAAGTTTCTCCCGAAGCGTTTGGGGGACTGCTAGTCCTAAATACTCGTGTTTCTTGACCCAGTGACTGCACATATAGGAGGGTACAACATCATTATAAGTGAGTTACAGAGAGGTAACTTGGAAAAATGACTATAACACAGCATTCAATTGGGGGGAGCCTGTATACCGATGGCCTCACTTTTATGAACTTTATGTGTGTTCTTGTAGGTTTGCATGTGAATATTATGTGTATAGATTAAAAAAGATGTGGTGTGAATAGATAGAAGACAGCTGATAGATATGGGATAGATAGACAGACAGACAGATAGATATAGATAGATAACAGTGTGATGGTTTACATGAGAGTGGCCCTCATAGGCTTGTATATTTGTATGCTTAGTGTCCAGTTGGTAAACTGCTTAGAAAGACTAGGAGGTGTGGTCTTGGAGGATATGTGTCATTGAGAGTGGGCTTTGAAGTTTCAAAAACCCATACCAGGCCAAGTCTCTTGTTCTGCCTGCCTGCCTGCCGCCTGCTACTCAGGATATAGCTCTCAGCTACTTCTCCAGCACTGTACTTCTCATGCCTACCTCCATGTTCCCCACCGTGATGATAATTGACAAACCCTCTGAAACTGTAGACAAGTGCCCAATTAAATGTTTTCTTTTGTAGAAGTTGCCTTGTTCATGGTGTCTCCTCACAGGAATAGAATATTGACTAAGAAATGCAGATAGATAAGAAATAGCTAAGAAAATGGAATTTCAGGAAGAATGGCTTGAAATTGGCGGTAAAGAGAAGAAGATAAAGGGGCATATTCTTGTCTTTAATTCACACTGTATTTTAAGATTTTTGATTGACTTTTTTATATTTTCATATTTTAAAAGTAATTGAAAGTAAATACCAGAAAGAAAATTTTCCCATCTTAAAGACTTCATAGTCCAGTAGAAAAGATGAGACATGAACTTTGTTGTTAGAAAGAATAAATAAAATAGAATATAGAATGAAATAAAGTCCACAAGGAGTATTTTATTGGGAAAATAGTTTATGTAAAATAAAAAAGTTACACGGTGACAGAGTACCCTTCAGGGATATGATGAAAGCATGATCATCAGAAAAAATATGGACAAAGATGTCATCCATTTCTGTGGATTTCCAATGACTTTCTCTGGGTTCTGGGGAAGCTGGACCCATGTCAAGCTGAGACTATAACTATAAGCCTCTTCTAGACTCCTCAGGTAGGGAAATGTCAAATCTACCCCTTTTGTGTTCTGACCTTACTAGCATCACCTAGCAGAAATGTATGGTCTAATGAGAGAGTAAAGTTTGGGTAGCTTGCTGGTTTGAGTTCTCAGTGAAACACTGAGTTTTTCCTGCTGTGCATCAAAATTTAGTCATATAGAACATAAGAGAAACTAACATTGTACCGTACTGTTTCTATGTAGACAGAACCTCTGCAGTTGCACACAGGTTGACGGGTGCAGGCCTGGTTGACACCCACCTCTAGGTTTCTGCTATTTAGGAAAAAATGTATCTGTCTGGCCAGAAAAATGCAAGTTCCAAGGCGAGAAACACATGTGAAAAGAGACATGGACCGAGAAGAAGCCTAGTTCTAGCTTCCAACAGGGAGGAAACACTAAATAGGAAAAGATTATACTTTGATCATTAACCATGTGGGAAGGGCATTATTCGAAGAAGGGACGCAGGGATCTCTCATATCAAATGGCTGCACACACTTCGGTCACCTTATTCTGCTGCGCTGCTCTGAGATCCTCAAATGATGCTCACGATCCAGTGATGGGTCTCACTCATGCCCACTTCCCAGTTGAGGAAATGACAGCACCGAAGAGTTAAGTAGTTGTCCTTTGGTCTCAAAGGAGGTGGTACCAGTGGGATTACAAATATAGGGAGGTCTGGACTTGCTCACTTACCTTCTGAGAACCTTTAGGAAGAAGACAAGGAGTAGGCCACAGGGAAGAGGAGGTGTGGAGCCCCAGCAGTAAAGAGCAGGGGTGCACGGGATGGAAATACCTTTGGGCTGGCTGAAATCCAGAGGAAGCCCCTGGAAGGTAAATAATTCAGCCTCCTGACAATGTTCAGATGGTGAGTGCAAGTCCAGCTACTCAACCGTGCAAATACAGAAGCATGAAGTACGATTTTGGCAAAGGGGTGGTAGGCATGGCATACTATCCTAGGAAACTACTCAGAGTGAGGGCAGGAAGCTCAACCCTGAGAGGTGAGGTACGAATTAAAGCAGAACACGGAAGTGGAAACAGAAGGCTCTTGACAGGTAGAGAGCCGCCTTCTGATTGTTTCCGGCCCACTTGCAGTCATGGCTCTGGTGGATGGTAAAGACAGAAAAAGCAAGGCCAACACTGAGTGGCACCTTGGAGCAGCCCCTAGCTACTTCTTGGCTCTGCCGACTGACTCAAAGGTTTTGGAAAGCGGTATCACCCCGTTACTCAAGTCAGGGAACCCGCTCCAGTACCCTCCTGCTCCCATCTTGGAAGCTAGAACCTTAATACTTTTGTTGGTTTTAAGCGCCCATGGCAGTTTTAGAACTGCCCAGACATAGCAAAGTCAAAAACAACCAGCCCAGTGACTGGTCTTTCCCGCTCCAGGTCCCAGCAGAGACTGTGCAGACAACTCCTGGATCTTTGGAAGCTGATGACCCCAGAAGCCACAACCCATTTTCTAGTCTCCATTTGTAGTTTCCTCGGGCTGCAAATGGCAGACACTGTAGGCCCTCTCTTTATGGCTTACTCTCATCTTGAAATGTTCCTGTGCTGCAGTTTCTTGTAACGTATGCACCGCAAATGTTGTAAAATCTGCTGTCAAAGTCAATATAAATGCAATAATGTCACGTCAGTCAAAGGTGGTGGAGCAGCCCTTCTGAGCAAACAATTGGGAAACTAGAGGGAAAACTCAATTGCTTCGTGTTGCAAATTGATTAAAGATATGAATCAGAAAATAAAAGGGCTTTTGGAGTTTAGGTTATTACTAACTGCTTTACTTTATAGAACAATTACTTTGATGCTATCTCAAGTCCAGTAAAGTGACTGCCAGCGTCTGGTGAGATGATGCCCTGCATCTTTCTGATGAAAGTTAACTGCTCGCGACTGAGAGAGACTGGATGGAGGCATGCAAGTATCTCAGTCATGTTAACTCCAGTTTTAAAACGCCCTATATACAACTGTAAAGAAACAACCGATGGTTCTAACTTTATACCTACATTATCCATAATCACCAGCATCTCATCAGGCAAGACAACCAATCCTATTGTCAAAGAATGCCATGTGCAATGGTTACCTGCCTCATCAGTTATCATTGGCCACTCATGCTACTCCCGAAGGTGGCCTATTGAGCTCAGTACATGAATGCCATCCTTGTCTGATGTCTCAGCATCTGAAAGCCCAAAATTAGTCATTCCTTAGAGTTTAAGGGTTTTTTTTTTTGCCCTAACTCCCTGTGCATATATCTTAGGATCAAATGAATCTGATTTCTGAAGGCAAAAAAAAAAAAAAATCCTTGGCAATAATTAATTTGGCCCTTTGAGCCTTGGGCCTTGGCAGCCAGGAAGCTAGGAACTAAATTTAATATTGAGTAGTAGTAATTACTCGATGCTGAATCTCTGGCCTAACATTAAGGCCAGGCCCTTTCAGTAGGTGCTCAGGGAAGGAAAGCCGGATAAAGGAGTGAGGGAGGGTGAGCAGTAGTCACATTTAGTGTCGCTTACCGTGAGTGAGGGCTTGCCCAAGTGCCAAGTGGCTCAGAAACGTTACCACAATTAATCCTAACAAAGCTTTCTCAGCGACATCAGAGCCATTGGCCAGACGAGGAAGCGTGTTCACAGTGGTGAGGCGATTTGCTCGTGTTCACTCAGCTTAGATTGGACGCTAGGTCTCTAAGACGTCTCGGTGAGCTTTCTCAGATCCAGCCCCAAGTGAATGATCGCATAGATGGGGAGGTGGTTGTGTGAAAACACAAGGTGCTCAAAAAGAAAAACCAAAACACAGAAACTTGAAATCAGAGAGAGAACAGGATTTCTCTGAGAATTAATTCTGAAGTGTGTGGTACATCGGACGGAACCTTTGTGCCAAGGAGGGCTTCCAAACAATTTCTTGATTCCTAATGAATTGAAGTTTTGCATAGTCATTAGGGGAAACATGTATCAGGAAGAGTTTTGTTTAAAATAAATGCACGAATCATGTGGGAGCCAAGGACACCGTGGGGGGCGAAGTATCCAAGAGACTGCAAAGGAGCTGTCTTCTCTCAAGCTGTGGTCCTCTTGGCACCCGAATCCCAGGCTTTTGCTCAAAATTCTCAGATTCTGAGTCCATGATCACCAATAAGATTTCTTGTTTGGCAGAAATTTGCTACCTGGAAGCAGCTTGACTGGCACAGTTGGCACAGTAGTTGGGATTAATTGATGAATGGGCAGTCTGATTTTATGCCGTGTCTCAGAAGTGTGCTAGAGACCATTCCTGCAAAACCTACTCATGCTTTGGTGGTAAACAAAACTAGTTCCCAGTTCTGCCAAGATGACGATAGATCTCGGACTGCAACATTCTCCAGGGTCAGACGTTAAGCCTCTAGGATCCACGGACTAGCCCAGAAACCTGACCCTCCCACAATACCTGTATTTATAGTCATTCAAAAATTTACACACTGTCCTTTCTCCTCTCTTATAAAAGGACTCCAAGACTTGTGATCACTGCTTCTTCGTTTGGGTTTAGATATGCCTTATGAATAAATTATTTCAGATTTTAAGATAATTAAATCTGAAATAAACAGGTATACCTATATGAAAAAAAAAATCTAAGTCAGAAAGGCAATTGGACGAAACCGAGGGAGAAAGATTCTAAAACAGTCTGCTCCAGTTAGGGTAATGACGGAATAAAGCGTAGGCAACTTGAGTAGGAGAGAAGCAGGACCATCAGCAAAACAGCTCCAAGTGCTTCCTCTAAAAATGTCAGTCAGGGGAAGAAGCCACAGTTACTCACTCACTCATTCCAACTAAGCTAAGACTCAGTCGGACGCTGAACTCTGCTGAGCCTGGCAATGGCAGCAGAAGGTAGCAACGACTCTCTCAGTGTGGCCCAGCTGTCCTCTGCTACTGTTTGGCATCTATCTCTTCTGCCTCAGACAAAGGCGTCGCACAATTCCATAGACATGATTTGGGGCACACTACCCATCTCTGCTCATCGTCAGTCTCAACTTTGGACTCCTTACACCTGGCCTTTGGTCACACCTTTCTGTGGAGAGACCAAGGACGCTGGGACAAGCAGAGGCCAAACCTTTTTAATGAAGCGACTAGTTTGATGAGAACAATGTTTGCTATTCAGGATCTAGGAACTCCTGTGTCTCTGCAGTCATCCTGCAAGTCAGCTTGCCTTTAAGGGTGACCGGTTATATCAGTGGTTCTAAACCTGTGAGTCACGATCCCCTTTGGGAGGGTCAAACAACCCTTTCTCAGGAATCGGGCATTAAATATACTGCATAGCAGATATTTACATTATGATTCAAAACAGTAACAAAGTTGCAGTTGGGAAGTAACAGCAAAAATAGTTTTACGAGCAGGGATCGCCACCCCTTGAGGGACTACATTGCAGGGTCACAGCATTAGGAAGGTTGAGAACCACTGGGTCACACAAAAGCACCTGGCGATGGTCCCAGGACCTTGAGACAAGTCTCTACAGCCTGTAACATATTCTCTCTGTAGGAGTCACTTTATCTCCATCCTCTGTCCCATTCTCTATAACTCTGCTATGTTTTCCTCCTTGGACCCTGATCTTCTCACCTCCTGACTTCACAGGAACTTGGTATAGGATAGCTTCATCAAGGGTGGTCTCCCGGGAGCAGAGCCTGTTGGCCATTGGAGACGTGAGGAGTTTGGTGAGTGCCTTGTATGTGTGTACTCTGGCTTGGACTTCATTTGATGGCCGTGACTGGCTGCCATCAACTCAGGTAGAGAACTGATCAAAGGTGGGTGTTTTCGCTAACCCTGCCGGTTTGCTCTGTGGGCAGTCAGGGTGGAGAGAAGCCATTTGTCCACACATTCATTTCTCCACAGTGGGGAAAGCTGCTCTTCCAGTCACTGTGTCGTTCACTGCCATTCTTTCCCAATTATGCTCATTCCTTTAACCAGCCTTGGGGTCCTATAGCATATGCTTCTGCTCGTTAAAAATGGGTGACATTTTCAAGTTTTTAGAATTAGTGTGCTTCTTTTCAGTAGTGTATGTTTTCTTTTGTTCTTTTAGAAGATGCTTTGAAATCATAGTCATAATCTTTCTGGAGAAGCTTCTGATTGATTAGTATTGAATAGTGTGTCCTGAACTATATTTCACCCACATACTCATGTGGGTGTACTAATGTGACTGTACTCAGAGAGCCTGTCTAAGGGTAGAGTCCTTGTCCAAAGGATTCATGTCCTTAGAAGATGAAGAGGAAGAGAAATCAGGAGTGTGTGTGTGTGTGTTCATAGGCAGAAACTCATGAGGGAGACAGCACAAAGTTGGCCATCTGTAACCCAAGAAGAAAAGCCTCAGAACAGAAACCTGCCGAAACCTTTGATATTTGAACTTCTAGCCTCTAGAACAATATGAAAATCTGTTCCAATTGTTTAATCCTCCAAATAGCTGATGTTTTGCTAAGGCAATTTAAACGGACTAATACAGAAGCTAAGAGAGATCGTACAACGTGACCCTAGGTAATAAGAAGCATATGACACCAAAAAAGCCTTAGCCATCACATTCCTAGTATCAGTGTCCTACAGCAGTTGTCTTAGTTACTGTTCTACCGCTGTGAAGAGATATCGTGACCAAGGCACCGTGAAGAGATATCGTGACCAAGGCGCCGTGAAGAGATATCGTGACCAAGGCACCGTTAAGAGCATGTACTTGCAGGCTTCCCTACAGTCTCAGAGGGTTAGTCCATTTCCATTGTGGTGGGGAGTATGGAGGCCGGCAGGCATGGGACTGGAGCAGTAGCTGAGTGCTCACAGCTGATCCACCAGCTGCTGGCAGAGAGAGAGATTGAGCCTGCACTAGCAGAGGCTTTTGAAACCTCCCCGAAAGGCCACACCTACTCCAGCAACCATGCCTCCTAATTCCTCTCAAAAATTCCACCAACTGGGGGCCAAGAATTCCAGCATGCGGGCCCATTGCAGGGGACATTGTCATTCAAACCACTCTAGTAATGTAGATTAGCCTATTTTTCATACACTTAACACCTTTTGGATATCCTATTAAGACTGTAAAAGAATAATAGCTAATATTACAACCCCAGTTTTTCAGAGAATAAATATCAGTCTTAGCAAGTGTATGCGGGGTGTTCAAAGCCCCCCCCATAAAAATGGGGGGAGACTGGAACCCAGGCTCTTCAGATCACAAAGAAGGTGACAACTACTATGGCCAGAGGACACCCTTGACACAACTCAATATTAGTTTTCAGACATCGGATTCACGAAGCAACAAATTAAACATGCTTGTCTTTGATATCCTAAATAGGACTCCTTCCGATTTAAGCAGACCTAATATAAAATCCGTATTCAAATCGCAGGTAAACTCTAAGACTATTTCAACCTTGTAAGCAAATCTGCCACTCTCTCTCACAAGGTCGTTTACATAGTAAAAACTACCACTTAAAATTTCAGTCCATTTGAAAGTTGATTTTCTATTTAGAAAAGTTGGTGTATATGCCTTTTCCATGTGCCCACTCACTGTATAAGGAGATTGAGGGTGTAGAGGTGGATAAGAACTCGGTTACCCTGCACAGGACCCAGCACCAGAACCCACACGGCAGTTCACAACCATCCAGAGCTCTAGAAGTTCTGGTCGTCTCTTAATTCCCGGGGCACCAAGCATGCACATGGTACACCGACATCCACGCAGCCAAGACACCTATACACCTAAGAGAAAACAAGTGTAAGAATAAATAAAAAGTAACCACAAAGGCAGCTAGCCTAGAACGGAGTAAAGAGTGTTGAGGGGCACTGGTGCGATGGTGCCAGATGATCCTCTTCCCTAGGTTATGGAGACCTAGAACAATATCCATATCCCATCTTTACCTGTCTATTGAATATGTAAGAGAGATGAGCAGCATAGTTAACTCAGTCTGTTCCATCCTTCTAGAAACACACTCATTCCCTGCTCTCTCGATAGTTCCATAGGATCCCGGCTTTGAAGCAAGCTGGACCCATTGTAGAACTCGGCTGACCTCAGTTTGCATCCTGACCTCACTTAGATTAGCATCCTCATGCCACTTTATCAGCGTTGCTTAGACTCTAGCTCCAAAACAAGCAAGACTCTCTGGAGATGGGACAGAAGACTCTGAGGTGGGAGCAACCTCATCTACATTATGAAAGGAACTGGCCCACCGAGTAGCTGGTCTCTGAAGCGAAAACGGAAGAGGCAAAGAAGACAGTGGTGGAATTGTAATTCCTGACTCCAAGCTTCTCTGGACAGGCTCCAGCATCTGTTTGAGTATGCTGTCTCTGTGCCCAGACACATCAGAGAGTTGGTCATTTGGGAACAAAAGGTCCCTTCCCATAAGTGAAGTTCTGGGGACTAGATCCATCCAATCATTCTTTGTTAGTTGCATGAGTCTAGTGTCACGCAGCAGGGCTCATAGGGCAGGGCTTACTGCATAGAAAAAGGATGGGAGGTGAGGCCATGACAACCAGCCATACTTCCTCCTCTGATGGTTTTTCTGAGGATAAACGTTAACCTAGAGAAGAAAATTCTTCCAACACGTCTTAATCTTTTGCTACTGTAGTCAATTTTGGGTACTTTGCTTTTATTCTATTTCCCCTCTTTTTGTAACTCTGTGAGGCCTATGAAAGTTTTTGCATCCTTGCAGCAAGACCCTGATCCATAGGAGAAATGGATGTGAGTGTTATTATCCTTTTCCTTGTGGGAAGTCAGATGACTTGTCCTGATTCACACAGAGATCACAGCCTTCAAAAGACCCCTGGTTGGCAGAATGTGGGACTAAAAAAAAAATTGTTTGAACTTGTCCAAACAAAGTCTCAATTTCCCGACAAGCAATTAGAACTTGGGGTTATGTGTTGAGGTAGACTTCAGACAATTTTAATGGCATTCAGAGACATGGGTCTCCAACCAATTGGCATTCAGGAAATGTTTATCAGTTCTGACAGCCACAAGTTCCACCCTGGCCAATTTTAGTTCCTATGACTGGAAATGACTTAGATATTTGAAATTCTGTAAAACACAGGCTAGATTTGAAATGGAGCCACAGAATTACAATGGTACTCTAGCTTAGCTCTTAAGCAATTTAGGTCAAAAATCCTTTCTGTTCTGAATGGGGAAAGTGTCCCTGAAAGGATGGGTGATAAATTTTCGATAAATCTACTAAGAGATGGGAAATGAGAGAACTTTTTAAAAGATTTATGAACCTGAGTGAGATGATATTTTCATTGCTGTCCACTTTCCACAATTTTTCTCTTTTAAATTCCCTTTAGTATCCTTTTAGGGAAATAAAAGAAAGAATCTTTCATCTTTTGGGGGGGGGTACCTGCGTGATAGTGAACACCTATACACTTTCGCACGGGTAAGCACGTAAGTGTGCCTGCTTTAGCATCAGTAGCGAAGATGCTATCTTACTTAGTACATTTTCAATGTGTTTGCTTTTGAGACACCTTTATAAAATGTACATTTGAATAGAATTTAGATTAAGAAGAAGTCGCTTCATTCATCTGTTCCTTTCTTTCCTCCCTCATCGACGTTTACAATGCAGCCTTAGTTTACATCAGGCTATGCAAAGGATAGGACATACCCTGTGCTTAACATGGCTGAGTACCCGCTTTGGAGTTGTGACAGTTCCCTTCTAAGCAGAAGAGGTTTCAAGTCTTCTCAAAAATCCTTGATACAAATATTAAAATATTCATTTGAAAGAGGACGAAGCCGGTCTCAGCCGGAGTTGCAGTAAGTCTGCCGCGACTAAAGACTAACTAGTCTTTCTGGTGTGTGCCTCTCTCCATCCAGCTGTAATTTCTGGCAACATGGGACCTTCATAAACAGCCTAGAGGATGATGGACTCATTCCATTAATCTGAACCATTGGTGAAAGGAAAGCAGACCTAATAGCCACTAGAAAAGTGGGGGGAGGGAGACAGTCTCATCAAAGCTAGACCTGAAATTTACACTAAAAAATGAAATGCAAAAGCATGTGAAAATTCACACAATGTAATTAATCAGCACATACTAATAATATGAGTACACTGTGGACACTTTAAAGAAACAATTGACTATGACAGAGAGTAAGCAGTTAATGAAGTCATACTTAATATCTGCTCTGTTCTAAATACCTGCTCCAGGTATTTGAGGTTTAGACCACAGGTGCCCTTGACCAATACCACGTGTTTATGTAGATATTTGGGAGCATGTTTTAATGAGTTATCATTTTATATTTTAACCTTGTTATATTTTATATAACTTACCTTGAGTTTTCCCTTCCTTTACTGTGTTCTCTTCTTCTTCCTTCTTTTTTAAAAAAATGATCTTCCTTTTTAATAACAAAAATAAATTTTATGTTTTATCCCATGGCCACTTTCAAATTCTTCATGTCACATGTGGTCTACTTCCCAAGCTTTATAAACACCCCACTTCACCCTCTCCCCCTGTCTAACTTTCCAGGATGTTTTGGTTCTTCATTTACCTTGAGTTTTCCCTTCCTTTACTGTGTTCTCTTCTTCTTCCTCCTTTTTAAAAAAAATTATCTTCCTTTTTAATAACAAATATAGATTTAAATGATGTTGAAACAAAAACCAGGAAAATCTATACTGAAAAGATATAAGGAACATTTCCTAGCAGCAAATAGATGTATATTGTACTTGCAAATTGGGTTGTACTTCAGTATACAAGAGGAATAACATCTTATTTCCCATGCCTTCAAAAATACACTGGGACAAATAAGACATGACAATCCCACAGCATGGCACTGGCGTTTGCTTGAGAAGAAGCCCACGAAGTCAGCTGTTCTGACCCCCTTCTTTATTTGCTACAGAGGAACCCTGACATACAACCAAAAATTCTCATTAGTTGTGCTTATTTTGGCTCTGATAAATTTGGGAGCAATAAAAAATAAGTGTTCCCTACATTGAATCAGGTCTGTTTCCCTGAATTGAAAATCAGTAATGAATATAACTGGAAGATTTGAAACTAAGACGCTTGAATCTAGTTAACTGGGGAGATTTGTAGGACTTGGAGAGGAGAAATATCATCCATGACTTTTTGGAAAGCGATGCCAGAAGGCTGCTGAGGTGGTTTCATATGAATCCCAAGAGACTTACTGTCATTTAGTTCAGATTTGTATTTCGCTTTTGTCCCTCTCTCTGTCTCCATGTCTACCTCTCTTCTGGCATCCACCATCTACACAGCTCTCATCATATGTTTCTGTGTTCACTCTGATTTAGAATCACCATTTTTAGCGTACAATTTTTAATCCATAGTACCTAGACCATAGTAGAAGTTTAGTAATTGTATGCATAATAAATAAACAAAATTAAACTTGGTTTAATGTGATGAAAGCATCTAGAATTGAAGTAAAGATTTTGGATTAAGGTCTGGTATTTCTGGTAACTAACCAAAGACTCAAATAAAAATGTTTAACCTTTTGGGACTTCAAGTTCTTGTCTATAAACGGATGATGGGAAAGGCAGGTAGACCAGATGACCTTTTTAAGCTGTCTTGGAGTTTTATTATTCTAGGGAAGAGTGTTTCTGGATATAAAAACAGAAAAGTAAGACAATGGACTGAAATGGAGCGGAGAAAAGTTCATGACTCATGGGCAGTTAGAGAGGAATCTTGTTTACAGAGAGTTCCTACTGTTCTGGGGGAAGCCATGCTACACCCACAGTCAGAAAGGACTATCCCCTTTAAGATACACTCTGATTCACTGGATGGGTAGTGTACTATTTTCATAGGGTTATCACACACACACACACACACACACACACACAAATCTCACATCCTGAGTGGTTTAAACAGTGTATAACCAAGCCATCAACTCTGGGGGCTGTAAATCTAAGATCAAAGTGAAAGCAAAACAGTTTCTTTAAAAAGCCCCTTGTAACACGGGGGCCTACTCATTGGGGGTTTCTGTCCTCCCACCAGATCTCACAGGTGTTTAGCCCCAAAGAAAATTACACAGAGGTCTCCACAAGTCATAAACTGATTGGCCCCTTAGATCAGGCTTCTTATTAACTCTTATAACTTATATTACCCCATTATTCTCATCTATGTTAGCCACATGGCTCAGTACCTTTTTCAGCAGGGCAGGTCACATCTTCCTTCTTCTGTGTCTGGACAGGACTGGGGAGAAATGGGCTTCCTCCTTCCCAGAATTCTACTGTTCTCATTGACCTGTCTCTACTTGCTATCTGGTTGTCCCGTCTATACTTCCTGCCTGGCTACTGGCCAATCAGAATTTATTTAAAACATAATTGACAGACTATAGACAATTGTCTCGCACCAGCCCCCCCTCTGCCTTATGGATGATTTGTCTTCTTTTGGTGTCTTCTCATGATTTTCCTGCAGTAAGTATGTTTTAATCACATCTACTTATAAGGCCATCAGTCACTTGAGACAAGGTCCCACCTGAATGACTTTCAGATGGTTTCTTCTTTAAAGACCTTGTCCCCAAATATAATCACATTTGGAGGACCTAGAGGTTAGGGCATCAGTGTATAAATTTTGGAGAGACACAATTTAGGCCATAACATGTAATGAACTGGGAGTCTATGGAAAACTAGCTCCAGTTAATGAATATGGTACTCTTTCCTGATCTGGAGGTGTTAGAAATGGAAAGCCATTAGCTCATAGAACATTAAATTTATGATGGAAGAAGTTCATTATTTCTTCACTCCTGTGTTTGAATATACCAATATATCTTAGGAGATGTTACTGTTGGTAAAATACATTTCTATTAGAAAGGCCTTAGTACCTATTATGCTGAGGATATGTTGAGTTCCATGTTAAGCTTGGAACTTTTACCTCCGACCATCTACAGCAGAACAAATGACTTGTTTTATTCTTGAAAATCCCCCAAATCATCATTCTTTTTTTTTTATAGAGAACACTTTTTTTAAAAACAAAGATTTATTTATTATGTATACAGCATTCTGTCTGCATGGATGTCAGCAGGTCAGAAGAGGGCACCAGATCTCATTACAGATGGTTGTGAGCCACCATATGGTTGCTGGGAATTGAACTCAGGACCTTTGGAAGAGCAGCCAGTGCTCTTAACCTCTGAGCCATCTCTCTAGCCCCTCCAAATCATCATTCTCATTTGACAAGATTTGGGATCTATTTTGCCTAAGATTGGGAATGTAAAGATAAGAGTAAACACACAAAATTTGAGGGCACACAATACCTTAGAGTTGGCTACATTGATGTTCCCCAGCTTTTTTCATATTATCATTAATGATTTCTTATGAGAAGTATTTCTGAGGGTTTCCCGACTTGTTCTTTGCCACATTTAAACACTCAAAGCATGAATGGCTGTGAGGAGGACTCGGAAGTGAAGCGCTTGCTGTGTAAGCGTGAGAACCTGCATTCAGTTCTCTAGGACCCACATTTTAAAAAGTGGGTGTAGTGGCCTAAACCTGTAACCTCGGGGCTGAGAGACAGACGAAAGAATCCTGAGGCTTGGTAACCAGTGTAGCCAGCTGGTGTAACTCTGCTTCAAAAAATACGGTGAAAAACAGTAGAGAAAGACCCTTGAAATGGACTTCTACTCTCTACAAATACACACACACACACACACACACACACACACACATGCACACATGCATACACACACATACACATCTATACTCATGCACCTACACACACACACACACACACACACACACACACATATATATACACACACACACACTTTCACACACATACACATGGACAGAATGTAAACCACAGAAATTTTGGAAGATACAATTCAGATCAAAAGGAACCATTTGACTATTTAGCTTTGACAAACGAAGAAGAGCAACTTTCTTGCATATATTGCAACATTCTGGCAAGAAGTTAGGTATGAGCTAGGAGCATCACTGGAGGCATGTTTATGACTCCTACTACTGCTCCGATTTAGAAAGCTTAGCCTTGCTCCAAATCCAGTGTGAGAAATATTGCAATCGGGGTTAAATGTTTTTATTGCAGGTTTTAGCTCAATGACATCACACTCACACACTGCTGATGGCGTGGAGTTCTTTTTAACAGGTAAGAGATCTTAGTGAAGATGGGCCAAAGGATTTAGAAACCATTATTGAACTAGAATAAAGTAAAAGGCATAAAATTGCATATCTCTCCCACTAGGCATTAAACACTACATTCAAAAGATTCCACAGACAGACAAACAGAAGGAGCTATTCCAGGGGCATGTGACTTGATGTAATATAGAATGAGTTTGTAACAAAACAAAACAAAAGGCTGAGTTGTTTTCTTCTTACAGGTTTTTTTTCTACTTCTGTTCCAATTCTGTTGCCTCTACATCCACAAGCTCTATCTTCTATCTTGAACTTCTAATCAACCGTAAGATTGTTTAAAATGAATTGTTGAACACTGCATCCAGGGTTTTTGATCCTGCAGGTCAGATTGGGAATGAAAACTCCTGTATTGTCCCTAGGCTGATGCTGCTGAGTGGAGGGCCATGGTTTGAAGACTTTTGCTCTGATACCGTCGGACCGTGTGACTATCCCAGTACCCCAGTTAAAAGGCTTAAAAGAGTGAGTTCGTACAAGATGAACAGCTCGGTGGGGCAAAGGTAGAATGTGCCCCAAGAAACTGCACCAAATGTTCAGAGACCCATGAAGGAAATGAGCAGACTATTTTTGCGTAATACCTCCTAAAATAATTACTTTTCTGCATTATGCTGGATGCTTTGAAAGCAGATATTCATCATAACTTTAAAAGTCAAATGACTCAGAAAAGTAAAAAGCTCATTAATTTGGAGGTGCACAGCCCAGGCACTTTGGTGAGCATTCATGGTTTTGCTCCAGCGCATCTGTTAGGAAGATAATTAAGGATTAAATTTTTATTTAATCATTTTCAGATATGAATACACTTCCCTTTTTCCCCATCACCACCCTATGCCATTTAAAAGACAGAATTGAATCTCAGGCTCCGAGCATTATCTTTAGAGAACAAATAGATTTATTTCAATTTTATAAACTCATTAAAGTGATTTAAGACATATTTTATTTAATTCCTATTTCCTAAATTAAATTTTCATAGTGAATTGGGTTTTTTTAATCATAAAGTTTGTCTCAGGTGCCTGAACAGTGAGAAAATTCTACTCCTTGCCTAAAAACAAATCTGAACAAATCCTTTCTTATTTGAATCCAAGACTTGCTAGTGATTGGTGCACGTGGGCACCGTGGGGAGAATCGAGACAATTGCAACTGTATCACAGAATACTAGAAGGGACTGTAGGTGTTATTTTATCCTACAGCATTGAAAAGAAAGAAATTCAAGGTCCTAGAAAAAAAAATCCTTGAGTCTTAGATTACATAGGCAAGCAATGTACTTCCTAGAAAGAGATTCCAGGCTGTCTCCTTTATAATCCAGACAACCTTTCCAGTTGACCTTGCGGCCTCTTTAAAGAACCATCAGAACACAGTTGTTAGCTGGAGATAATGCTGTACCCACATTCTGGTTTCACTCAAACTCCCAAGACCCCAGAAGAGCTCACAGGCAGCCTGAAGACAGGATGTGGGCATGTGTCACTCACTTCATGTCCCATCTCCCATGGAGACATGGTTCTAATATGTTAGAGGTTACATCACATTTTAATAAAATGAGCTGAGATGCTTCAAATCTGAAAAGGGATAGAGGAGAAAGGTGTAAATACAAAACATACATCTAACTGCATAACTTGGCAGAGAGCTTGCTTCTTTGTACTATTAAAAAAAGGACCTTAGTTTTAATGTTCTGAAGGCCTGAAGACAGCTGAGTGGTTTCTGCTTTCTTCAGTAAGTACTCCTATTCCCTTTGAGAGGTCACACCCTATTTCCAGAATTCCCCATGGAAATAAGGGTAGAGCATCGCTGGCTTGGGTCCACATAATGCTGCTCTCCATGGCTGCCCCAAGAGGCTGGCATTTCTGGCAGGCTTGAGCCTGGCCTTGCCAAACCAAAGGGAAGGGCTTCCACTGCTTCTCTGGAGTAGGCCAGGGCAGCTGCCCAGATTGATTCCAGCTGTGCTGTGGCTGTCTGGCCAGGCCTTCTGCAGTTACAGTGTTGGAGCTCGGAAGGTGCGGGGCCACCTCATCTCTGCTCAGGCTCTTTGTTCTGTGCTAGCCATCTTGCCCATCTTGCTTCCCACTGTCTTTTTCAAATGCTCGATTATTTCTTAGTATGTCTCTCATTTGTCCCAGCCACTCGGTCCCCATTATCCTACTTCCTCCCTCCCCCTTCTCTTGCTCTCTTTGTCTCTCTTTCTGTCTTGATGTCTCTGTTTCTCTCTCCATCTCTGTCTCTCTCTGTCTGCTTGTCTGTCTCTTTCTTCTTTTGAGATAATAAACTCATGTAGCCCAAGCTGGCCTCTATCTTTCTAAATAGCCAAGATTGCTCTAAATCCCACGATCCCTAGACTGCCACCCAAGTGCTGTAATTAGGGGTGTGTGGGGGCCACTTCATCCCACATTCTCCTCCTCCGTAGACCCATCAAAACTTACTCCCTCTCTAGCTTGGTTCTTCTAAGACTCCACTGTCTTCTCTTCCGTGCCCCACTTCACATCATCACACCAGAGTGAAGTGTTCATCCTTGCTTCTCCATCTTGCACAGCTGCAAGCCGGACTGAGCAAGCTAGTCCTGAACAGCTTGGTCTTTTGCAGCCAGAAAGGAAGACAGCCCCCGTGTGTGTTTAGCAGTTTCGTCAGGGCTTCAGTGTCTAGCATTCAAGAGCAGATCCATAATTTGCTGGAGAATCACAGACGGATAGTCCATTTGCTCTCAAAGACTCTTGATTTAAGCCTTCTGTGCTCCTCACCTCTGGCCATAGCTTTGGAAAGCAATCGCCTGTCATCTCTAACGTCAGAGTAAACAGCGCTCTGCTCAGTATCACATGTTTATTTTCCACACTGGCATTTGCTAGGTCACGTGGTGGCCATTTAATTTCCACGACTGACATTCCACAGGTCTGGGATTTCGTTCCTCTGGGAGTAGTTCAAATACTTGTGGTTTTAACTCAGAGGGAAAAGAAATATATATGTATGTATTTTAAAAAGAAAGGGGTATGCCGGCAGCCCCAGAACTCTGTTCAACGGCATCCCTGGCAGAACTCTGTGATTAGTTGCTCAGCCCTTAACTCCAAGTACCTGCTGACACAGGGACCCCAGAGAGGGGTGAAAGCTCAGACACGCTTCCCTGGGGGCTTGCAAGACTATCCTCTTTGAATTGAATTCTGCTTCTCATGCTTGGGCATTCTTTTTTTTGTTTTTTGGTTTTTGGTTTTGGTTTTGGTTTTTCGAGACAGGGTTTCTCTGCAGCTTTGGAGCCTGTCCTGGAACTAGCTCTTGTAGACCAGGCTGGCCTCGAACTCACAAAGATCCGCCTGCCTCTGCCTCCCAAGTGCTGGGATTAAAGGCATGCACCACCACCGCCCAGCTTTGGACATTCTTTTTTATTTTGTTCTTTTTGTTTCTCCATCACTGAAGAGCTAGTAGGTGGTTCTGTCCCGGGGCACAAGATTCTCTGTGTTTGAGAAGTCTTTTTGTCAGAGCCCTGAAATTTTTTTGTTAAAGAAACTGATAATATATTTTATCCAAAATTACGAAGTTAGATTTAAAAAAAAAAAAGGGCAAGAAAGGATGAGAGAGAAGAAAATTCTTGCGTTTGAACAGTTGCTGCATCTCTGGGAGTTAAAATGAAGGGAAGGAATCATGCGATAAATGATGACTTCTAAGCATGTGTGAGACATCAGTGACAGGGTCAGCCCACAGACCAAGTGACAAGGAAGAAAATAATGTTGTCCTACATCACTTCCATCCCAACCATCTCTGTGAATTCCAATGAAGCGTTCTATAATCTGCCAATTGCCCAGGAAATTCATACAGGGCTGAAGAATGGCTCCTTCCGTCCTGCCTCTGCCTCTTAAACCCTTATCTTTCAAAGAAGGTAAACGCAGTGGGCAGGGAATCATGGAGAAACTGCATTTCAGCTGGGCCAAGTCACCAATTCTAGAACTATCATTAAGACAGATCCTGTGAAACCCAGCAGGAAACTTTGCATTACCAGTCGATGACTGAAATAAGAACCTAATGGCTTGCAGCTTTCCCCCGAGAGCCTACTCTCCGGGCTGTCTGGGAGCACAAGAGGAAAAAGGTTAAATTACAGGTCTACAGTGAATTAGGGCTTTGGAATGTCGTCCTGGAAAGGCCCCAAAAGGTCAACTAAACATTATATATACAACATAAGGTCTCTCAAAGCCCAAGGCCCAAAGGGATCCCTCCAGTATGTCAAGCCTATGAAATGGTTGTATAGTATCTTTGCCCACATACTGTTCCTGCTGCCACCTTCTGATTACGCTCTAATGTGGGTCAGTTATGTTTGTTGGCCTCCCGAGAGGCGATATCAGAAACAAAACTACAGATCTGGCTACTTCTGCTTTCTTTCTTCACACCTCCATGAATGTCCTGCAGGAGAACCCAACTTAGGAAACAATGACAGCCAATCACAGCGCATCTGTATAGTGCTGTTTATGGGGACCTGTTTCCAACAAGGTGGAAGATGGATAGAGATTGCCTCCACGTATACCGACCCTAATTTGTAAGGTAGCAATTTATTACAAAATTAACTTTCCAATATCTAATAGGGGCTAAAGAGTTTTAGATAAATTTACCCTTTATATGCGAAGTTATTTGGAAAGCTGGTCCTAACTTTGGTTTTTATCAGTGGGAGAGACACGTGCTTTCTAGTGAATTCCTTATAATACTTATTTCCTTATATGGACATTGTGCTCCAATCAGTTTCTCTTCTTCTCTTCTCTCTCTCTCTCTCTCTCTTTCTCTCTCTCTCTCTCTCTCTCAAATTGTATGTCAAGTATTGGCTTCAGAGAAATGCCAATATTGTTGTCAATTTAAAGAGGTAATTATCAAATAAAATATTCAAATTGTTTGATAAGCATGACAAATCATTTTCAATATGGTTAATAACTTTTGCAGTTGATGCCCTTATTACAATATAGCCAATGAGAAAATAATTATAACTTAGAGAAGATTTTCTTTGATTTTGTTTTTTACCTCACAGAAGAAAATTTTCTTTTCTTTTTTACCTCACAAAACAAAAACATGCGCTCTGTGGAGGTCTATTGTCCCTGCCGTTGCTTAGGAAATAGGCCCACATTAAGTATATTTAGAAGTTAACTAAATTCAAAGTCATCAAATTTTTCTCACATATTTTAATACTTGTTTTAGTTAGGGTCTCCATTGCTATGACAAGACAGCACGACTGACAGAAACGAAGGGGAGAAAGAGTTTCTCATAGCTCACACATCTCAATCACAGTTGATCATTGAAGAAAGTCAGGGCAGGAACTCAAGGCAGGAACCAGGAGGCAGGAGCTGAAACAGAGGCCATGGAGGATCCCTGTTGACTTGCTTGCTCCTCATAGTCTGCTCGACATCTCATACCTTTCGTCACCACCAGTCCAGGGGTAGAACCACCTTCCAGAAGCTGAGTCTCTCTCAAATCATTCCTCAGTCAAGAAGATACCTTACAGACTGGCTAAAGGCATTTCTCAATTAAGATTCTTTTTTCCCAATGATCTTAGCTTGTGTCAAGTTGACAAACGGTAGCTGACCTAATAATACTCATTTCAATTTTTGCATGTAAAATGTGGAACTCACCACTGAACCTCAGCATCCCCTCGGAGAGAGCTTTACGGGCCTTGGGTATTGCGAAGAGCAGTCTGAGCACTCCTCAGTGCTTGGTTCCTCTGAAACACCCATGTCTTCCTCATTGGTATCCAGGGAGACCCTGAAACTGTGTGGAGCAGGGCAGGAAAGAACGTAACTAATTTACTCACGCTCACTAGCCCTTCCATTAAGAGACTGTAATCTTTACAGTGCCAACCGACCCTACAGTCAGAACCTGCCTCTCTTCCATCATGCTCGTCCACATGGCTCTGATCTGTGGTGAGAAACTGTCACTGATAACATAGTGTGAATAGCCCAGGTCTACTGAGCTAGGAGCTCCTAGTCCTAGAGATGCCTCCATCCCATCATCAACCCCTGCTGCAGTCTCATTAAAGCCATGCCAGGGGTCAGGAGGAGGAGCGTGTGGTGGATGCTGTTTCCTAACCTTGCTGCTTAAGTTTCTGAAGTCAAGCACATTGCCACAGCACCCAGTGTAGCCCCAGAGCTCCCCTGCTTTCTCTGGGTTCAGCTGTACATGTCTGAACAAGTCGTTTAGACTCTGGCTTTTCACCTGACCTCTGGGCTTCTTGCTGTTTGGGGCATTGCCTTATGCTTTTTCCATGATGCCATCAATGTAATTCATATTGACAACCGAACTAAATGTCCATACTGATGACAATCAGTATGGCTGCTTTAGATTTCATTTTTGAGAAGTGCCGTCAGGCTGGAGAGATGGCTCAGCCATTAAAGGCTAGGCTCACACCCAAAAAATATAAGAGAAGTGCCATCAACTTGGCCCTCTGCCGCTTGTCAATGCTTGGGTAGCTCCTGCACCCCTCGACTCCTGTGACAGACCAGTGAGGGACGTGCTCATCCTTGCCCTTGACTGCCGTGGCCTGCTTGAGTTCACCAAGGGACATGAGACTCCATGTGTGTTCTTCAAACCCAGGCCCTGAGTGTCTCTCGGCTGCTGTGTTCTCACATCCTCACAGAGAAGTAGAGAATCTCAGGAGCTGTTGCAAAAGGGGGTGCAGCTGTTGTGTCTAGATTTCCTATTAAAGCCCCCTCAGGTTTTATGTGGATTTAACTGACCACGTTGGAGCGCCAAACTGTTGCAAAAGGGGGTGCAGCTGCTGTTCCCAATTAAGCGGGAGCAGCGGGCTGTGTCCCGCCCGGCTCCCGGCTACATGTCTGCATGGCTATACCTGGAATTACACAAATTACACACAAACCGAATTCATTTAATATTGTCTGGCCCATTATCTCTAGCCTTTGCTTGGCTAATTCTCACATCTTATTTCACCCCATTTTAATAGTCTGTAAGTCACCACGAGGTAGTGGGCTTACCGGGAATATACAGCATGTCTGACCCTGGCAGCTTCATGGCGGTTCTCTCCCTAACTCAGTCTTCTTCCCAGCATACTGTTCTCTTTTCCCCGCCTATCTAAGTCCTGCCCTATCAAAAGGCCAAGGCAGCTTCTTTATTAACCAATGAAAGTAACACAAAATATAGAAGAACCCTCCCACACCAAGGAGCAGCCATTGCTTTTGAAATATGCCCCTTACATACCCAGGCTCTCATGTGCCATCCCTTTCTAGATTGCCTCAGTTGCTCTTATCAGAATAGAAGGCGGTAGCTTTGTCTTGATAGGAGTAAAACCAAAAAATGAAATGAGAAGGGTGTAGGACTTCTGTGTGACCATTTTGTCTTTCCTTCTTTCTCAGAGAACAAAGAAGGAGCCCTATCACTGGGGCAATTTTTAGGGACAAAGCAACAAAAGCTCCTGGGATTCCCCAGTTACTTGCAGTACTCTGCCTCAGAAACAATAGAGAAGGTAATGATAGGTTGGAGAAAATGACACCTTGGGGTGGGGGGTTGCAGCACTGGGATAATTTTCCAAAATACAATCAGCTGCTGTCTGCAGAACTGAAAGGAGGTTTTTTTTTTTTAGCGTGACTCAGATCTATAGGACCTCATTCTTACACAAACGGTCCAAAAGGAATGATCGTGGCGATAGCGGCAGACTCAAGGTTCCACCGTGGCTGCTTTAGGTTTGGTCCGAAATGATTCAGAAGCACATGAGTAGAAGAAGCACAATGGGAAGGAAAGGTGAAGAGCAAAGATAAGGATGACTCAGAAATTGAAAGATGCTATTTTTTTCTTTTGTGGAATAATGCATTTAGCAAAGAAACAAACTCATCCTCAAGGGCGCTGACGGAGTGCTGCGCTTCAGGTCCTGCAAATGGAGACTCCAGGAAGAATATGTCCAAAGTGCTTAGCGAAGAGGTTAACCTTTTATTCTCTTAAAAATTTCCAAGTATTGAAGCTGGGGGTAGCCCTGGAAATGCGTTCTTAGGAGTACAAACAAGAGAACATTAAGAAAAAAATCTGGGTAAGCAGGCAGCGTGATTTTTCTGCCCCCCCCCCACACCACAGAGAAGAGGAAAAAAAGAAGAGCAACGCCCACAAACTGAACATGGACTCGTTTTTCTGCACTGGGTTTGTTGTATGCCATGCTGACAGAGTGGTTCTGATAGTGGGGTGATGGGAGGGAGGGGGCAGGAAAAAGTTAATGAGCTCTATAACAAACTGGTAGCATTTGGAGGTAACAGCTCTGGCATTAAGGAATCTACTATTTTCTAAGTTTGTCTAAATATACATAGACGACAAGTTGCCCTGAAGCAAAATGGTGAAGGGGGAAGAGCAATGGCTTTAGGGCCTTATGAGTCTGTCAATCACCAGATGAGCCCTGAATCTCTCTGTAAATGTAACTTGCTGGGGAAGGCAGAAACAGAGGGCATCTGCTGCCTACCCTAGAGATATCCAGAGTTCAGTCAGAAAGGCTCAGGATGGTCTACCCAGCAAGGGGAAGTTGTAGTCTAGTGCCAGAAAGCCACAAGAAAGGGTTTTAAAGCAATGCCAATAGCAAACACTCTACAGCGTTCAGTGTGTTGCAAGGCAGCTTCTATAAACTTTGTGATCTTATTTTCTTTCATCCTTAAAAACAACCCTGTGAGGTAGGTTTTTTTTTTTTTGTAATGACCTTCCTTTTTATAACTTAAAAACTTCCAAAACAGCAGTAAAGAGTAGCTTTAGAGTGAGCGCCATAAAATATTAATAGAGAACCTGAGCTTTAAGATATTGTGTGTGTTGTCCCTTGTCATAAATGAACGTGGTAGGGATTCTGACTCACTGCTGTGGCCCTGGGTCTAAGATTCTCGGAGCCTAACAAGAGCCCTGTGAAGGAAGGCAGGCATGTCTTTTCTAAGCCATTTGCACGGTAGAAGTCACTGAACATCTTTCCACCCAAACAATCTGATGGTGTCAAAACTAAAATTACGGTGTCTTCACTACAAGTCACAACTTCCATCTCTGGGGGTGGGCAGGCAAGGGTCATACCATTGTAGTCCCCAAACACGGCCCTGGACTCCTGTTCAGTAGCAAAACCGAGAACTTTGTTGTAAGTCAGACAGCAGTGGCAGCTCCAGAATGAGCCAAGAAGAGAAAAAGTAACTGACCCTGGAAGCTTTCATAGTCTTATACAAGACACTCTCCTCTTGAACTCCTCCCAGCTCCATGGCCTTTCTTTCTCTCTTTAGAAAACTAGTGAGCAAACCAAACCAACACACCAGAATTTATAACAATAAGAAAAGAAAACCGTAAGAAACACGCACGTGCACACACATACGTCACTTAAGATCACAAAAACAGAAACCACCATAATATAGAAGCCCAGTGAGACAAAAATTGTCTAAACAAACAACACAACACGATACAAAATATGTATCAACAAACTCGCTTTCATTTTGTGTTGGTCACTGCGCATGGTGCTTCGTAAACTTGTTGCTGGGAAATAATGTTAGGCTTAGAGATACATTTACAGATCAGCACAGAGCACAATCACAGAGAGTTCCCCCAAACTGGCCTCCTGTTGCAGCTCGTACCATCGCAGCACAGCTGTCACCGCGGAGAGGTGGTCAGCGACACCCTGTCACTCGCTCGACTTTATGTTTACGTCACCACATTTTGTCATTCAATAACCCCATTTCCGTTCCAGAACCTAATCCGGGATCCTGCACTGAGTTCTCATTGTTGCTAGGTCTGTGCTAATCTGTGACAACCCAACATCATTTTCCTTACTTTTTTGACCTGGGCATATTTCAAGAATATCATACATCACTTTCATATGAGGTCTCACTAGTTTTTTAGTCTGGGTTTTGTTTGGTGTTTTCTCATGTTATCCTTTTTTTTTTGGTAAGAAATTTACAGAGGAAGTCAGTTTTTTGCCATTGAATCCGATCAGCAATTCAAGGTGCTGGCTGATGTTGCAAGTTTTAGGGGCATAACAATTACAAAAACAAGCAGAAATCCTTGCTGCTGTGGGCTGCGTGTTCTTCTTAGCAGAGACAGGTGACAAATACAATACAAACATACAGTGAGCAAAGACGATGGGTGAAATGGGTAGATGGCCAGCTTCCTTTGCAAAGCGACTTTCATCAGGAAGTTGGAGGCCATTACTGCCAGCTGTCCACCCTGCAGAACACACTCGCGCTCTTCCTCCAGATTTCCTTCTGCACTGGTGAGCTCATGTGACTTGTCTTTGCAATGAGCACCGAGGATGTTGTCTGTTGAAGCATGTGATAGAGATTTCTTTTTAAAATTTCAATATTTCAAACAAATGTGAGCAAAAGAATGCTTTGAAAATAAGTGTGGTTTTTCTTCTTTTTTTTTCCCTTGTTCTGTGTCCCCCTCAAATAGTGGAAGTGCCCTAAATTACAGACGCCATCTTTGGGTAGGGGATTTTCCATGAATGCCAAGCAGTCTGCGTGGTCACACTGCTTAACTGAATGCACAAGCTATGTGCACACTAGCTTTGTTCCAACAGAGGATCCGTAACGGTAGCTATGGCTGTCTGGGTGAATCCAAAGCTGAGCAAGTTGAATACTTCTCCCTAGAGAAAAAGATGAGAAATATAGTTCATGATTGAAAACAATAACACAAATGCTTTTGTAGTACGGTTGAGCATCTCTTGGGTATATTCCCAAGAGTGGTATTGCTGGATCCTGAGGTAGGTTGATTCTCAGTTTCTTGAGAAACCGCCACACTGATTTCCAAAGCGGTTGCACAAGTTTGCATTCCCACCAG
>JAQHUG010000004.1:11565789-11578235 GCA_028555095.1 Dicrostonyx torquatus
AATGGCACAGGGACCTACCTATCTCTTCTGCATGTATTGGCTTTTCGGGAACCTATTCTATATGGATGCATACCTTCTTAGACCGAGATGGAGAGGGGAGGGTCTTGGGCTTTCCACAGGGCCGGGTATCCTGCCCCATCTTGGGAAAGCAGGGGGAGGGTGGTGGGATGGGGAGGGAGTGGGGGTGGCCTGGGACAAGGGGAGTGAATGTAAGTTTTTCTTTTAAATTTAATAAAAAATGAAAAAAAAGATGAAAAAAGAAAACAATAACACCATACCAACATGTAATTTTGTAACACGTGAGGGCATTGCCTTGTGAATTAAGGTGAGAGTGGAGTCGGCACACTGGCCAGGTCTCCATAATTATGACACCAACTTGAAGGATACCCAGGCCAGTGTGTACCTGATTGTGAGTGTTGTCACAGTCCTTGGGAGATTTGCCAGTTTCATGAGTGATTGTGTTCTTCTCACTGACAATTTGTCTATGGACAAGTATTTAGTGTTCTGCCAAAAATTCTGACTGTCCCAAAACTTCTAACAACACAAACTTCGGGCCTATCCTGTTAGGTCACTCTCCAGACATGATGTCGGTGTGTTATGGATCTATATACATTTGATCCTGCTTATGTTCTTTCTCTGCGTGGAGTCCAGACCTTTCTACTTCATACTCTTAGCCTCATTTCTTAACCCCATCTTGTTGAGCTCCCAATTTTCACTTGGTAGCATCACTATACTCTTCCTGGCTCCAAGTCAGAAAGATTACAGATTCAATTGACTGGTCATCCCTTTTAGACATATGCTTACCATCACTGGGAACAATACACTCTTATGCAATGTGAACTGGTCTATGGATCCAACACCCATTGTTGTACACCTTCTACTTGCTGTCAGTAGGCACAGTAACACAACAATGCAATAAAATTATGTTGACAAAGAGTATTATTAGCACTGTTGCTTCCTAGGTGGTTTTGGTCCCATGATCGTCTTCGTCAGCATTTATTTAATGTAGAGCACAGTCCTTCACAGGAACACAATTGTCATGGTTAGTGATGAATATAGGGAGAATCAGATATGTGGAACGTTTTGGTCAACCACAACAATAAGCCAGAAAAGAGAGGTACTAGCTGTTTCACCTCGAGAAATGAAACTTTGGATGGCATTTTGAGCTCCACCAGTAGAAGTCAAGGGCTGGGGGAAACCTCCTAAAACCAAAATGACCTAGATTATGAAGGTAGTTCTCAATATCTATGATAGAAACCTGACACTTCGCAGGATCCAAGACTAGACTAAACAGAATTCCCAAGAGATAAACCATAGAGAACAGTTTGGCATGAGCTAAAGAATGGGCCTGTTTTATGTCCTTCCAGCTCAAGTCATAAAAATTTATGTAACCAGGGACTTTTGTGTTCTAAGTCCTTGTAGGAAAATAGCACAGTGCCCACACATATCACGTGACTGAAAATATGCCTTGCACTCATCTCTGTCAGCTTCATCCTTCTTAGTCCTATCTAATCTCCACTTAGGTGGAATCTCCGGGGAAAGAAGGGAGAGTTTTATAAAGTCACCTTCTGCAAATGCCACAGTAGCTGGACTGCAGTTGAAGAGGTCGTAAGAGCCAATAAGTATGTATTGATGAGTTCTGGGTTTGCTTAATACAAATACAGTCTACTAGACACTGAAGAATGTAAATACGTCTTTTCTTCAAAGTATAGGAAAAAAATCACAATCAGTTAAATGTACAAATAGGCATAAACAGAAATGCTGCCCGTGTGTGATGAGACAGCTCAGCAGGGAGCCTGCTCCACAGGCCTGATGACCCGTGTACGTTATGGAACACACTGGAAGGAGAGAACTGACTCCACAAAGTTGTCTTCTGACTTCCAAATGTGCACCATGGTAGATGAATTCCTACATATACATCATGCACAATGCACACAGCACACACACACACACACACACACACACACACACACATTTGCCTTTCTCTAGAAATGCAGCCAAATAATAGTAATGGTATGTAATGTAAAAGAGATCAAAATTTATCTGTGAATCCTGATCGACACATGGTATAATAATACTCTGCAACCGTTGTGGGCCACTGTTTTTCATAAATAGTTGGAGACAAGTGATATTTTTGTCTCATCTGAAACAAAAAGTAATAGTCTTGATTACTTTTTCCAACTTTTATCCTGTTTTCTCTTGGGATGTGAATATGATTATTTGAAGTTTATGTGTGTGCTGTGGGGTAGATTTGGAAGCACGTGTATGCAATCATGAGCAGTATGGCCCAGACTTGAGGGCGGTGAACAGGTGGTAACAAGCCTGGGATCCTGACATTCAATGTGCTGGGATGGTCATGGGTAAACAATTGGTAGCCACCATAGGTCAGGCTGACCAAGGGTCGAGCTAGACACTTAGACATGGACCTTGCAAAGAAAAAACCAGCATCTAGTGGGTAAGAGCAGCAAATCAACCAAAGTAGAGTAACCAAAGGGAACATTTATAATGGTGGAGATGGATGTTGTTACTTTGCCTCCCTCTGCATTATTGGATTGTGTGTGTGTGTTCATACATATATCTGTATTTGCACAACATGGGAGAACAGAAACTTGGGACAGTAATAGTGCTCATTGGCAGACAGAAGGTAGGCTGAAGAGTGAGTCCTTCTTCCAGAAGGGTCTGAATAAGGAACATGTCTAGTGGCAAGCCTTAATGAATTCATGAGAATGACGTGAACCCACATCCCAGGGCTCTATCCAGTAATTTCCACAACTAGGGCTCTCCCCTCCCAAAAGGATGAATCTCAGATGTTTTGGAAAAGCTGAATGTCACTCATGAGACTTTGTTTTAACAGGAATATCTCACAAGAAGCTTTCACTGTCACTTATGTATGAATGATGGTGTTCTTCCTCATAGAGGAAGAAGTAGAAGACAGGTATTAGAAGAAGAAAAGAGCTAAACATGGTGGCAGTTCACACATGGTGTTGCTTCCCTGTCCGTTCCACAGTCCAATACCTACTTATCAACCCCACAAAACCTTAGGTTAGCACTTACGAAACCTATTTTATGATGAAGAAGAAGGCATTAGTTAGTCGGGCCTGCCATCTCTAATGAGACATCCTTGTAGCATCTATAAGTCTTCCATAAGTCTCTAGAATAGATGGGTAGGGGAGCTCACAAGGCTTTTACTGGGGAACTAATGCTTTTTGTGGGAGAAAACATCAGTTTTCTTCAGGGTTGTGGCCCCTTGTGGGTTATCCACACTGCAGCTGATAACCAGGCACATAAGGATGAGGGGTGTGGCCCCTGGTGGGTTATCCACACTGCAGCTGATGTCCCATATCCAGGCCCATAAGGATGAGGGGTGTGGTCCCTGGTGGGTTACCCACACAGCAGCTGATAACCAGGCACATAAGGATGAGGGGTGTGGTCCCTGGTGGGTTATCCACACTGCAGCTGATGTCCCATAGCCAGGCACATAAGGATGAGGGGTGTGGCCCCTGGTGGGTTATCCACACTGCAGCTGATGTCCCATATCTAGGCACATAAGGATGAGGGGTGTGGTCCCTGGTGGGTTATACACACTGCAGGTGATGTCCCATAGTCAGGCACATAAGGATGAGGGGTGTGGTCCCTGGTGGGTTATACATACTGCAGGTGATGTCCCATAGCCAGGCACATAAGGATGAGGTGAAGAGTAAAAGAAAGAAGAGGACATGAAGTTGGGAGGGAGAGATAAGGGCTGTGGCTCTGGAAGGAATAGGAAGTAAGGGGATGGATATGATCCAAATACATAATATATGTATATGTATATATATATTATATATATAATTCTCAAAGAATAAATAATCTAAAAATAGTTACACATTTTTAACCAAAAAAGTCACATTTTAGACAATTGGGTAGTTATTTATTTACTGTTTATTGATAAAAAAATGTGTCTTCTTTAAATTTACCTCAAAGTGGCCGTGATATAAAAAATGTTAAATGTTGATAAGTAAATAATATGTAAACTATTGAGAAGCATTAAGAAAAAGTAAGCTGGGCGGTGGTGGTGCACGCCTTTAATCCCAGCACTCGGAAGGCAGAGGCCCGCGGATCTTTGTGAGTTCGAGGCCAGCCTGGTCTACAATAGCTGGTTCCAGGACAGGCTCCAAGAGCTACAGAGAAACCCTGTCTCAAAAAAACAAAAAAAAAAGAAAGAAAAAAGAAAAAGAAAGTAAAACAGGTTTAAAGGCTTAATGTGTGCTGCTCTTGGCGACATGGCCAAAGACCGGCTGTTTGTGAGGCCATCATTCTAGCATATAATCGTGATGGCTATCAAATGTCAGGGCTTTCTAGACAGGGGCTGGAATCGAGATCTATCAGGCAGGTGGGGCAGATCATCTGTCAAAATTTAGGCCATGTGAGAACATGACACAGTGGGTGTTCCTCATGTGTTCCTCCCTTCAGCAAGTTTCCTACCATGTGGGTCAGTTGCTGTGATGCTAAAGACCGGACACAGTCTCCAAGTTCTCCTAACAGATGAATACACAGGGTGTGGAGGCTCCATATAGGAACTCATCCGAAGCCTGGGGAAATAAGCCAAAGATGCTAGGACATTAGTTTTGAGAAATGCTTGTTGAGTTTTCTAGGCAGGCAAAAAGATAGAAAGCAAATACAGTACAGGAACGGCGCAAGACAGCATCGTCAAGAGTGGTCCAGCATGTTCAAGACCCAGGGGTGCCCAGCGGAGAAAACCTCCACTATGTTACACAATTCTTTTTTAAAGTGCTATATTGAACAAGTCTATATTAGACTTTCCCTAATTATGGTAACATAGAGTTATATTTTAGAATACCATTTGAAATAAACTTAATGTAAATTCTTTTCCTAAGCATAAATTGGTACCACCCAAGTATTATCACCAATGCCCTCTTATTAATCTGCTGCTTTTTATGTAATGCTAGAGCTCAGGAATAGCATGTGGGAAAAACATCATCCTAAAACCTGATGTTTAGGCGTGTGGCTTTCTACCCCACTGTGGTTCCTGGGACCACGACCTTGTCTGGTAGACTTGCGTCCAGTCTTTCCTGGTTAATGTTAAAACAACAGCAGTCTCAAAACTTTCCTGCTTGTCCTCATCTTTCTCTCTCTTTGGTTTAAAACTGTCCTAGGATGGGCTGATGAGGTGGATCCCCAGGCAAAAACGCTTGCCCCAAGCTTAATAACATGAGTTTGACCTCCAAGTCAAACTGGTGGCGAGAACTGACTCCTGCAAGTTATCCTCTGACCTCCACACATGCTCCCCAAATAAATAATGAATAAAAAAGTAATGAAAATTTAAAGCTCCTCCCAGAGCAGAAAGTAGCATGAATGGACTATCCTTCTTAGCCTCCCACCGGAGTTATCCAGTCATCTCAGGAAGAAAGTACTCCCTGGTTCACTTTTCCACAAGACTGAAAGCTCCCACTGCATTTGAGTTTCCTTGCTGGATTAGGGATAAATAATATATATCATCATATGATTTCCAGCTCTGCCATTTACCAGTTGTACAGTCTTGGGCAAATGACCATACTTTATGCATCTAAGAAGTCAGGAATTGAACAATACATCCTAAATTCAGTTATGTTAAAAATATAAGAGAACAAAAGGCCAACATCAATTGTAAAATGCCATCAATTTGAAATGGACACATCCACTCTAGAATGTTGAAATATTAAAACTTTTTGGTCTGTAATGTATAAAACATATAGTTTTTCCCTCCAAGACTTAGTTTCTACCAAATAGGGTGGTTTTGAAGGTAAATATGAAAACAGAAATAATGGAAATAAGATTTATACAAGCCATCCAAAATGTAAAGACATAGAGAAGTTCCCATGTTTTCCTAGTCTCTTTTCTAAAATGCCTCTTTTTTTCCCTCTCTAGATACTTAGCATTTGTATCAGCAGTTTTCAACGTGGCTAATGCTGCCACCCTTCAATACAGTGGCTCGTGTTGTGGTACAATTATTTTTGTCTCTACTTCATAACTGTAATTTTGCTACTGTTTTGAATTATAATGTAAATACCTGATATGCAGGGTGTTTTATATGTGACCCCGTGTTAGGGTTATTCAATTCCCCAAAGGGACCATACCCACACATGGAGATCAGCTGATTATATGAACATTTACTGATCCATAATCTCCCAACAAATGCAATCTCATCTTGCTCACCCTGCTGTCTCCATGACAGACTGGTTTCCCATTCAGGAAGACTCAATCTATGAGGTCATGGTGTTCCCTTGAACCCTTTAATTTTTAATAACAATTGTGATTCTGTAGTTTAGTGAACAGATAGTATTTTGCAAAGTACATTTTCCAGAAGCAGTCCCTTGATACCCAGACCCATTGAGCTGAATTGATGAGTTCTTTGTAGAATGTGTAGCACAATTCCTAGTATTTATTATTGTTTCATTGTTGAGCATGGTGAACATTATACAAAATGCTCCGTTATCATAAAGTTTCTCCTTTCTAACACCAGTATCATTTGAGGTCGGATAATTTTGCTTTGTGGATTTGTCTGCGCACTGTATGATGTTCAGGGGCATCCCTAGTTTCTACCTACTTGGTGTTGTCAGTGCCTACCTATTGTTCATGCATTGAAACTTTACTGTTCCCTTGACAAAACACCATGGAAAAGACATCTTATGGGGAAAGAGTTTATTTTGGCTCACGGTTCAAGGGTCCATGTGGCTGGTCACATTGTGCCAGTGCTAAGAAAGCAGACAGTGATAAATACTAGAGCTCAGATTGTTTTATTCTGTCAATGATCTCGGCCTTTGAGATAGATGGGATGCTGTCCATAGCCATCCTACTTGATTAACCCAGTCTTGATAATCCCCCCTCAGGCATGTCCAAACGTTTGTCCCCATGTAATTCTAGATACTCTCAAGTTGACAGTTAATATAAACCATCACAGTCCCCAAACATGTCAAATATTCCCAGAACAGGCCAAACCCTCCGTATACTAGCTGTGCTTCAGAGGCAGAGATTCCAACTACGATCTTTGTCAGGCAGTTGGCTTCGGCATGAAATAACACATTCCCAGGTTCACTGTGATCAGCAGCAGGATCAGAGATTACAAAGTGATGTGCCGATATTAGCATTCCTGTGGAAGACAATGAGATGCTCGGTTTCCTTTACAGACAGCAAGATTGCTATGTGACATTTGCCATGGTGTGGTGCACCCACTCTATGGGATGTCACCTTTTAGTCTACATTATCTCACCATAATCTCCCCCAAATAGATAACAGGAAATAAATGCAGATTTATAGTAAATAATTAGATAAAAGCAACATAGGGTGAATACTAAAGCTGACTCCAGAAACTGTCCCTGGTCAGTGGATCCTGTGGGCTGTCAGCTGGGGCTCTTTAGCTCCTCAGTAAAAGCATCTGTTGGCCATCCTATGATCTTGATACTGTATGGGCATCAAGTTACAAAATTTAGGAGACTAACAGTAGTAACAGATGTCTTAAGACATTGAGACATATTAAGACAATGGTGAAGAAGCAATAGAAAGTTTCCAAAATTTTTCACAGTATTTTCCAGACAAAACAAGTCACTTGAACCACTTCAGACAAACTCATGGGCAAAAGGTGAAATTTGCTTACACTGGTCAGGCCCCATACATAGATCACTGAGAATTCGTACTCAAAGAAGAATGAAATGTGTCAAATACCCTTTCTTCTGTTGTCAACAATTTAGAAAGTATGCAGGATCATGTTTTTTCTCTCTTGTTTCCTTTAAAACTGTTTTTGAATCAACTAGATGTGGTTTCTACATTATATACTCTTGAGTTTGTCGAAGAAAATAAAGCATTCGTAGTTTACTTCTACCTCACTCCATGAACAGGTAGACCAGTTGTACAAAAACAAACAGATCTATCCTTTAACCAGGACAGTCACTTTCCTTTATGATTCCTACTTGAAGCAACTGACAACTTTCAAGGATTTCTTCTTTACCAATTTTGAATTTTAAAAAAAAAGAACTCCTGTCTTTCCTCCTGGGGTTCTTAAAATAATCTCAAATTATAAGTATGTAAAAACTAGAAACCAGACCAAAGTTACCACAGATTAATAATCCATTCTGAGGGTCTGGGAAAACGGCCCAGTGGATGAAATGCCTGTTGTGTGAGCATGAGGACCTGTGTGTGGATCACTGAAACCCAAGTAAATGGTCTTATACATCTGTAACTAGAGCACTTGGAGGAAAGGGAGAGACAGAAAGATCCCTGGAGTTTGCTGACTAGTTAGTAGAGCCAATTGGGTTCACAGAGACCCTGTTTCAAACATGTGGAGATAATAGTGGAAGACTACTAATACCAATCTCTACCCTTTGCATGTGTGTGTGTATACATGTGTACAAAACACTTCTGTATGTATGTATGTATGTATGTATGTCTCTCCCTCTCTCTTACACACACACACACACACACACACACACACACCTGCCCTGCACAAGCTAGTTAAGAAGTGTAGGCTCCATTAACATTTTGCTGAAGTAGGAGACTCCTGTGAGCTAAGGATATTCTCTAGTATCTATACTAAAGTTTGCCGATGCCACAGCCAAAAAAGAAAAACACAAAAAAGGCCTCTAGACATTGCTAAATGTAACCTAATTGAGAACCATAGATACAGATGCAACAAACCCATTATTCATGCTGTATGTTTACTTACTCAAGCCAGGAAACCAAACTTTGAAAAGAAAACATGTTCAGGAGCACATGGCTCTTGGGGACACAGAAAAGATTTGAAAAGCTCTTTCCAGACATTACTGCTTCTCTCTGTGGATGCCCACATTCTGAATGACAGGAATCATACAAACAAGAGTAACAACTGCAGCCCCCAGGAAGGTTAGACAGTGGGGAGGAGTCTCAGTGCAGACAGTGATATCAAAGAGATGGGTCCCCTCCCTATATTTAGAGGCATAGAAGTGTGCTAATGAGTCACCAGTAGGCCAGGATAAGAGAGCTGAAGCCCTGTACTGGGAAATACCATTTGCATCAGCACACTGGTGTCTCCCACTCCAACAGCCTCAGTATGTAGTATTTTTGTACCCCATCCCAGACACTACTATCCTTTTAAGATAACATTCTCCAGTCTTGAAAGATAAGCACTTTCTTTCTATATGACTGTTTCCAGTTGAGTTCTTCTGCCCCACAACCCTCCTGGAAGGTTTTTGTCATTGGTTTTCCTCCCCAGAACACTAAGCAAGCCAGCCATGCCACAAATTACAAAGAGAAGTCAAGTGCAGGGAAGTAGTGCTTGTCCTGCACGACCTGGATATTTGGCCTCTGCCTCTTCCCATTGTTTAACAATCCCCAAGAGGAAAACCTGGTAAGCACAGTTCTTCCTCTCTCACCTCACCAGCCGCCAGTGTGCCAGAAAGCCAGGATCAGGCATTCCTGTGCCTTTATTTCCACATCACTTCTGCCCCACCCCTCCACTCTGGGACAAATTCTTGCAAAGGCTTGTCGGTCTTTCATGGAGTGTTCCAGCCTCTCTGCATCCTGCTTCCCCCAACTCGCACAGTCTCCATGGCAAACACACTATTCTGCATCTCCGTGGTTCTGTCCCGAACATCAGTCTAAACAGTAGTCATCCTGTGTCTGTCAAAATACTGACAGCCCTTCTCCCTGCTCTGAGAGCATCAGATCCCATCTGTATCACAGGCTTCCAGGTTTATTTTGCCTATCACTTCTCAACACTTGCTATTTAAATTCCAAATCACTGTTCTGGGGCTTCCCAGTGTCCCTGCTATTCTTGGAGTTTGCTAGCTGCATCTTCCACTCAGACACCTTATTGATATGCTGCTAGTATCATGTATGCACACAATGCATCCCATGCATACATATGTACATGCAAAAACATTAATGTTCCAGGGCAAATCGTCACCATCATACATATCAGACAAGATTATCATTGGTCTGCAAATGACAGGAACAAGGATATAGTTAAGATCATCCATGTTTTCAGAGACCATGCTAATTGTTGGAAGCAAAGAAGCAAAATAAGATATGGAATAAATTTAGACTTCTTTGTTTGTTTGTTCAAGCCTTTCCCAATCAAAATTTAATTATGTGACTCTGTTGCTTGGAACAAGAGAATGGTTGTCACTATTCTCTCTCCCCTCTTAGATGCTGGCGTGGGGAATTCAACAATACTTCTTGAAACACAAACCATGCCTACAACTGTAATTGTAGACACAAAGCTATTTGGTAGTTAGAAAGATGAAGCAATCCTCCCCACGACAGGTGCAGGACTCCCTTCCAGAAGGTGAAAACTGCCTGCTAATGTTTGACTTCTAAGTCAAACAATACTGACATGTAATGGAAAATAAATAAACCAAAGGGCAAATGGACCAGAGGTCATGTGTTCATTGGAGCAACAAGGGCTTGGCTCTGGGCTGCCTCTCCTCCCTGATATGGGCTTTGTTTCTTCTCTCCCATGCAGCCAGTGTTCTAACTTGGCTTGAATCCTTGTTTCTCTGAATCTGTTCCTGGAAGCCTGAATCTTGTCTATTTCCACATCACTGTGGCTCCATTCCCTTGTGTTATGGAGGACCCATGTGTCAAGGGGTTGACACCATTGTCCTAATGCAGCCTCAGCGACCTGCTGAAAAAAAAAAGCCAAAAACTGGCTTGAACTAGTACATGGGAAACCTCTATAAGCACGGGCCAACCCAGCACCTGCGGGAGCTTCTGTTAGAGGATTGGTGGTGCTCAAGAGTTGGTAAAATGCTGCTTTATGCCTTTAAGTTGGTTTCTCCATCTGAAGGTGTCCCAAGCTAGAGCAAAGGTCTAATGTATTCTAGAACTTGGATGCTAGAGTATCACACTGACAATGGACCCATTCTAACAAATCCTATCAATCCCTTTCTCTCTCATAGAGGCATGTGTATACATCCCTGTAGGCAAAGAAATACAGTGCATTTCTGGCATAGGACAGTGTGAGGCATGATTTCATATGTCCTATAGTACATCTCCGTACCTTGGCATGTGAAAATGGACAATAGAGTGAATTAGAAAACTGTGACTACAAAATACAAGGCATCTCTCCAATCATCATCCTCTGAGTAAAATATATCCATATTAGTTTTATATTTTTTGTTCCCTTTTTTCTTAATTTATTTCCTTCCTTTTTCTCCTCCATTCTCCCTCCTTCCCATTGCCTTCCCTTCTTCCTTACATCATTATACCCTTGATTTACATTATGAGCATTTATATGATCATCAATAAGTTATTAAACACCAAAATATATTTTAAAGCATTTGTGTGGATGTCTTGCTGATGGATGAGGATATTATTATCATTTATTTTTGGCCCTTTGGCTAATTATCTGCTTGTGCATTAACCTTCGCCTACCACGGTAGAAAGCTTCCCTGACAAAGTCTCAGTACAGCACTAATATATGGATATAAATATAAGTATTTAGAAGGAAGTTTAACAACATGCTATTTAGGAAAACAGTATTAGTAGAATCCCTTCCTGGGCTGAGGGCTGCCCAAATCAGAGGCTATTGACCAGATTTATAGAACTAGACATGAGCTCCTTCTAGTGAACTCAGCCTCATATATAACCAGAAAGCAGGCAGTTGCCTCCATAACAGGCACGGCACTTCTTCCTCCACAGGATGCATCTTTCCAAGCAGGTCAATATTGTGGTTCTCAATATTCACAACTGGATAAGACTGTTGTTGAATGTTTCTCCTCTATAGCACCTTCCCATAATACGAAGAAAATTTGGCCTCAGAGAACATTATTGAAGATGGGCTAGGAAGAATGTAAGACCCAGAGGATGAGAAGATGCACTACAAAAAGTCATCTTCTGTACACGACAAAGCCATTGCCCTTATGAACGCACCACAGCTGTGGCCATGCACAAAGGGCCGGCCCAAGACTGAGTCTGTCAATGTTTTCCCTGGGAAAGAGAGTGGATCATAGGGCCCTGCACCTCCTTCCAGAACACTTGGCAGTTAGTGATTACTAGGATAGAGAGTGTTGTTTTCTTTAGTGGTGTAGACACCAGTGAGTTGTCCATGGTCCTCCAGAAAATAATTTTCCACCCATGCTGGTCTAAGCAACCCCTAATTAATCTCAGTGGATCAATTGCAAAGACAGGAATGTAGGAGTGTCTTTTGTTGAGAGGAAAAATGGTGTCAGATGAAACTGAGGATGCGTGGTTTAAAAGGCTAAAATTTTATATATATATATATATATAATTTATATATATATATGAATGGAACTGTCAAATAATTTAAAATGGATAAAAATATTATAAGATACTTGTAGGATGTGAAGACTAGAGATACAGTTAGCACTGTAAGTAATCACTAAACAAAAACAATGCACATGGCTGCATCTCAGAGCTCCTGCATCATTCTCCATGCCCACCACCCCAGGTAGAATGAAGCAGTACTATGGTGG
>JAQHUG010000004.1:11592148-11677128 GCA_028555095.1 Dicrostonyx torquatus
GCTGGGAAAAAAATCCAGTACCCAGGCAGGGCCCTGCGCCCAAAATCAAGCCCATTATTTTATACAACTAATTGTACTGATAAAATAAATGAACATTAAAGCGGAGAACACTGATATGGCTCAGTGGGTCATACAGCCCATGCTGATGGCATGCTGGATCCCCTGGCCCCACATAGTGGAAAGAGAAAACCAGCTCCTTCAAGCTGTTCTTTAACCTCCACATGCATGCCATGGCATGTAAGTCACACCCAGGCACCCAAACAAAAAATAATGTAATAAAATGTAAAGAAGAATAAAAACAAGAACTCAGAGCATGTGCCATGTGGGTCCTGTATTGGCATCTATGTGTTATACAGACACTCAAAAAAAGATGGTTCTGTCCTTAAGCAGTTAAGGGGATATGACTTGGAGATACAATCTGATAACCAAGCACGTGAAATCTTGTGTGATTAACTGCCAGATTCATCTTTTTCACACTTAGTGTGTGCAAAACTTTAGCAGCCCCAGAGTGCTTCTTTGGGACACTATTACAAATGAGAGGAGATGGTAAAATCAGAAACAAAGATGAGACCGCCATTTTTATTTCTCCCATAAATAATTGCACAATTGTGGAAATGACAGGTGAGCAGGCATGAGCTAATGGCATTGCTGGTGACACAATGTTCCTTCTGGGCCATTAGCTTTTCCTCTGAGCATGTTTCCGCTACCTTGTCTCCAGCAACACTTGGAAATTTAGATAGTGATACACATTGTTCTTATCAAGCCATTTTCTCCTAACCCTCAGTCAAGAGAGGCTAGGGATGATGTAAGCAGTCTTAGAGACAATGGGGTATTGTGTTAGAAAATACTAGCAGCAAAGGACAGTAAAGGAAAGAGAGCCTGTCAGTCCTCACGGAGAGAAAGGGAAAATGGCCAAACCCCTCTGGATAGGGGTCCTTCCAAGCTATCTTTGTGCACTTCCTCCTGCCCTGTCCAAGAACAAATGTTCCTTCGGCTAATATGGCCATAGCTCCTCAAGCTTACGTAGGCTCTGCAATGACAAACCAACTCAACTGTTGGTGTGCTATTCTTGATTCTTGAAAGAAAAAAACAAGAATCTTTTGGAGAGAAACCACAAGCTGACCCAAATCCCTTCTCTCCTTTTAAGTTCTCCTCCTCAATAATTCAGAAAATAACATCTCAGAGGCTCCCATCTTGGCCTATGTGATGTTTTTAAATCCTTCTAAATGGCTAAGAAGGTAATGCTTTGGAGTCATTTTCTGTGCGCGGCCCTCCCTTTCCTGGCAGAGACAGTGTGCACAGTCTATTAGAGCATTTTTTCCTTCATATAATGGCACCAATTAAATTACCTTGCAGCCCGACCTTAATCTGGCAGGAATGATTATTCCATGAAACAGTTAGAGCTCTAATTGACATGAAGTGCCTGCAAAATATGTCTTTTGCAGCAACCCCTGTCAAAGTCACATTGATATGCTAATCCCTATAGCTGGCAGAATCACTTCATAAAGAGAGACATTGAAAATTGAATTATTTCAATTTCAGTACCTAGGAATCTAGTGATCTGTCTGTATATGTAACTAAGTAGGTGCAATACTTTATATGGGTAAACAGCTGTACTAGAGTGTTGCCATGGTAACTGCTTGACTCATGGCAGTTGTGTTAGTGATGAAGTCATTAGCAGTGTGAAATGTACTTTGAGGTTGTCAAGTGTAACACTCCAGGAATATTTCATCAGTATTAGTGGAGCCTTTTCATTTGCATAATTTAGGCTTTTCCACATGATCTCATTATGGTGCAAGAAAGAGGTGGATTGTGGGGCAATCGTACCTGGCCTGGATGAATCTCCATTATGTCATTTGATTATTATTCTTTCTCTTTAAGTAGATTTTTCCCAAATAAATCTTTTGGGAAATTGATAGCTTCATTGGAACAATGACGCTGAAACCCAGTTATGATGGGACAGGCCAGACTGGCTAGATGTTACCCACACAGCTGGAAACTGATGGAGAAGAGTATCGGGCTCTTTAGATGTGCCGGGTGTCTTGTTGATCATGTGAGTTGGCAAATAGACCTTTGAGGTCAGACGCTCCTTCAGGGAAGTGCTACTTTCAAAGGCATCCCCAGTGGGTCCTTAGTGATCCCTGTGATCCTCAGCTATGCAAGAATTTCAGGTCCAAAGCGAGCTTCGTCGTTTTTCTCCCCTACCCACTGTAACATGACTCAACTGCCAATATCCACCCTCAAGATTCGGTTCTGAATGATGATGTCTGGCTGTGCCACAAAGTCAGAGCACCCTGGGCCAGAGCAGGAGGTGAAGATGAGAAATCATTGGAGCAAGCTGGCTGGCCAGCTGAGCTGAAACAGACAGCTCAATGTACAGCAAGAGACCCTGCCCGAACATAGGAGATGGACAGCAGTCAGGGAAGTGCCTGCTGGCAACTCTCACACCCGGGCATCCATACATGTGTGAGCACACATGTTAGGAAATGGAGAGCAGTCAAGGAAGGTCCTGCTGGCAACTCAGGCCTACATGTATGAACATAAATATTAGGAGGTAGAAAACAGCCAGGGAAGATCCTGCTGGCAGCTCAGGCCTACATGCTCCCATACATGTATGAACATACATGTTAGGAGGTAGAGAATAGCCATGGAAGATCCTGCTAGTAACCCAGACACACATGCTCCCATACATGTATGAACACACATGTGAACACATGGGCTACAACACATGCACATATGTATCAAAAATAAATTTAAGAAGAATTCTAAAGCGATTTAGGCAGCAATTTGAGCATCAGAGTAAACAGACACTTTCCACATCTTGACGCACTTACGTGTGCACTTACATGACTTTCAAACCACACCTCAGTGTTCAGTCAGTTTGAGTTTTTAATAACTTACATTTCAGGAAGTGTTCTAAGTGCCAGGGATAAAGATAAAAGATCAAAATGGGCAAAGCCTTATTTTTGTGATGTTCAGTTTAATGGAATATATGTTAAAATATATGTGTACAATTTTAAGAACCAAAAACAAAGAAAGAGAATAAGAGGTTCTCCCTTATGTGGATGGGAGGGGCAGGAAGGTTCAAAGAGAACTGAGAAAGGAGGAGAAGGTCAACGAAAGGAGAAGAGGAAGAACTGCATTTCACAAAGGAGACAATGTTGACCTTTTGTCTAGGGGAGCTTTCTGGTGCCAAGGAATTTAAACCCAGTGGTCAAGATCAAGGGAAGAGTTAGCCCCAAGTCTCACCCTGACAGGAAGAAGGAGCCAACTGAAAAGAGTCGTTGTGCTTACTACAGGGTGAGTGTCCCCTTCATAGGATGAGGACCTTCAAGTTCTCCAAGGACATAAATACAGGCCAAATCACAGAGAATCATACACTTTCACTTCCAGAGGAAATCACACACACACACACATCATCATCATCATCATCGTATATACATATACTTAAATATTAATGCAGATATATGTATACATTTAGTGGAATTATGCTACACATATATAGTATCCACCCATGCGAATGTGTGAGTGTGTGTGTGTGTGCGTGTCCTCCCTCAGTAATCTACAGGACACACACACACACACACACAATCATCATCATCATCATCGTATATACATATACTTAAATATTAATGCAGATCTATGTATACATTTAGTGGAATTATGCTACACATATATAGTATCCACCCATGCGAATGTGTGAGTGTGTGTGTGTGTGTGCGTGTCCTCCCTCAGTAATCTACAGGGGACACACACACATAATCATCATCATCATCATCATTGTATATACATATACTTAAATATTAATGCAGATCTATGTATACATTTAGTGGAATTATGCTACACATATATAGTATCCACACATGCGAATGTGTGAGTGTGTGTGTGTGTGTGTGTGTGTGTGTGCGTGTTCTCCCTCAGTAATCGACAGGGGACTTGTTAAAGAACCTCCATATAAACCAACATTTGAGGATGATCAAGTTCCTTGTATAAAAGGAAGCGGTGTTTGCAAATGATCTCTGTAGATCATCCTGTATATCATAAGTCATTTCTGGAGTATTTATGCTTGAAACAATGTAAGTTCTATGCAAGTACTGCTCATAGTTTATCACTTGGGAAATAATGACAAGAAAAAGTAGTTTTACATATTCCCTATAGATACAGTATGTATGTGTGTATATGTACAACCAACTAGGCCTTAGGTTTTACTCAAGAAAATGAGTTCTAGGCTATGTATGGGTAAGGTCTGAACCAATTTGCTTTTCTTCCCTTAATTTCTAGGTACAGCTTCTTTCCAAAGCAAACGTGTTGCATTTTGCTGAGTTTGGTCACCACATACTGTGACTTGCTGTTATGATTTACTATAACACCGCTGCGCAGGCTGGAGAAACGGTTCTGTGGTTAAGTGTTCGCAGGGCAAGAGTGAGGACTTGAATACCGATTCCAGAAACCATGTAAATGGCAGCTGGGCATTGTGGCCCACCTGTAATTCCAGGCTCAGAAGGCAAAGATCAGGAATCCCCACAGTAAGCTAGCTAGGAAATTTAGCCTTATCTGTGAGCCCTGGGTTTGATTAGGAGACCCTGCCTCATTGAATAAGATGGAAGGGTGATTGACCAGGGTTTGATTAGGAGACCCTGCCTCATTGAATAAGATGGAAGAGTGATTGAGTATGGTTCCCTACATCAACCTCAAGCCTCGGCACGTGCATGCCCACATTTCCACACACATCCCACACACATGTGCCCAAAGATATTTACACGCATGTGCTCATGCATACCCTCAACATCAAAAAAGGGGGAGAAAACATAACTATGCTTATTTTTTTTCTTTTTAAATGTGAGACTTGAAAATGCACAAATAGCTATGCTTGCTTTGTGTCCTCTCAGTTGAGTCTCATGCTCTACAGACCCTGCGAAAGTTTCTGAAGGAATGCATGAAAGATAACTAGCATGCCTATGGCAGGCACTACCCCATGCAGTTCTCATGTTACTGCCACTGCACTATGCTGTTCTTCTGCATGAAGGTTTTGCAGATTTAATAGTTATGACCTGAAAATGATTCCTTAGGCCAAAAACATTTGATGACATAACACCTTTGTAAAAATTAAAAACTTAGAATCCTGCTTTAAAATTTAGACTAACCTGTGGCTGGGTCCTAAGGCCCATGGGGAAAATCTAACACAAACTATACCCCTAACTTCCTATCTTTATCGTCATGGTTAGTGCATATCTCAACCCTGATCAGAGAAGTTGCTTTTTGCAGTGGATGGTGTTTAATGCATAGACCCACAGCTGGTCCAAGCACAGAGAATAAAAGACTGTAGGGTGCTCAGGTCTAAAGGGGACAGTTGTCTTCTATGTCCTCCCCCAAGATTCCGAGACCATCATGTAAGAAGAGTCAGAAAGACTGTAGGAGTCAGAGAAGCAGCACACATCTACCTTAAAACAGTATTTGTGGGACATGATGACACTGCGTGCATGGACTCACACAGTTGTGACATCATGCCACTCACACAACTGTGACGTCATGCCCAAGACCTGAGCAAGATCAAGTCAGATGCATTACCAGCATGGGCAGAACAGGGACTCATGAAGTCCCCATGCCTAGCTGAGGAGCCTTGACAACTGCTGACATTTGGAGGAAGGAGAGTTGGCTTCTTTCAGGCATGCAGGTCCTGAGAGGCCACCCATGTACCCGTAGAGGTCCAATACCCACACACATATAGGCAATATTAAGTAGACTCTGAGGTTTTAAAAACCAGAATGGCTAAAGTTAGGAGGAGAAAGTGGTTAGTGACTAGGGGAGGGATTAAAGGGGAAGTTCTCAAACAATAAGAAAAATCAAAGCAATTTGGTTAACTTTGCATTTCCCAACTTGGCTGATCATAGCTCTCTTTCTCTCTCTCATTTTTTAACCAAATATTTTTCAGCATGTATACAATGGATTTTAGGAAGCCCAAATTCATTTTAAGGATGGTAATATTTCATGCATACATATTTGCTTTGAACATTTGAAAGCAGGGAAAAATTCTTTGGTTAAGGTGACTTCTTAACGAAGCGTCATATTTATCACTTCATCCCTTTACCCGTTTGTCAAACACATGCTGATTGTGTCCAGAGGGCAGGTAGTATGTTGTGAGACCTGAAGGGAAATGACTGATTCACTCTCACAAAGCGAAAGGTGGAGCTGTGTCCCCAGGCCAGACAACACCCGTGACACAGTGCTCTCCCCTTCTATGCTTCTATGGGCCAATAGAAGGCTGTGCTACATATACATATGATGTGTGTGCATCCGAATAATGGATTTTTTTTAAAACTTCTTTTGCACTCTCCATTCACTGGTATCCCCTTTAAATGTAATCAACACACAGTTTTTGAAGTATACTTTGCAGCAACAGAGGACCATCTGTGGGAACGCAGCTGCTCACAGCCCTCCGTGTCCCTCTCCTCTCCACTTGCAGTCGTGGCGGGGACTGTAACCACAGTGAACATCATTCAGGGTGGCCGCACAGTGACCCCAGATGATTAGCTCTGAGCTACCCCTCCTCTGCACTCCTCTGTAGCTTCCCGAGTCCGAAAGGGAGAACTAAGAGTCGGTTACATTTTCCTAGATGTTTCCTTAGGAAAGGTCAGTGCACAGCCTGCACTAGATAAGAATCAGCACATTTCTCGCAAGGCATCCCAATCCTCTCCATCAGTCCTTCCAGCGAGCCATGTCATGTTCGGCCCGTTTTTGCAGCCTTATCTATCCACAGCCTGCCTTTTCGCCTCGCTAACTGATTTCTGCACCATTAATCGTGTTGGAAACTATCTGAAGGACCACAGAAGTGGGCAAAACACTAGATATACAGTTTTCCACTTTGCTGTCTCTTATCCAGATGCCGTTTTGCAACGATTCGACCATAAGCTATCGAGTTAACGTCCAAGTTAACTATCTGTGGAATGGAAGCAACAACCACAGTGAACAGAAGTGACTGTGAGCACAAATAAGACAATAGGAAACCCTAAGTGGCGCTCTGGTGGGGGAGAGATACACAGAGTATTTTTAGTCTTTGCTTCTTAACGTCTTTGTCGAAGTAGGTTTGGAATTAAATTTTGGAGGCCTGCTTTCTATTTGGGTTAAACAGTCTTTGGTGCATTCAGTAGACATCTGTTCACTACCCATGAGTTTCTGGGCTTTGCACAGGACTCTGGGGGAAGTGAAGATAAGTAAGCTAGCAATCCGGCCTCTGAAGGGGGCATCAGAGTTCAGCCCTACACTATTTCTAAATATAGGGAAAATAGTTTTTGCCTTCCAAGGGAACATTAATTTTGTTGCTAAACGGGAACGTCAACCAAGTTGTAAGATACATTGGGATCCAATTGGATGTAAACTCATCAGTCTCATTTGAAACTAACCTAATTATAAAATCGGCTACGCAAGAGTGAGTTAGTTCTTTCTCAACGAGTAGGCCAGTGTCCTGATACTCTCCACCTTCCAGGATACCCAAACTGCATGCTGGATCAGGCAATCAATCTCTCTGGGATTTTCAAGGAAATCTGTCAGTGACAGAAGCCCTTGTATTACACTTCCAGGCAGACCACACCAGTTCCCCAGGCCCATTGATAAAACGCACTCCTCAGCCTTGGCTGACAGATGAAACAGGGGCATTGTTTTTGAAGTATCATGATATCCACTTCTCTATTTAGGGAGAATGATAACATAACGTATTTCCTGATGTATTTTTCCCAGGACAGCTGTCGTGAAAATGCCAGTCTCTGCTGACCAAGATATTTTTCCCCATTTCAAATATCCGACTGTTTTTTTATGTTTATTGTTTACTTTATACCTCTCTGATAGCTTCTTTTGAAAGTCTTGTAAGAGATTTTGTTGCTGAGTTAGGAAACCAGATGTGAGGCCTTCTATTATTCTGTCTCTTATTTTGATTTAAAGTCTCATGCTCCCCTGTGGAAAAAAAGTAATAAAGACACAATGGCGGAAGAAAGAAGGAATATGGGAAAATGAATAGGAATCTCCTTCATTTGAGAGTGGGAGACGGATATTGAGTATAACCAATCAGTGCAAGGATCCTGAGCGGCATTTAGATAGTCCATTAACACAATAATGCCTTATTAGAAGACTGTACTTCTTAAAGGTACAACAAGCATTGGAACACAGTCTAAAACTATGATTCCTTTCGATGTGTTGTCTAATTCAGTGTAATCATCATCTTCTATGTATTAATTACAGCTTAGTTTTGTAATTAGAATGAAAGGAAGAGTTGACATCCTATCAGGCCAGATTTGATTAACAATTTTGAGGCAGGATTCTTATCCAGCATGATGTTTTGAGTATCACATCCTCTAAGGACAAATGTAGAGGAAAGTGTTTTTTAGTTGCTGTGAATATCAGGCCTAGATACTCCAGATGAGAAGGGCCCTATAGAGGTGGAGGGAGCAGGGATCCAGAAAGACTCATTCCTAGCATCTACTCTACTACCTGATAACTGTGGATCTAGGACAAGTCAAGGGACTTTTCTGGGCATCAATCACTTTTTCTTTAAAATTGATGTAAAATCAGCCACTTGACATACAGATTATGTAGAGACTGTCATAAAGGATGTACACAGAAGCACATGGTCTAAACTCTGCCAAACAAGTGTATTGTCAGTTCCCCAATAACCAGAACCATTGTTCTCTGTTGAACAAATGGATCTATTCTGATCCTATTCAAGGTCCAGATGAGGCATTTTTAGACATAGCAGGCACCCAACCCATGGGATTGGTCATGTGGCCTAGATGCATATGGGCATCACTCTGAAGAAGAAGCTTCACAGCTCCAATTAGGAGACAGATCAAATGTGGCAAGCCGTCCACTCAAAAGGTCAAAGTAAGTTCACCTCGATGACAAAGAATTTTAACCCCCCATGTGTATGTCTCCTTTTGAAAAGTACATGAAAAAAACCTTCAGAGACAAATTTGTTTAATCCACACTGGGAGATAATGAAAACAAAAAAAGACCTGTAATCACCAGATAATATCTTCTGAAGATTCATTTCCAGCTGAGCACAACATCACCTTCCTGCCATCATGCTGGTTAAGACCTAGAGAAGCATGTTCCCCTCTCTGACACTGAGACATCCCAGTACTCTATAGAGCTGCGTCAGGAAAGCCAGTCATCTAGAGGATTGAGGGAAGGGGAAGGCAGTGCTCACTTCTGTAAAAACGGTTTTTTATTGCATTTTTCTCTTGTTGCAAACATAACAAGGCAGCATGCAAAAATTCAGGAACCTGGGCTTCCTTTATCAAAGGACAATGTCAAGGTAAAGCTAGCTGATGCTAAGGCCTGTTGACTCGATCCTGATTTGATCAATTATTTCAACCTGGAATTTGTTTTTCCTGAGGCCCATTTAACCCACCTTCTGTTTCCCAGATCCTGCGTCTTACAGCTTATTTTTTTCCTCCCCCTTGTTTAAATTAGTAGACCTTATCAAAGACCATCTGTCTACTGGATTTCAACGGAGGTTAAGTTACATTAGAGTGTAATTAACGTTTGAGTACATATTGACACCAATTTAATTATGAAAACTGAAAGTTAAACAAAAACACTCAGTTGAATCTTTCCTGAAATCAACCTCCTGTGAGGTTTTCTGGTTGAGAAGGGGTAGGGGGTTTCTCTGACCTAATTCAGTGGGAGGAATAAGTGATCTTACGCCCCCAAAAGACCCGTTTCAGTCCTTACTTTTCAATATGAGACCTTTCTCATTCTCAAGAAAGAAAGCACTGTGAGGAATTTGCTGTTTTGAAAGATGTGACTCAGAGCTGAGATACTTGATCAGTCAGCGGCAAAGCCATCACTCACTCCTCTTTCCCTACCCACCAGCCAAGAAATGCACATTGACACAATGGTACTTTAGGAACTGAATATCAGAACACCTAATAAAGTCCATCCTGCGCCTTCTTTCTAGAAAAAGGGTATTTTCCTTGCATAAATTAGATACCTTGACACATCAGGAATTGGTTGAAAAAGAGATAGCATTCAGTTGTGGTCCTGAATGGGTGTTATTTACCTATTTACCCTAAAATTGCTTAATTCTTAGTACATAAAAAATTAGTAAGGCTATATTTGAGCACTATAGCAGTTGTAGATAAGGGCCACACCAACACACCATCACACAAATAAGAACCCCTCCTGTTTAGCAGGTGCCAGGAATAGAACACGAGCAAGCTTCTGATGTTTTATAAAAGGGGGGAGTTAGGGAGTGAGGTTCCTCATGCAACATGTGCATTGCATGGAAGGGTGGAGAGAGAGAGAGAGAGAGAGAGAGAGAGAGAGAGAGAGAGAGAGAGAGAAGTGCAGGTATCCCACTAGTCCCTCTTGCCTTCTGGTCTACCAGAGTCACTTGTGAGTGCTGCATATTGACTTGTCTTCTAACTTAGCTCTGCCAGACAGAGCTGCTGCCTCTGGCTGGAATGAAGATGTATAGGAAGATGACTACTGAGTTTTTCTTTATTTTTACCTGCTTGGCAAAGAATTAGATGTGCGGCCTCACCTTGTACATTTTTGGCAACAAGAAGAGTCTCTTTGATATTCCCATTAATAGTGTGTCTTTGAAGTCAGGCCAAGGTTTGGTCAAGGAATGTTTCCTAAGAGACACCTAGGAGGTGAAAAAAGCTTTGCCTGGCTCCTCGTTACTGCTGCCTGCTTATTCAAGACTGAGCCCTTTCTAAGAGGATGCACGGTTTTATGCATACTATCTCCTTGCAGTATTTCTCTAGGACCAGAGAGTTAAGAACTGTGCTGTGTGCTCTGTAGCTATGTGAGGCTCAGTGGAGTTAAGCATCTATGACACCTCTTCTGCTTTTATTACCGAGATCACTTGCCCATATTTTGCTTCCTGCTCCAGGGTTTTCCCTGTCAGATTTGGAAGTCATCTGTGTTACAGGCATTCAGTTTTGTCAGGTGAAGAATTGGAAGGCTTTCTTCTTTGTGGTCTAGGTCATCTCTTCACTCTTGTGGTTATTTCCTTTGCTGTGATGAAAACTTTTTAATCTGATGTAGACTCATTGTTTAGTCTTCATTCTATTCCTTATACTTTTGAAATCATGTACAAAAAATTCATTGTCTATACTAACACCTTGGCATATTTCACTTGCATTTTCTCCTATAACTTCCACAGATTTAGGTCCTACAGTTAGGTCTCTGAGTTAGAGCTGAATGTTATACAAGGTATGGGAGTCAAGTTCAGTCTTCCGTATATGGAAATCCAGTCCAGTTTGCAGAAGAGGTTCTCCTTTCCTAACGTTTGTTTTGGCCATCTTTGTAGAAAATCAGTTGACTATAGATTGGTTTCTGTGATGGTTTGAGTGAGACGGGCCCCCATAGGCTCATGAACGATTGGTTCCCCTTCGGTGGAACTGTTTGGGAAGGTTAGAAGGTGTGGCATTGTTGAAGGCAGTATGTCACTGGAAGTGGTCTGTGAGGTTGCAAAAGCCCATGCCATTCCCACTTGGCTCACTTTCTCTCTGTCTCAGGCTCGTGGATCAGAGGTAAGATCTTAGCTACTGCTCTAGTGCCATGCCTGCCTGCCTGCCTGCCTGCCACCATACTTCCCACCGTGAAGCCCCAAATGCTTTACTTAGTAAGTTGCCTTGTTGATGGTGTCTCTTCATAGCAATCGAACCGTCATTAAAACAGTTTCTTTCTGCGATTTCTGTTTAGTATTTTAGGTCCCCATGTCCGTTTTTATATGAGTACCATGCTAGGTTTTCACTACGACTTTGCCGTATGTCTTGAAATCACATATTGTGTTACCTTGCTTTGTTCTTTTCCTTCAAAACCACTTTTATTATTGGGGTCTTTTGTGCATCCATATAAATGTTAGGTTTCTTTTTCTTTAATTCAGTGAATATGAATTGGAATATTTATAGGGATTTCATCAAATATTCAAACTAAGTAGCAGTGTGGATGCATTAACTATTTTATTCCATGAATATGAATTCCTTTCATTATTTTGTCTTCCATTTCTTTCATTGCTATTTTGTAATTTTTATTATAGAGATTTTCATTTACTCAAAAGAGATGATTTGAAAGGCACAACCCACACATACCCATAATCATTACACAGTGTTTATATCTAAATGCAATGAGAAGACTTCCTTCTTCAGCCATGACTTGGTTTGAAAAGAGGCTGCCTCAGATGTAGGGAGCTACTGGTATACCATGGTAGAGGCCTAAGAACTTTAGAAGCAACAGGGAGGTTGATGAATGAAAAGGCAGAAAGCTGGGTTATTTGGGAGACAAGATGAATCCTTAGTGGAGTGGGTATTGAGAGGAGTCTGATGTCCACAGTTCTCTCTTAAGTTCCTAAAAACCAAAAACTGCTTATCATTATCATGACATTCTAGTTGAATCTGTCCATCAATGGTGATAGGGTTTTAAAATGTTAACCTTGAAGCAAATGATATGTTATAAAGTTCAGTCCCCGCCCTTGTAGGAGTCTCTACCTGATGTTTGAGATAGACTCTTCCCTTTGACTTTATTTCAGTGACCAAGCACACAGCTTCCTGAGGTTTATGCTCCTGTTGAATGGATTCCACCATTGTGGAACACACACACACACACACACACACACACACACACACACACACCACCTTTCTTTTCTGATAATTCTCTTCTGTTCCTCCTTCCCTCTATTCCTGAACTTCTCCTGCCATCTCACTATGTTTCTTTCCTGCCCTACCTGACCCATCATTTGTCACACAGCCACCAGATCTGCCTTCTGCCTAAGTCACCAGCCTTTGGTTTCCTATTATACCAAAGATTATTTTTTTCTTCCTGCCACATTCTTCTCAACCTTATTATTGTTCTGAAGCCATAAAACTGAAAACTGCATTTTTATGACTCCAAATGACCTTCAGAATTCCAGACTCCTACTTGACTATAATATTTTGGATCATTAATTGCAGAGAAGATATTCTGATGTATAATTTTATTAAGTTTCCGAGGATTTTAATACTGTGTTTCTAAATATGATGAACTTCCTTCCACCAAATTCTAATTAGGCAGCATATTAAAACCTCAATTAATGCTTGCAGTAATGCATTTTTAATATCCAATAACATTTGATCAGGGTCCTTCCAGAGGGAGGGGATGGTATTATGGCTCCTTGGTTCCCATTGACCAATCGAACAGGCCTGTCTTCCCTTTGCCATTCTGAGCTATCGGTCAGGAACACGATTTCACTCTTATTACTAACTTTCCCCTGGAGTAAGGGGCCATTATTCTGCCTCTGAGTGCTGTGTGGAAGAGGAACAGTATGGATTTTCTGAACAAGCCAGACGTGAGCACAAGAAGAATCTGCATGTTTTGATGATATCTCTTTCCATCTATAATCCACTTCTCCATATACAAGAGTAACATCCTTAGTGAAGATATCTTCAAACTTACCCTGTAATACTCCAGGTAGTATCTGTTTTGTCCATAGGAGCCATTAGTCTCTGTCACAGATTACTTATTCTGTACTTGTATTGGGAAATCAACATAGATGGTATACAAATGAGCACAAAGACTATATTCCAATAAAACTTGATTCATAAATACGGAAAGTTTACATTCATATAATTTTATATATTGCAAAATACTATTCCTCATTCTTATCACTAGATAAGGCAGTACATTTCTACAGTCCCAACATCTGGGAAGCAGAGGCAGGAGGATGGCAAGAGAAAGGCCAGGGTCAACTGAATGGGAACAACCTGTCTTAAAATCAAGAGTTGTTGATTTTGCTCATGATAGAGTGTTTAGCTAGCTTATGCTAATGTCTGGATCTCCAAGGACAGATGGATTCAGTGTAGGACTCTACCGTGCCTGCAAAGGAGACTTTACAATGATGCTTATCATTCAGTCATCTTTTTTGACTTTTTCTTTCTTTCATTTCTTGAGAATAAAATATTCTTAACTCATGATTTTGAAAATGCATATAATTTTCCAATCTCATGTGTATTTGTTGCTTTTTTTGTGATAAAATTCCATGAGTGAAGTAACTTAAAAAAGAAAGATTTATTTTGGGCTTCTGATGCCTGAGGTATTAAGAGTCCATGATGACAGAGCAGAGTGATGGCTAAGAGTGGCAGGATGGTGGCAGGAGTAGGAACCTGAGGGGGAAGCACAGAGGGAAAGGGAGAGAGAAAACAAAAATGTTGAGTCTCAGCTCTCAAATCCTCCCTCTGGTGACACACCCCCTAAAACTCTCCAATGAACACCACCAGCTGGGGACCAACCATTCAAACGCCTGAGAAACCTGGGATCTTGTTCTATCCCTCCCATTAGGTCACCGAGATGGAAGCCTGCATTGATTTGGGAACCAGTTTCTTCCGCTGAAAACGAAGGTCCAGTTAGATGACAACTGAGTCCTTATTCTACTCCCTTCCCCAGTGGCAGCAGCTTAGCCAAGAGTTCCTCCTGGAGTCCACAGGAACCATAACTGTTCTCTGTCTCAGTAAAATTGCCCCTTACTTTCACCTCCAGAAGAGCAATTTGAAGTAAAGTGTACCAGACTGTCTCAGAAGTGCTGGGGGCTCCTTCTCCATAGTGTGGAAGATAAGGGCTCCAGCCATCCTAAGCGTGGTTATGAGAAATAACTCTTTTCTCTTTGGAATATCTAAATATTCATGTGGGAAAACCTATCCCAAGAGAGCCAGGCATGGAAAAAGAAAAAGAGTTCACAGATTACAGAGACAGGTGACAAGTGACTTGGCTGCGGGATGCAGACTATGTTACTATGGAGGAAAAGGAGAACAAGGGGAAAGGGCTTGCCAGAAAAAAAAAGCAACCAGTGTGTACGCATGTGTGTGTGTGTGTGTGCGCGTGCGCGTACGCATGTTTTTATTAGTGGTGGAATCCAAGGGGAAAAAAACAAACAAACTAAAATATCGTGGTCCTCAGGTAGCAATGTGTGCATGGTCCCTGGAGGAGAACCAACTGGACGGTTTTGTATACCACCCACCAACAAGACAATGCTTGTTTTTCATCAGAAATCAACAAAAAAAAGAGGGGGAAATCTATTGGGTGTCTCTTTGGTTCTCTGTTCTGTCCATGGAGAAGTGTCTCCTTCCTTCTTCTCTCCTTGGCAAAGCCTCATCCTTGTGACAGAAACAAAAGTTGGTGGATCCTGCTCAGATGAGAAGAGTTGTAGAAAACTTGTAACACTGGAGGACACTAGAGAAATTAGGCGTTGAAAACAGTCAGAGGCAACACTCACTTAGGAATTACTATATTCTATGTGCTGTGTGCTTCTGTGTGTGTGTGTGTGTGTGTGTGTGTGTGTGTGCATGCGTGTGCGTGCGTGCATGCGCATTTGCATACAGGTACATGGGTGTATAATATATTTTCTCACATAGAAGCCCCACTTTGCAAATGAACAGGAAATGACTTGCAGAATCTAAGTAGCTCGTCCAAGGCTACCACCTACTAATTGCCAGCAAGGGGATTTGAACCCAAGGCATTTGACTCCATACAGCTATCCGTCTTATGCCCCCAAGTTCTGTGTTGATAAATCCTGGAATCTAGAAGGAAACAAGATGTACTTGAAAGGGCTTGCCTGAGCGGCTGCATCGCACAGGCCTTGCTGCTGGCACCCCCTCTTCGCTTGGTGAGAAGCTGTTTCTCCAGCTGTATGCTTTTCTCCCCTCATTCACAACTTCCTGGTAGGACGGCTCTCCCATCCTGAAACCTGAAATCTAGCAGGCGATTTCCCTGAGGGCTGCCCGGCTCTGCCTCCGTCCAGTCCGCTCAGGTTGCCTTGCCCATCCCTTGCAGTATGATTTCATCCAGATGGCCAAATAATAACTTCATCATAAAAAATAAATTGGTTAACGAAAGCTAATATTTATGGTTCCTACCTCGAGATCTTTCTTTCTCCCTGTTTTAAAAGAACAAAAGCACAGCGCTTTAAAATGCCAACGCAGCCATCTGTTGTTCCCTATCTGTCCTCTGTGTCTTCTGAGTGGCTTCTTTAGTTTGGTGTTTCCAAAATGGAGACAGTACAAGGAGCCTTTCAGAAAATGTTGAGAGTGCGGCCCAGGAACTCAGGTTAGGGTCAGACCCACAGGCCAAACCTCCCTGTGCTGGTCTAGCAGGGTGGTACGGCCTATGGGTCTTTTCCAATCCTAGAACAGAGCCAGGAGGCACGGCATCCTGTGGGTCCTTCCAATCCTAGGACCCGGGTCATCAGGCTTACACGGTAGCCACTGAGTCATCGTCCTAGCACCTCCTATGACTTTAGTGTCTTTCTCAAAATGACCACTGCAAATTCTTCTGTAAGCATTGCCTTGGTGTCCTTGAGATCACAGTTCTCCAGGGTTTGCCCAGAAATAGAATTGCTAGGTGGCAGAACATGAGCATTTTCAGCTCTGTGGGACTTGGCTACATCGCTCTGCCCACGGTGATGATGCCTACTAACCATGGATAAGGACTCGCGGGGCTGCCTATTCAACCCACTCAACTAGCCCTGCTTTGCCAGCCTGATAGGCATGGCTATTGTTGTCTTGGACAAACAAGCCACAGCACAAACTAGAATGCAGTGTCTTCAGCGGCCGTTAGAATCCGCTCCCCGCCAGTCTCTATTGCCTAAGCATTGGTTTGTAAAGAATACTGTTGGTTGCCATGAGATACTCACAGGGAATATGTCTGAGTTTGTTAATCCTATGTAGTGGAGGGACAAGTGAGAGGGTTTACAATTTGGACTCAGGCTGTTTTCAGGGATGTAATTGGTATGTGTACCATATCAGTCCATGCTGACTGTGCTTTGTTTCCTGGCTGCCCAGACCCAAATAATCACACAGAAATGATATTATCACCCTGTTTGGCCAAATAGCTCAGGTTTCTTATTAACTAACTCTTTTTTTAAAAAAAGACTTATTTATTTATTATGTATACAATATTCTGTCTGTCTGTATGCTTGCTGGCCAGAAGAGGGCACCAGACCTCATTACAGATGGCTGTGAGCCACCATGTGGGTGCTGGGAATTGAACTCAGGACCTCTGGAAGAGCAGCCAGTGCTCTTAACCTCTGAGCCATCTCTCCAGCCCCTGATTAACTAACTCTTGCATCTTAAATTAACCCATTTCTATTAGTCTGTGTATTGCTGCGTGGCTGTGGCATTACCTCATTTTCTACATGTCTTGTTCCCTCCGCGGCTTGCTGATGTCTGACTGACTCCGCCTACTCTCTCTATGTATCTCTGTTCAGATTTCCCACCTGGCTCTACACTGCTAAACCACTGGCCAAAATGGCTTCTTTATTAACCACTGGTAATAAAATATATTCCCAGCACACAGAGGGGAGTCCCACACTGCATGATCCCATGGTTCTGTTAGCGTGAGTGTATTCCACACCCTCAAGTTGCCTGCTAATGAACAGTAGTGAGGAAAGTGTGGCATATGAGGACCACCAACAGTTCCCAGGAGTGCCCAGCCATCCTCTCTGTATGGCTGGGGTTCAAGTGATACAAGTAAACCATCAAGCAGAGTCTTAAAATTTGCTCAGGAGTTGTGTCCTGCTGGCCTGTGAGTAAAAAGAAGACATAGATGACCTGGGCAAGATTATGAATCCTAGCTGGCCGGGTGGGCTCAGGTAGATATTGAAAGCTGAAGTGTGTCAGGTAACAATTCACGTAGGAACAACCCAAAGGCTATCGGGACCCAGCAGGCTGGGTGATTACAGGTCAGGTCTCTTGAAGGGGTTCACAAGCAAATAGTACAGAAAAAGCAACGCCATTTCCTGTTGACTTAAGGAGACCCGGAGCACTGGCGGCTAATCAGATCCAGAAGGTGGAACCTGCAGGTGGGGCCTGTGCGTGCTCTGCTGGAGGTCATCCAACTCCAGATGATCGGAGGAGGTACTGAGGTAGCAGAGACAAGCCTCTGTCCTGGCTTCAGGCTTAGTCTCTTTAGTGAAGACATAGGGAAAAAAAAAGGCATCCCAGAGTTTGTATACACAACACCTATGCTAGCAAGATAAAGCAAGCACGTGCTAGAGAGTGTGTGGTTGGGAGTATCAAGACCCTTTGTGGAGGCGAGCACTGGGATGTGTTGTACAAAGGGAGGAGAGGTGCGTGTTGTGTTCCCCAGCCGCCTGCCACTGGTCCGCTCAGCCGCTGGCCGCCTGCACCCAAAATAACCACATGAGAACAGCATTCATTCAAACTCTGCCTTACTCATTATCTCTATCCTTTTCTTGGCTAGCTCTCACATCTAAACTAACTGGACGATTCTAAGGTACATCCATCTCTGGTGGAAGATCATGGCGGCTGCCCACTTCCTTCTCTCTTCCCAGAACTTCTGTTCTGTCTACTCCTCCCACCTAAGGGCTGACCTATCTTACAAGCCAGGCAGAGTCTTTATTTAACCAATGAAAGCAACAGAAATAAAGGTGGACCCTCCTACAGGGATGCAGTTGTGAGGGACCTGGGATGCTGAGCACAGTGGCAAACTCCCGCCCAGGAGCAGCAGCAGCAGCAGCACACCTAGTCTAAGGACTCTCAACTACGTGTCCCATTCAGTCCTCGTTGCCCAAGGAGATAGCTGTATGTTTACCCTCGTTTCACAGATAGGGTAAAAGATATCCACAATTATCCACTGCTAAAGTCAAACTCCGGGCTAAGGCAAGATGGTCTCCCAACCATTAATTATATTCTAATCCTACTCTAGGACCTAGGGATTCCTAAGTCGAGGTTAATTAAAAGCTAATAGCTATAAAAAAAAAAACCTGTATAGATGTTGGGCACTGTCAGTAGACATTCAGCTTTGATACATTCTGAAAAGGTGCTCTATTGTATACCTGTAGTTTTAGCTACTGAGAAGGGGAAGGCAGGAAAAGCGCTTGAGTTCAGGAGTTCAAGACCAGCCTCAGCAGAATAATGAGCTCCTAGCTCAAAAACGTAACTAAACCGTCCTTACATGGCTCTGATGTGCATGCATACCCATGGTTGTCAGCTCCTGGTAGCTGCCTGAGATGCTGGTGAACTAGCCCCAAAATTGAGTTTTTGAGCAAGGAAAGGACCCAAGCAGCCTGTATAAGGTGAATCGGGTAATTTTGTGGCTTAGCAGGGCTGAAGGAAGCAAGAACACTGGGGTGGGGCGGGAACGGCAGGGCCTACAGAAGGCAAGACAATGTGGAAAGGTGCTGAGTCAGAGCAGGGGAGGATGCATGAAGTAAACCACGGATTCCTGAGTCTATCGAGAACTCTCTACAGACAACACAGATGTCCTCAAGTCACAAGGTTGAGCGAGCGAGGGTCTTACTCTCTATGAGATGTAAAGAGTCCACAGGCCCAGAGAAGATGATCTTCTGTAAACCAACAGGGCCAAATGTCCCAGGATGCTGGTTGTCTGGCCCAGCAGATAGCCAGTACAGCAGATCTCCGATCTCCAGTGTGTCAGTCTAGGGCTCTGGTTTTAATTCTTCTGTCACTGACAAGCTGTGTGGCTATAGGCAGATGTCTTCACCTTTCTGAAAACTTAGTTGTTTCTAAAAAAAAAAAAAAAAAAAGGAAAGACTTTCTCTCTTTGAATAGGGAATTGTATTTATAACATAATCTTTTCTCTTTGATGAATAATACATGCTAGATCTTATTTTTATTGAGAGGAAAGTGAAATTTGACACGTGAGCACTATGAGAGACAGATAAGATTCCGCGATTTTTCATCTCCCTAAGAACACTAATATCTCTGATCCTCCTTCAGGGTACCTTCAGTATAGAAAAAAATGGAACGACAGTAGCAACAACAAAGAAAACAGAATTGGGGGAGGAAAACCCTCTCTGCTTTTTCCAAATGACAGCAGATTGATTTTCAATGAAAATGATGCTAATTGCTGGGTATTGACCCAAGATGAATTTCTTTTTGATGAACTAGGCGCTGCTTTTCTGAAAGCCTGGCCAGCTCATCTAAATACCAGGAAGTGAGGGGTAATGCAGCAAACTGGGGGAAAATGTGTATCAGAAAAATTATTGCTACAAAAATATTTTCAGTAAGTTTGCTCCCTTCATAAACAGTGCGAATGGAACGCCGGAGCAATCAGCTAAGAGCCCCATCTTCGCTGCGAGCTAATTGCCCGTCTGGTTAGTGCCGAATTTAATTTGTGCTATTGTGCGGGCAAGGCTGAGAGCGTGAAATAAACAATGTGTGTTAATTTCACGTTTTCCAATCTACTTAGCCAAAGAGAAAGATTGGGCTCCTCTAGGCCTCAGCCCAACCCCTCCCCTAGCTTCTCCTCCTGGATCATGCAGACCACGAGTTGTGGAATGCATGCTGATTCAGGTGTGGGTTATTTGTTCCCAGACGTAGGGTTTAGGACAGCAACTGGCCCGCAGAGCAGTGCCAACCAAGGAAGTGAATCCTCCACGCCCTCTGCCTGGGTTCGGTGCCTGAGATATTTCTTCCAATGGGCACCTGCTGGCACCAAGCAGATGGCTTTATTCTTTCAAGTTCCATGACACTTTGGCTTCCTGTGGAGTGGCTTTCACTGGGGCAAATGGAGAGCAAACCGGCTGCCAACTGCACTGATGGTGTTCTTTGTGTAAGGGGTATATTAGGAAGACAGAAATGATGCTCACTTCTAGGAAGAACTTTGGGAGGATTGTGCCGCCTTCTTTCTCTCTCCCCATTGGGAATCCAATGGGTCAGAGCTAGCAGAGAAACTCCTTTTACAGCCTTCCTTGGGTTGGGTGGCCAGAAACCCCAAAGAGTCACAAAGGCTATCAGTAGTTTGTCTAGGCCTTGGCCTAAAGACCCCTCTCCCCAATAGTACTAATGTCTTTTCTGAAGCTAATTTGTCAGCAGAAGCTTGAATCAGACGGTCTGCATTCAAATCCTGGGTTTAGAGAGGTAGTCACTCTTCTCAGTGACTGTTCCTGCCCCTGAGAAATGGGACAAATGGCATAGAGCCCCAAAGATGACAGCACTGACGTAAATACTCAGACTACACCCGGACTGTGTATGCCTTCTGTGATGGTTAGCTGTGATTGGGGCAGTCTGAATTTCGTGTGTGTGTGTGTGTGTGTGTGTGTGTGTGTGTGTGTGTGTAAGAGAGAGAGAGAAAGTGGGGGTGGTAGGGACTCGTGTTCATTGAGAATGGGGATGCTGCCTTTTACCTCAACTTTTTCAACAATCTGATGTCATTGCAAACCTAGAAAGAAAATTTCATGAGGTTCTCGTTTATTGATGCCAGATCTGTAGGAACAGGAAGCCTGCGTGATTTATCCCAGTTTTCCCTGTGTCCAGCTCGGACCTGTTGCCTGGTGCATCTTGAATGTGTGCTGATTGAATACCTGACTTGGAGAGCACATAGGGCAAGGCAGATATGGTCTTCAAGCCTAAGAGGCCAGAGAACCGAGTCCAAAGAAATCCCTCAGCCCTTTGACCATGGGAATGACTGGGATTTTGTTTTCAAAGATTGGGTGTGCTTAGGGTAGTATGGCCATAGATGGCACTTTTTTGGGGGGAGGGGAACAAGAGGGTCATATTAATATGACTGCATACCTGTTATAATATATTATGGAGCCACCTTTCCCTGACCCTGGGAAATTGATCTATGTGTTTTCAGTGTGACATCCATAAATACTAGGTAAGTACTGGTTAAGGTTACAGACCAAATGTACAAATATTCCTGTCCCCAGAAAGTCCATGATCCCCATACGTAGTGACCATGCTCACAAACAATCAATTTGCCACTCGGGTGTCATCCTGCAATTTTGAATGTCCTGTGTGGGCATCCTTACACTGTAGATCAGAATGCTGAAGGGTAATGAAGGATTAATGGGGTTTCCCAAGATCACATAGCTGGAACGTGACCTCATCTTTGATTTTAGAGTCTCTTTTCTCTCTACTATGTTGATCTATCCTTCCATGAAATAAGTGGTTTTTGTCCTGAAAACTGAGTTCATTCCCTCTTGACAATGACAGGGAAAAAAATAAACATGCTTTGTGAGGGCCTGGGTGGGGATGTGTAGGCTGTAGATGAAAGGACAAAAGCTTTTCTACACTGTTGCAGTGTCTTTTGGAAACTTGGAATCTAGGTGGAATTAATGGTGGTGCCAACTCTTCCTAGGTATCAGTAGAGTACCTATTACATGTACAAGTTATAAAAGAGGGCCCAGAGCTGAATGAGAAACAAGAGCCTTCTGGTCTACCACAAGCTCAAGGAGAAATAGTATGAGTGTCCACAGCTCAGAGTGGAGGCATGGGTGAGTAGAGACCTAGACAGGTACCATGTGGCAGCTACTGACTGAGTTGCATGGACTCAATGTGGTTTGGAGTTTGAGAGGCCATCAGACTCTGTGGAGGCTGGGTTGGGATGATGCATGCAGTGACAGAAGGAAGTAAAAGGTGTCACTGACATCTGGCAGTAGCAGAAGCTGTCCCTTGCTGAAGGTAGGAGTAAGAAGAGGAGGCAGAGAAACGTGCAGTCATCTCGGAGGTGGGGGAAGAATTTGAATGAAGGAAGGAATGTGAACGAGGGATTCTGGGTAGGAGAGGGTGTCGAGATCAAAAGAGCAAAACCGCCGTAAGACGTGTCTCCAGATGCAGACTCATTGGAAAGATCATTTGCTTGGATGAGAGGTCAACACTGACATTCCAAACCAGGGAATTTGTTATCTAGTGTCTTTTTCAGCAGAAGGAAGAAGCTATAGGAAGGGGCACTACAGAATCACAGCCATCAGAATTTTCTCCATAACCAAACCATGGGCAGAATCATCCCGCATTAGCAGAATCGTGGGAAGTTGAGAAGTAGGGGATGCAGCAGATCCCAAGGGCAGCTCTGAAGTGCTGCATTCTGATATGGTTTCGGCACTGATGTTGATGGCTGTCTGGTTAGAACTGCTTTAGAGCATCATTTTCTCTGCTGTCATCTGTGGAAATGGAAAGGACCATAGAATACACAGTGTCTTCCCCGCCCCGCTCTCCCAGGACCTGAAATCTAAATAGTTAAAGCATTAAACTAGACGGTTAGAACACAGGACACTTATGGACACTCCACTATAAAATCATCTGGTAATTACTGACCATCTAGTATGTTCCAGGCATGTTACTAATACCGTAAAGACATCAAGAGAGAACCCAGTCTATCTAGCCTATGTGGGTGGGAGGTCCTTAACAAGTAAATTTACAGATGGTTGTATAATTTACAGCATAAAAAAATCCCATATGCTATAAGACAGAATAACAGGGGTACCTGTTATCGATAGGAAGGTCAGAAAAATCCCTCCCAAAGTTTCACTACAGCTGAGATTTGAGAGCTGACTAGAAGCTAGCAACATGTAGGGAGAGTGAGATCTAGGGAGAGAGGATATCTGGTCAGAGCCCCAAAGCAGGAAGAAAATGGGGATTTAGAGAAAACACACCTAGCCAAGCCAGCCAGCTGGATGCTTCTAACATTTCCTGTGTGAAGAGAGGGTTCTGGAGGCCTACGACCCACCCTCTAAATGCCCTGGGCTGAGCAGATGGCTCCCCTTCTGCCTCCACCCCTGGTCTATTGTTAATGGCATTATCCTCAGCTGCAGCGTGAACTCTGTCTCTTGCTTTGCCCATTTTCTTCCTTTGATCATGGTGGGGGCTCCTGGACAACATGGGGGATACCACTTTGGTTCATCTTTGTGTCTAAGCCCCAGGTCTGAGTGGCTTTCATTTGGGTCTCCTCCTTCCCAGCCTCCAAGGGAGCCAGGACCTGGGAAAGACCCTAAATTGTATACATTATTTCCTTTTTGATTAGGTGAATAAGTAACTTGATTGAGATGCATCTCTTTAGAGGGCGCTGCTGGCAGGCTTCCAGGAATGGGAGACAGCTGGCCCTGAACACAGAGGGGACAGCAACAAAGGCCCCAGGGACAGACACATGGCTGAGAGGCTTGGGATCCAGTCCAGCAGACTCCAGAGAGCACTGGCCAGAAAAACGGGACGGGGTGGGGGGATCTTTCTCCCTTTTGGAGGGCTGGGGTTAGGGATAGTTTGTTCCAGTCGGACTAGCTGCATCTGGAAAAAACAGACCTAGGCTCAGGGAAACTGACAAGTATTGTAAGACCCAAGTGAGACGGGATAGGGATAGCCCTCCACAAGCAATACCTGTCAGTTTTACAGTCTTTTGAAAATGTTTCTACAAGGCATGCATTTACTAGTGTTTAATCCAGACTCCTCTTCCTCACCCTAAATTTAATATGTGAATCTAAGCAAGGATTTCTTTGCACTTTACTAATCAAGAGCTATACCCCTGACCCCCAGCAGTGCTGGCCGCAGTGGCCCCATTTCTGCCCAGATAGACTCTGGCAATAATTACCCACGATAATATCTAGCAGGGGACAATTACAGTGTATGCAGAAATAAGTCTGAGGATTTTAAGTGATTCTCACACAAGTCCCACACCAACTCACTAACCTTGAGAATCCTTCCTCTGAAGGCAGGTGAGGTAAGTTGTTTTCCTGGCCTTAGTATAGAGTCAAGATTTAAGACATCTGGACTAGGCCTTTCAAGTAAATAGTCCTTTCACTTTTGTCTTGATGGTTACTGATCTATGACTAAAGAACAATTCCTTTGAGTTAAGCTATGATACATGACTTCAGGGTTAAAACATGCCTAAGATGGAAAACATTTTAATTCAATTTGTCATTAACCCTTTGTTTGAGTAGAAATTGACTCATAGCTACCCCTTGGGAATAGTCTGTGGGAGCCAAGGAAAAGAAGACAAGAGAGAGGAGGACATGAAGCAATCTGATGTCATTTATGTGGCACATTCTGATCCCAGGAGAGCCCTGGAGCCATCAGATATGGCTTCCTATTGCGGCTTCAATTTTTTGAAGTTCTTTTTGATCTAACAACTTCCCATACCTCAATAGGAAGCCAGGAGAATGAAACCATGCTTGTGAAATGCCACCCTGGAGAGCCTCTGAGAGAGCCATTTTTGAGCGTCTGGGTTTGGAGGGTGGAAGAAAGGTCAGTGCAATCCTTTCATGGCTCTGGTCAGTGGTATTTGGCTCTCTAATTCCTAGGCAGGAGAGGTCTTGTGTAGGTCCTCCCTGGGTAAGGCCATCACTCAGCAAGCACCATTCTTTGCCTCTGAGAAATCCTCACTGTGTATTAGGAAAGGAAGAAGGCAAAGCCATATTCTCAACCACACTAAGTTCAAGGGGAAAAGGAAGCTGAGAAAGGGAGGCAAGAATCTGACCTTGAATTGAAATGGACAGAGACTGCAAAGATACTTCTGCAGAGCGTTCTACATTTCCGTCAGGCCAGCTTCTACTGTGGGACAATGGTCTTGTACCCTGTAAAGATTTGTCACTTGTATTTGTTTAATAAGATGCTGATTGGCCAGTAGCCAGTCAGGAAGTATAGGTGGGGTGACCAGAATAGGAGAATTCTGTGAAGAGGAAAGGTCAGTCTGCAGTCATCACCCAGATGCAGAGGAAGCAAGATGAGAATGCCTCACTGATAAAAGGTACCAAGCCATGTGGCTAACACAGAGAAGAATTATGGTTATGATATAAGAATTAGTTAATAAGAAGCCTGAGATAATAGGCCAATCAGATTATAATTAATATAGGCCTATGTGTGTTTCTTTGGGACTGAATGACTGCAGGACTGGGAGGGACAGAAATGTCTGTCAACAAACATCCATGCAAGAAAAGACTTCTCCCCATAAGAGTAGTGCATACTGAGACCCTGACCACTAGGCTTTATACATGTCCCAGTTCTTCTTTGTACACTCCACCATAGTTCTTTCCTTGTGCACAGATCTCATGCTTCAAGGTTCAACCCAAAGTCGGTCTCCTGTGATGAAATAAAATCTATGGCACCAGAAGAACTAGGACCAAGACCCTCTTACTCATCAACTTGATGCCTCGCATATAACTAACCTCTAGGAAGTGGCCAGCAAATACTGTTGAGTAAGTGAAAAAGTCATCTAGTTTGAGAAGTCTAGTTCTTGCCTGAGTAGACTTTCCCTGGTCTCTTATCTTAGTCCAGCAAACACCTTCAGTCCTGTCCCTCTGACTGAACACTTAATCTTCAAATCTTCAGTTTCCATAGCTCGTGATGGCATCGTACTATGCTCACCTCAATTACAATCATTGTGCTGGGGCAATCGTTACAGATCAAGTATCCAGAAGTACAAATTACTGTCCTTCTAGCAGTATTAGGTTTTCTCCTCTGCTGTAGTACAAACAAACTGGCTATCAGCCACTAATGAGCTTTTTCTTAATAGGTATTAGGAGGGAAAAAATTATCTTACTGTAGGATGCAAGAGTCAGGTGACCAAACTCTTCATTAAATGTGCATGACACCTCAGGCAGATTCACTGAAGTTACCTTAGTTCTCTAGTTTTATAATTATGGCAAAAATATTTAAATTGCTCCGACAAGTATAGACTTTTGAATGTTTGTGAAGCATTGTATGTTTTATCTTGTTTCTTGGCACTGCAGCATAATTAGCATAGTGAAATCACTCTTAAGGACTCTGAACTGGATGATGTCTGATCCTTGGCATTTCTAAGAGGCTTAAGTTCAAAGCTTTGTACTCTATGACCTTTGTGCAAGATGGCTTCTTCATGGTGGAGCCAATGATTTTTTATGTACTGTAATCAGATCAATCATAAAACAGAAAGTCATTCACATGGGATGGCATAAAAGAAAAATCTAAAGGGATTTACTCATCCTTCAGAAACATGGCTGCCGGAGGGAGAAGTTTATAACACTCATGGTGGTCCATGGTTGTATTGTGTTGTGTTACTTTGACAAGAGTGTCTTCTTTGTTCCGCCCAAGTCACAGATCAGGGCCGCTGATCCCTTGCCTTGCATCAAGCTGATTTTGCATGTGATTTGGAGTCTCTGGTACCAGACCTTTTGATTCTGGAAGGAACTGCCAGACAGTGAAGGTTGGATTTTTAGTAGATCCCTAATGAAGAAATGCAACAAAAAAAGGACTTTAGATGGCCATATTACTTGTGTTTCCATCATAAGGTATGACAAGAAAGGTGGTTTATTATACGACTTTTGGAAAAACAGACTTACAGAGGTGCAGCAACTGCCCAGGGAATCCCCAAAAATCCATTAGCCATGATATGTGGCTACATCACTCCCTCCCTGCTGCTTTCCCGCTGAAAGTGCCTTTGAGTTTTGATGACGACAACAGCATCTGCATACGCATTGCATCACTAGTTTCACAGACTTGAAATGAGTGGAAAGCATATGACTTCATATGGAAAGAATTCTGGGCAAGGAGACGGTGAACCAAGGTTCTAATTGCAGCCCTTGTGAGGGAATTGCTTCCACATTCTGGCCCATTTCCTAATGTTTACTTCAGAGACTTGGTTAGGGAAAGTTCTGTTTGGTCCAAGGACCAACTATAGCCAAATCACCTGGGTCTGTGCCTCTGCAGGCATATCCTTGGGCTTCCTGAAGACCTTCGGAATTAGAGTAAGATGGTGTGGGTCAAAGGAAACACTACAACAGACAAGTTTATCTGACAATAGTTGTGGGTACTAAAGTGCAAACCACAAACACAGGACATGGTAGACTGCTGGACTGACACATGGAGGTATCATCCACCGTCTTCCAATGTTATGCATATAATTATTGAGAAGTGCACAAGGAGAAACAACAAGGAACAGAATCTCAGGTTCATCCCCTGTGTTTTTCATGCAACACCTATCTAACCCAGTTCTATGAAGAAGGAGGATGCATTTTAGTTCATTCTGGTTTAGAGCCAGAAGCCCCTAATGGTGGACAGAGAGGAGAAGAAAGCCTCTTGCTCCCAGGGAGGAAAGACAGACAGAGAGGAGAGAGAGAGAGAGAGAGAGAGAGAGAGAGAGAGAGAGAGAGAGAGAGAGAGAGAGACTATAAACAGCAGTCCTAGAATTATCCTCTAGCATTGCTCTATTATGGAGAAGAGCTGACACAGCAGAGTCCGGGGGATGCTGTGTGTCTGCAGTGTGCTAATCACAGAGGCAGGCAGGCTAAATGCAAAGAGAGCATTTGCACAAACAGCACCTGTACTGAGCACTCATGGACTATTTTTAGCACTTCTGCAAAGAGCAAAGGGACATCTGGAAAGTCTCCTGGGGTGCATTTGGTAGGAAGGTGGGGTGTGTGGATGCAGTCTCTGTGTCTGACTCTCCAAGGCCTTAGCAACTACATCATTGCCAGCCTGAAGAGTCTTTTATTTAGGATTTGGTTTGAGGATAGAGGCTTGGGGATGGGCACTAAACGAAGTCAGTGATGTGTCTAATTGCAGAACACATACTTAAAGGTTTGCAGAATTTTGATTCTAGAAAGCTGAAATACAGTCTCTTCTGCAGGGCTTTTTCTTGAGAACTTAAAGTGGAAACAAATGGCAAATATTCTTATTTTGTTTATTCTATCCAGATGCTACACTTAATGCCCTAGTTGGGAATATAACTATTACATTCGTGGATAAAGTAAATCATATAATTTTGGATATATGTTGTTGAATTAGAAGGGCTACTGCCTAGAACTCAGAGATCTTGATGGACTCCCATCCTTAGTTTAAAGAAAAGAATAATAAAGTATGCTATCTGAAAGTTTCAGGAAGCACTGCTAATGGTAGGTCCATAGCCAGGCCTACACACCAGGATAAGACTTGGTCACCTGAAGTATCACACCTAAATTAACACAATCAATTTTCAATGTTAAATGATTTGATCTTTCAGGTAGATTCATAACGCATCAGGTCACATTCTGATCTATGTACTCGTTTTTAACAACTAACAATTAGTAAGTCTTCCTCTCCTCTTCCTCCTTCTTCTTGTTTGCTTTATGAATGTTTTTTGTTTGTTTGTTGAGGTCTCACATGGAATTTTGGGTTTAGTTGTAACGACATGTCTAGACGATCATAATTGACAAGAATTCTCCTAAACCTACTGTTCAGATTTCCACGGCTGTCTCTATAGACAATAAGTGTAGAACCAGGTTACATGACTCTGTACTGTATCAGAGAACCCACGGCTCCTAGAATCAGAAGGGCCTTAAATCATCCAATATTAGCCTGTTGCCCTCCATGCATGAGTTATAAACTATAAACCGCATAAACCTTCTCTGACAGCTGGTTTTTCATGAGAAATCAGGTCACGAAGAGGAATGCCAAGATGAAATGGTTGTCTCTGTGTCTTGCTTACAAACAAACAAACATATCACCTAAATACATTTTTTAATTTGAAGTTATTTTCAAGTGTGTGAGTCAGAGCTTGTGACCATTGAAGGGCTATTTTCATAGAATTAACAAATTGTGCTGGGAACTAACCTGGGGTGTTGGCTCATAAATACTATACGTATGCATCAATGTGTTCTAACCAACACAGGTGGTGTGAGACTATGAGAACAGTAACCTCAGTTACTATGAAATCATAGAAAATATAAAAAAATTGTCTTCTAGGATGCTCTCTCTCTCTCTCTCTCTCTCTCTCTCTCTCTCTCTCTCTCCCTCTCCCTCTCCCTCTCCCTCTCCCTCTCTTTCGGTGCCTTCTCCCATCCCAGTTTTGTCCATCAGACCTCTCCCCTGTGTCAAACTCCATCCTGTAGGATTTTGATCTCAGCCAGCTGCTGTAGTCTTAATATGCTTGCCCATAAAGACTTAATAAGTTTGGTTAGGGCGAAGAGAAGAGGTGCAGGAATGAAGATTTAACTACAGCCTAAATCTAGCCATATTTCTCTCTCTCCTCTAACTGTTATGGCTCTTTCAAATTCTGCTTTTTATTAGCTTAAGCCCTATAAAATTCTCATTTTGTGGATCTAAACAGGCAAATATTATCAACTTAATAATGTTCGACCTAACAACATGGAGCTGATGTGCTCTGGGGTTTAACAATGTACTCCAGCATCTTGGTTCTTTCTATACAGCAACCCTGCTGAGGAACCTCCTTCAGCCAATGACCTTTGAGAGGCTGAACCAGGTTGGGTGTGGCCTTGGGTACCAAACCAAAAAAAAAAAAAAAAGGTGCAAGCTTAAGTGCCCTCTCTCTCTCTCTCTCTCTCTCTCTCTCTCTCTCTCTCTCTCTCTCCAGCTTGGATGCTGGATTTGATTCCTGTTCCTCGTTCATGCAGAGGATATGATCTGTGAGTCCCCCTAAATAAAGAACCCCTTATTATACTCAGTTCTGACTTAGGGTGGGATTACTTTATTCGTGTTCTCCTATAAAACCCACATTAATTCAAGTTCTTGTCTCAACGGGCTTGTTTGCCAAGACAAGTTCCAAACACCAACAAGTGTGTAGCTTGACCCCTCTGCTCTACCACCACCCACCCAGAGTGCATGGTGGTTTTGAAGCTTTGGTGCCTGTAACATTGAGAAGTAATGGGCTTTTCTTTCACCCAGTTGTTCATTCGGAGGCGGGTGTTATACGAAGTGCTCTCTGTAAACCGTTTGCAAGGGAACTTCCAAGTTTAGTGGCAATGGCAGAAGGGCAAATTAGAAAATGCAAGCACACTGCAATTTGAAAGCACAAAAGACTGTACTTAGTGGCTTAGCTGGTATACTCCTGATGCAAAGGCTGGCGTTCTTCTCAAACTGGACATTGCTACAAACATTTAAGCTGCACAAGTACCCAGTTGGACAATTTTAAGGATACCAGCAGGGGAACCATTATACTGTATACAGTATGCCCCCTCTCCAGAAATGCTTTAAGTCACAGTCTAGATAAAACAGAGGGTCCCCTGGTGCAAAACCATCTCTAATGCAAGACTCTGCTGTCTTTGCGATCTTCCCTGCACCAGGTCTCCCGACAAGTATTTCAAGCAAGGATTGCATTTCTAAGTCCTCCATTCTTTATTTCTTCCCCCCCCAAGGACTCTAAAAGTGACCAAAATGGGAAATTAGGAAAGTCGGAATCTTTTCACTCCATCCTGGCCTCACCTCACCATGTCACACCCTGCCAGCTCATGCAGGACACCAATCAGCTCCCTGACCCTGAGGGCTGCTAGCCTAGCCCGAGAAATTCCAGCAAATCTTGGAACAAAGACGGGCAGAAAATGAAATTCCCTGTCTGGACTGAAAATCATAGAGATTAGCCAGGGAAGGTTGCAAAATTAGTGTCAAAATGCTACAAATTTTTTTCTCTCCTGATCCTCGCCTCCATGACATTCCTCTTCCAGCCACCGCCACCAAACCGCCTCACGCAGCATCCTTACAAACTGAAGTGTGACCTTTGGATCGAGACATTCTCTGTTGCAATGTGTTGGAATATGTTTCGGCATGGGAACTTGAGATCTATTTACTAAACTGTTTGGCACACTCAGCGTGTCCTGGGGGAATTCTTGGCAGGACCTGCCGTGTGTTTTTCACCCCTCCCTGGTGCATTACTAGACATAAGGTCATCTCAGTCTAGCAGGGATGGGTGCTGCACAGGCCTCATTACCTCGCAGCAAGCCAGCCAGATGAGGCCGTGGAATGTTTCCTCTTCATCATTCAAGCTTGAAAGGAAATTGTCAGCCTCCACTTGCTCTTGAAACAATGAAACTTTAGGTGACAGCGCTCTCATTAGCTCAGTGGAAATGAAGTATTCTAGGTAAAGATATTCCTCCCCCACTCCTAGCGGTTCTTTGAGGCATGCAAACAAGTCTGCCCCATGTCAAGCTAATAGCCAAGGCATAGCATGGACCTCAGCCTTTGAGGGAGGGGGTGACCAATGGCACATGCTTCTTTGGGAAGAGATTTTTGTGACGTAAAGATTCTGAGCTAGGAAAAGGGCTACATCTAAGATGTACCCTGGTTCCCCTCTGCTGGAAGTGGGTACATTGGATATTGTTCACTTATGACTTAAATGCATTCATATGATCAGCCAGCAAGGGTTTCATTAGACTACTGTATACTCACCCCAGGAGGAATGCAAGCAAAAGCATCAAGTGTATACCCTATGTGTACACTTGCATTGCATTTTCTAATCTAGAAAAGTAAGTGAATATTTAACGAACCAAATGGATACCACACAGTGTTAAAGGAGACCAGATAACTGCATGCATTTGTATAACAATCTACTCTATGACGTACGTTATTTTCTCATTTGATCCTGAAACAGTCATGTTTAATTGTCGGGGCCAGTCTTCAGTCTCTGAGGGTTTGGTTCTTGTTGTTATCTGTTTTACTTTACAGTCTTTTGCAAGGCAGTCAACATCAAATAATACCAAAGGATTTATTAAATAATCATGGATAAACACCATGACATTTATTGACAAGACATCCTTGCCTGCTAAAATTTCAGAAAGATCAGTGATTCGAATGAGTGTTTTAGTCTCTGCTTCTTGTCAGAACTTTAAAACAGAGCTGAAAGTCACGTGAGCTGCAAAGCCAGTGAGTAGTAGAAGCTGTGTAGGGATTTGCATGGCCTTATGAAGGGGACTAGTTTTGAAACCGAGAAGCCCAGCCACCATCCAATGCCTTACTCCACTTTCGACCCTGTCACGTGAATACAAGATTTGATTAAGTAACCAATGCTTCGAACATGGCTCAAATATATTTTCAGAAAATGCTGGAGGTGAGTCAATATATATCTGCCCTGTTCTGGGTTGAATCTGCTATTTAAACCTGGTGGGTCTGATCAGAGCTGCATGCAATGGCTAAGCTAGCCAGACCCTAAGCCTCCTGATATGTAGGGGTCTTCTTATATACTTACCTGCCATTTTGTTTCTGAACAGAAGAAGGAGCTGTCAAGATTGTGCTATTGATTTTAATCCATGTCTTGGCTCCGTTTAGCCAGAAGGAAAGATGGTGATGAGAAGTGCTGGGTCCAAAACGTGCCTAATGGGAGAAAAATCTCCCGATGTCAGTCATCTGCTCTGGGCATTTCCGCTCACATAGAGGCTTCTCCCAGTCTGGAGATTCGATTCAGATGCTCATCAACAGTGCCACCCCTCCCCCACCATTTTTCTTGTAGGTACCTCCTTTTTGTTGTTTTATGGAGTACTGTGATTGAAACTGTGGCCTTGCATATGTGCCCTGTTTAGTCAGGGTTCTCTAGAGGAACAGTACTGATTATGTGTGTGTGTGTATACATATGTGTATATATGTATGTATATTCACATATATATACATATATACATACATATATATATATATATATTTACATTGAAATAGTAACAACAGCTGTCTATCTCGCACCAGAGAGACTGAGAACCCAGTCTTAGCTAAGTCCATGAGGCTGGGTGCCTTAGTCATACCAATCTGCACTAAAAGCCTGCAGGTTCCCAGGGAGCCCCTGGTCCTCACTCTGTGTTGGAAGCCTGGAAACACCAGTTCTAATATCAACATGGGAATCAGCAGTAGCAACAACAGGGCATAACCACTCAACAGCAAGAGGGAAGGCCAAGCGGTGGGAAGCTAACCAACCTCCTGCTCTGCCATTTTCATCTGGGATACTCCTGGAAGATGCTGCCCACTGCTGGCGTAAGTCTTTCTGCATCAATTAAAGCAACCAGGAGAGATCCTTAACTAGGGCTCCCTACTCAGGTCATTCTAATGTGAAGCGTGCTGACATTACACCTAACCACCACATTCTCTAGCATCGTGCACTATCCCTGGACCTCTTACCACTGTATAATTTTGAGATAGGGTCTCAACTAACTTTCACTGGCTAGCCTTGGGCTCTCTCTATAGCTGTTGTTGGCCTGATCTCCCTCATCCCAAGCAACATACCTGTGCTACCAAGCCCAAAGAAAACCTTCTTGATTCTCTCCCAAATTAAATTAGCATCGCATTATATTGGGCTCATATCAGTAACCTAAATTATGTGGGCAGAGTCTGGGGAAGAAGAAAAAAAAAACTCAGGCTACACATGAGTTCTAGTGGAGAAAAAAAGAAAATATATGACTTCCATCACTTTCCTGTAGCTTTAAGAACCAATAATTCTTCTGCTCCGGCCACATTCACAGAAAGAAGGAGTCATCTAATTATTCAGATCCAGTGTCCTTTGTGGAGTCCCATCACACTAATGACAAGAGTTACTCGTGAAAGAGTAGAACTCTTGTAATGGGAGTCAGGTTCCTAGGTACCTGGAGCTCAAACTCAATTAAGAAGCAGAGTCTTTCTCAGGGAACATCTACTCTGAGTGTGTATTAGATCTGCAGGCACACGACAGGTTCCAGAAGCTTCTTACTAGCAGTTCCTGGCCAGCGTGTGGAGGCCTCATGAAGATCTCATGTCTGACAAACTTGCCAGTCTGAATTTCAGTAGAAGATCTTGCATGGGAGTGAGGCTAGAACCAGGGACGTGGAGCGCCGGCTTTCCTTCCAGTAGCTAGGAAGTGCTTGGGGCAGCAGAACTTAGTTCCTCCCTCCCCTCAACATCTCTTTTGATCCAGTGGTGCCTGCATTTAATGGACATGGTGGATGTCGGTCTCTAGGAGAGAGGGGTGAGGTTGCGCATTTCTCTTCCTAACAGAACAGATTCTAGCTAATACATCCTTGATTTGAGTGTGGCTCTAACACCGCGGCTTTCTGTTATAAGCTCTTTGACCTACTTGGTGGCAGCCATAATGTGATTAGTGCATTTCTCTACTTCCAAATGCTCATTTGGCTTTGCTTTTCTATTTAATTAAATCTAAAAACCATCCCAGATTTTTCTTATTGTGGTAAAACATACATTACAAAATTTACCCCTTTAACCATTTTAAAGCTATCAATCAGTGGCGATAAATGCATTGATGATATTGTACAACCAGCACCAATACCTGCCTCCCATATTTTTTTTTAAATCAAGTATGAATCCTGGGTCAGTGAATAACTCCCATCTCCTCTCTGCTGCCCACTGGCAAACTCTATTATACTTCTGTGTAGGAGGGTCCGTCTTCTGTATTTCTGTGCTTTGATTGGTTAAATAAAGACTCCGCCTTGCTTGTAGGATAGGTCAGCTCTTAGGTGGGTGGAGTAGACAGAAAGGAAGTTCTGGGAAGAGAGAAGGAAGTGGCCAGACGCCAGGAGCCACCGTAGCAGATGGATGCAGGTTAGACCTTTCCGGTAAGTCACCACGTGGTGACTTACAGACTTTTATAATGGGTTAGTTTATGAGGTGAGGGCTAGTCAAGAAGAGGGTGGTGATGATAGGCCAGGCAGAGTTTAAATGAATATAGTCTCATGTGATTATTTTGGGCATAAGCAAGCAACCAGTGGCTGAGCGGGCCAGCGGCTGGGGGCTGGGAGCTGGGAGCTAGGCGCTGGGAATATAACCCACACCTCTCCCCCAATTACAACACTTCTGCTTCTATGAATTTGACCGTTTTGTATGTATGAAATAAGTACAATCGCATAACGTTCGTTCTTTTGTATCTGACATGAAGCTCATTGGCATTTGTTTATCTCATGGCCAAGGCACTTTGTCACGCCACTGTTTGGATGTGATACTGTGATACAGAATGAGGAAGGAAATACGGGGATGAATGAGTTCACAGAAAACCTCTGAATGAGGCTTCAGGAGCTATGGGAATGGTAGAGGGCCTGTAGTTTATCAGAAATAAAACCAGGACATGACTGAACAGACGCCATGTTTCCACAGGCATAGCAGAAGATAATGTTGAAGCTGGACAGCTGTGGTCACTGAAACTGTCTTGGCAATGACAGAAAAAAGGTGGGAGAAGTGGGTAGCTCCATCAGATTCCCATTTTTCTGATACAAAGGTCATCCAACTCCTTGTCTCCTACCCTCACGCTTTCTCCTTCCCAGGCATGACTGGCTGGTTCTTAACTCCTGATTCCTCTTTGGAAGCATCTGTCTTTGCTTTCAGATGGTGTCCATGTCTGCTTAGCAGGAAGGGAGTGTGGCCACAGAGACCCCAGGAAGAGCAGCCTAGGGGAAGCAGCTTGCGACCTATGTGAGATGTCTATGCCATCTCCTAGCCTGTGCAAGCCCTCCATCCTGCTATCGCTAAACATCAGCCACAGGGCCAGAGGCGAGAGCGATGGAGGAAGCCATGAAAGGCAGCAGGGATGAAAGCAACCAGCTCTCAGCATGAGCTGCCCTGAGGTTATGGCCTGCTGCAGCTGCTCTTGGGCTAAGACAAGGCAACTGGGCATTGAGATATGTAAAGTCTTAGTACCTCCTTCCCGGACCGAGTTAAGTTTCTGAACAGGTATTTGGGCATCATGAAGTTGGAAGCATGACAAAAACATCATCTCTGTGATTGGGCAGAGATTAAATGCCCCCCTCCAAAACTCCCTAACTCATGGATTTCATGTTACATAAGAACCCTTAACACTACGGATGGGAGCTACAAAGAATTGGTGGAAAATTGGGGGAGGGGCCCAGTGATTTTTATGAAAAGCAAAGGAATTATGAAAAGCACATGGCAAGCCTTATTATTTTTTCTAATATGTTCCAAACCCAAACAAACTCAAAAAAGTACATGCGCAAACCTTAAACCATTTTGCAAATCCCACCCCAGATTGCACATTTCTCCAGTGAGGCTTACATTCCTTTATTCAGATTCCAAAAGTAGAGATAATTTGTTCCAGATGTGTCCAAAGTCAACCAGCAAAAGGACTTAATGATTTTTCCAGAGCTGGAGAAACTGAAATCCTCTGCTCTCTCCTGGAGCATTCAGAGGGAGAGGAAAAGGAGGCCAGCAAGGGGAGAGGGGCTGGGCTGATGACCTATTTGTTTACATTGCTACAGCGATGGCTCCTGGACAAGAGCTGGGAAGGCACGCAGATTGCCAATGTCTTGTTTCCTTTGGCGAGGTGGCATCTATTTTGCTGTGAAGCAGATTACAATGAACAAAAAGTGGCCATACAATTACGTGTGTTGCAAGTTTATTTCAAAGAGACTTAACTTGGGGTCCCTGGAAACTTATAAGTGGTTAAGAGCATCAGCTGACACACCCAAGCCTCTGTCACATGCCCTTCCTCCATCGCCAATTTTCACATAGCCGTCCATTTACGTCTTACTATTCCCTCTGCTAACCAAATAGGCTGCAGCCCAGTGATGCTTCTGCTAAGAATGTTTGGGCTCTGGGTGCCAGGGATAGCTACTGACAACAGGAACAGCCTCTAGGGACAGTCAAATTTCATGAAAATGACAAATGTCTTGAATTTTTTTCAAGTTATTGCATTTGACTTCTTCCAGATTAAGAGATATGTCTAGTATATATACGTACATATATGTATGTATCTTGTATTCAGCATAAGAGGCTGTGTTGCTGCAGGTATAGAACTTTCTTCTACCTTACTCCTGCAGAACTTAACAATAAATGTTTACCTAGAAGAAAAACGAGAATAGGACCCGCAATGCTTTTTAGCTGATTAAATTTTCATGCTGCTATAATTAAAAGCAAGTACAACTACAGAATAGTCATTTCCATCACATCATAGTTTCGGATTATAGCAGCATACAATACATGTTGATGATGTCATCATTACCACGCTCATCATTTCTTAAGGTTATACTATGAGCTGTATATAGTGATGAGGGACTTACTTAGTCTAATAGTTAGCTTCAGCTGCCAACTTGACACAACTGTAGAGTCAGCTGGGAAGAGGAAACATTGGCTGAAAATTGAGGAGATCATTTTGGTCTGTGGCTAAGCCTGTGAGGCCATTTTTTCATCACTAATTTTTTTAGGCGGGCCTACCCCACAGTGGGCAGTGGCATCCTTCAGCAGGTGAGGCTTGGCTATCTATATAAGAAAGATGGCTGAGCAACCCAAATAGAACAAACCAACCAGCAGAATTCCTCTGTGGGCTTTGTTTCGGCTCCTGCCTTGGCTTCTTTGGTGATGGACTGTAGCTTGTGAGCCAAATCAAACTTTTTCCTTCCCCACATTGCTTTTGGTCAGTGTCTTATCCCAGCAACAGAGAGGCTAAAGTAGAACAACCATGTGGAATGCTCCTTCATCTTGAAAACGATGCTGGCAAGAGGAAAGTGATGATCGCATTCTCCTGAGATGTTTCCCCGTGCCAAATGAGGAGACTGAGGTTCAACAAATTGTCACTTTGGATTTCAGGAACCAAATGTGAGTCAGAGCAGTTCAACTGATGGGTCCTTGTGTATGAACTGATGTGAGAAACACATGGGACTGGTACCAGTTTATTCAGTGGTACCAGGAAAGCAAGTACAAGACAGTGACTCTGAGGGCTTATGTTGCTGTAAATTGAGACTGCTAGTTCATTTCCCAGCTGCTCAGACCCAAATAATCACACAGAAACTATATTAATTATGCATTGCTTGGCCAATGGCTCAGGCATATTCCTAGCTAGCTCTTATATCTTAAATTAACCCATTTCTATTGTTTTATATTTTACCATGAGGCTCATGGCAGCTACATGACATTTCCCTGACTCTTTCCTCTATCTCCCTGCCTTCAGTTTAGTTTTCCCACCTACCTATATTCTGTCCTGCTATAGGCTAAACCAGCTTCTTCATTAGCCAATGGTAATAAAACATTCACAGCATACAGAATGGAATCCCACATCATGTAACATCAAGACAGAGTTCATTTTCTACTTTAACCATAATACTAAGCCTTATCCCTGGACTTGGAATTATGCAAGTAGTCACAGGCAAAAGAATACGCATAGTCTGAAGAAATATAATACTAGTCTTGATGCTTAAAACATGTGATCTTCTGACTAGAGGGTGAGAAAACACATCTGTGTATGTATAAGAGATACATACACATGTTTGCCTGGCTCTATGTAAGGATTGCTATAAAAATGTAGCCATGGTCCAAGTCATTGTATAGTATGGGATGGGCTACTATAAATAAGATAGGAGGCTCATTACCCCGAAGCAGGGTAGAGAAACACAATATAGCCTTATGAGAGAGCACATTCAGACCCTTTCCAAACTCTTTACTCAGATGCTCAAGTCTTTACTGTCCCAGCAACAGCCCCAGTTATTACTCAGCTTCCCACTCACAGGTCTTCCTTGCCAACTTCTTGTGTTGAAGAAATAGAGTTGACTTTGAAATAAGATCCTGCCTGGGTCAAGTCTATCATTGCCCCTTGTTTGATAGAAAAGCTCTTCCCAAGTCCCTGTTTCTGAAGATAAACATTTAGCTTCAGCTCTGCCAGGCTGAACTGCTGCCACTGTCATGAGGACACAATTACACACACCACAAACCCACAAACATGTGCTCCATGCACTGCAAGAAGTATATGGTCTGAAGGAATTATGACTTATCATAAATCTCAGGGAACATGAGGAAATGCATGATATGCTGGCTAGTTTTATGTCAACTCGACACAGGCTAGAGACATTTGAGAAGAGAAAACCTCAGTTGAGAAAATTTCCCTTCCAGATTGGCCTGTGGGCAAGCCCATGGTGTGTTTTCTTGATTGATGATTGATGTGCGTGGTGCTATCCCAGGGCTGGTGGTCTGGGATGGTATAGGAAAGCAGATGGAGCATTGAGTAAGCTGGTAAATGACACTCCTCCATGGCCTCATCACCAGTCCCTCCCATGCTTGCGTTCTTGCTTTGACATCCCTTGACGATGGAGTGCAAGCCATAAGGTGAACTAAACTCTGTCTGCCTCAAGTTGCTTTTGACCATGGTGTTTTGTCACAGCAGAAGGAAGTAGCTCAAACGGATAAGTAAAGTTACTTGCAAATATTTCTGTATCCCAAACCCCTTAAACCTGTAGGATACAGCTTTGTCACTTGGCAAAGCAGATAAATTTTTAAGTAAAACTAACAAGCATAGCTCTTTAATTGAGGAGCCAGACCAAACAGGGTCAAAAGAAGGAGCCAAATTAATTGTCTTCTCATCATTGGCCTTTTCCATCTTTACTGATAACTTGGCATTTATAGTTTTTCAAGTCACTTTTGTATTTTCTTGAAGAAACTATCTTTTAAGTATTCATATAGGTGCATACTGTGTTAAGTATATTGGCCCTCCCTCGCCCATGCTCTCCATCACCTGTGCTCTCCCTTGTCTCCCCCTTCTCCCTTCCTGTTTCTCCCCCTTTGTTCCCCTGAACAAATTCATTTCTACTTTCCCATTATAAATGGACACATGACTTTATGCAGCTCTATAAAATCTAGGAGCAGAGCATCCCTCTCTCTGACATTCGCTTGACCGACTTCTGAGGATTGTCTCCACCAGCATCCTTTTCATGCAAGCTACTTGATTTCTCCTTCATGGTCGAAACAAATCCGTTTTGTATGTACCTTGTACTTTACACCCATTCCTCTGCTGTGAGACACTTATGCTGGTTTAGTACTTCAGCTATTGTGAAGGAAGAGTCCTGCAATAAACATCAATGTACAAGAATCTCTACAGCATGTTGACTTGGAGTTCACTGGATAAATATGTAGTAAGAGAGGAGTGGGCTGTGTCCCGCTGCTGCCCAGCTCCCAGCTGCCAGCTAGCTTACATTCGAAATAACCACACGAAAACTGTATTCGTTTAAATTACTACCTGGCCCATTATCTCTAGCCTTTGCTTGGCTAACTCTTACATATGATTCAGCCGATTTCTAAAAGTCTGTGTGTCACGACGAGGTGGTGGCTTACCGGACGATTCTAACGTATGTCCATCTCGAGTAAGAGCATCATGGCGTCTCTCATACTTCCTTTCTTCCCAGGCTTCTGTTCTCTCTACTCTGCCCACCTAAGGGCTGCCCTATCCTACAGGCCAGGCAATCTGTCTGTATTTAATCAATGAAAGCACAGACATACAGAAGAACCCCCCTATACCATAAATACCCGGGAGTACTATAGCTAGAACATATTGGAAATTTATTTATTGATTACTGTCTGAGAAGTCTCCATACTGACTTCCATAGTAACAGGACTGGCTACATTCTCAGCATCAGTGCACAAGTTTCTCTTCTAGCCACATCAGTGATGGAAGTTGGGAGTACTCTCACTCTCTCTCATCTCTTTTAATAATTTCTCATACGTACACCTTGCAGACTGACACTCTCACCTTCTACCTCCCCACGACCCCTGTACATCCTCCCACCTCTCCACAAATCCTTCTTTTTATTTGGGGAATCCACAAAGATAAATCGGGGCCATCTGTATGTCTGTAGGGTTGGGGCTTATCATTGGAGCATGGTAGACTCAGCAGAGGGATACCACTAAAGACAGGGATCTCCCTTTCTCAGACTCTGCTAATAGCCAGTGGCTCAGTGACAAAAGTAGGGACCCATGAGCACATCCTCCTTCCGCAACCAATTGTTGATAGGACTGCTCTTGTCCTGCCTGCAGGAGAAAGGACTCTTGGGATAGTTTCAATGTGCATTTCTCCAACAGCTAGTGTCTTATTTTTCATTCTTTTTAATGTGATAAAATGCCCTGACAAAATCAACTCTGAGAGAATGTATTTTTTTTTTGGCTCATAATTCCAGGTTACAGGAGATCATTGTGGGCAAGTCTAGGCAACAGTAACTTGAAGCCATCACATTGCCTCCATAGCAAGGGCAGAAGACAGTGAACTAAGACATCCGTGCGAGTGTTCAGCTGGCTTTACTTTTACCACTTGGTCCAAGGTGCAGCTCATGACATGGTGCCACCCACATTCATAGTGGTCTTCCCAACTCAATGATATCAAAGAAAACCCCCACAGGCAGAGCCACAGGCCAACGGGAACAAAGTAACTCCTCACAGATGCTGCCCTTCCCAGGTGATTCTGTATTATGTCCTGTCAACAGTTAACTAAGCCCCAAACTGGTGGAACTCAAGATTTTCATATGTTTATTGGTCGTTTGCACTTCAGAGTTTGAGAACTATCTCTTTAACTCATTAGCCCATTTATCAATTGAGTCTATTCGTTATTGTTTAGTTTCTGTGACTTCTTTATGTATTCTATTATCAATCCTCTGTCAGATATATAGCAAGCCAAGCTTCTATCCTGTTATGTAGTTTCTGTTCACTCAGTTGACTGTTTTCTTTTCTGGACAGAAGCTTTTTAATTTCATGAGGTCTCAATTGTGGTTATTGACTCCTTGGCCTTTTCCTGGGAGCCTAGAGACCTCTTCAGAAAGTCCTCACTCAAACTTAGGGCTTGGAAAGGTTTTTGTTTGTTTGTTTGTATCTTATTTTCTCCTTTATTCTAACAGTTTCAGCGTTTTGTGCCTCCCATTTAAGGACTTTGAGTCACTTTTACTTTATTTTGTGTACCAGCTGAGAGATAAGGACCTAGTGTCATTCTTCTACGTTAAATATCCAGTTCTCCCAGCACTGTTAGTTAAAGTGGGTGATTTTATTTTGTCAATGTTTAGTTTTGACATCTTTGTCAATTATCAGGTCATATGGCTACTTAAATTTATGTATCAGCCCTCTATTCTACTCCATTGGTCTAAACTCCATTTTGTGCCATCATACTGTTTCTGTTACCACAGCTCTCTGGTATAACTTGGAATAAGGCATAGTGATACTTCCAGCACTTCTCTTCTTGTGGTTAAGGATCATCTTAGCTTTTCAGAGCTCACTAATAACTGAGGACAGAGAGGGGTGAGTAGTAACTTCTTTCAGGAGACTTCCAGGATGGTAGAAAGAAGAAAATTAGAGAAATGCCCCTAGAACTCAAGCTCAAAGAAACGAACAACTCTGAAAGACACAGAGTCTTGCAAGGTTGATTCAAAGCCTTCTCTTGCACTCACAGTTGCGCTCCTTGGCAGAAGAGAAATTTCTAGAATCATGACTCTTAAATTAAATGCATGACTTAAGTTGGAACACAAGTATTGGCAGTGTTTTTGGATGATTCCATTTTGCATTAGGATCAGCAGACCATCATGAAAGCCCCGGGCCTAGGGACCTGCACACAGCAAAGTTCCCAGCTGTGATGCTTAAGACTCAGGCCACCTTTGGGAGCCAACGCAGACAGTCAAACCATGAGTCAGAGCCCTTCGGTTTCAAAGTTCTTTCCTCAAGTATTCATAAAAATGCAGCTGGGGTGAATGGGCTGCAACCTCCTGAGCCTCGAAGGGTCTGGCAATTTATCATTCACCAAGGCTTCCCTCCAACTCAATTCATCTGTTTTCTCTTTGCTCATAATAGAGTGTTTAGGGCAGCTTGTGGTTTCAGGTTATCTCCTTCCTCTGCTAAATTCTACTCCCAAATGCATCAATATCTTCCGCGGGATCATAACCATTGACAGAGAAGATGATTTGCCTTCTTGGAGGATCACACAGAGAGGACTGAGATGGAGAGATATTTTATTAGACATAGAGGCAAAAATGTTATAGTTGGTGGCTTCCTAATGTAAGAGAGTCTGCAGATGTCTCTAAGACTTTGTCTGTTGGTCCCAAGACAGCAGGAAGGAAGCAGTACAGTAACAGGGCACACTGCGAGAAGGGGCTAAAAGGCATTTTATAGGCACCTCTTCGAAATCCAAAGATTACTGTAGTGCCATTTATTTCATAATGACAGTCTAACTTACATCATGTAGCATATCTAGGAAATAACAAAATAATATGATCTAGAACTTGGCTTGAGAAAAAAAATATGGAGTCATTGAATTACATTCGCTTCATCTATGTGTCTTCATTGAAGGTTTAGGGAATGTGATCCTGCACTAGGCACAGTGAGATGTTTGAAGGGCACAAGTTCTTGCCAGCATGTAAAGGAGCTCATGCAGCCCATAATATTACAGCACTTAGCACAGCTCATCAAAAGGGAATAGCAGAGTAACGTGATTATGCATACTCTTGTCAATAGGATCTTGATTCTGATCATTAATTTAGTGTGTACTGGGTACCAGGTACTGAGCTACATCTTCAAAACACCCAATGCCCATAGTTATTCATGATAATATTTGTAATAGCAGTTCCTCATAATAAACGGTCTGTGAGATGGACGGAGCCTGATCAAAAGCTGAGATGCGTATAAAGTTTACTGCACTGGCGCTATGCAGCATACTGCAAGATGCCTAAGGGTTTCTAATCCTAGCCTCATTCTTGTCTTGCAAACGCCCACAATTTAAGGCAAAGAGACTATCTCTAGTTAACAAGGCATCCTATTCCTTGAAGCCCACCTTGACTTTCTGTCTGAGGTCGGGTCACCAGAGAGCTGCTTGTTCCAGAGCTTGGATGCCATCAGTGACATAAGATGAACACTAATATAAAACCAGAGGTTTTTTGCCCTGTATTGTGAGCTAAGCCTGCAGATTAGCCATCCACAGAACCACTACATTTTGGTTTTTTCTATTAAATGAGAGTATTTCATTCCTCTTCTGTCGACGCTATCGAAGACACCAGTCAATGTTGCTGGTGGCACAGGAGAGATCTGGAGAGTGGGATGCAGCAGTGCCAGGTTCTGCACCCGTGAACGCTGTCCCATGGTTTACTCTTGTCTCCTCTACTCTGGGCGACCTCTGGCACCTCAGTAGCAGCTTCTCTAGTCCCACAATTCCATCCAAAGAATGAGAATAAGAAATAAATTCTACAAGCTTCAGTCATCCTGTCACTGAGTATACCTCCTTCGGAGTCTCTCATGGTCATTAAGGTCAGCACTCTGAGAAACACCCTTTGTTTGCCTGTATTAGATGGCTCTTCACATTTAGAAATTGGTCTTGCTCTCTCTTTTATGCAGAAATGAGTAAAAACCAATCCAAATCAACAAATGAAAAGTGGTCAACACGTCTACATGCTGATGACAGAGTTTGCCCTCAATACCTATAACTCACGTTCTCAGCCTGAGGCTCTGCCCACCACAAGAGCTGTGACCACAATCCCACCTGCTAACTGAAGGGTCTGTTTGAAGGGACTGAACCCAGTCTTCTTCTCTTCCCACTAGGTGTTCACCTTCTGGCTTTGGCTACAAGGACTTCGACAAAAGTCTAAGCCAACAAATGCAACTTATAATGTAAATCTGTAGGTATTTAAGTAGGTTTGTAGAGGTGTCATTAATATAAAATAAAGCTGGCCATGGTGCCAAAAGTCTATAATTCTAGCTATTCAGGAAACTGAGACAGAAAACTTTTAAGTTCAAGACCTGCCTGGGGAACTTAGTGAGACTCTCTTTTAAAATTAATTTTTTTTTAAAATTTTTTGAGACAGGGTTTCTCTGTGGCTTTGGAGCCTGTCCTGGAACTAGCTCTTGTAGACCAGGCTGGTCTCAAACTCACAGAGATCCGCCTGCCTCTGCCTCCTGAGTGCTAGAATTAAAGGCATGCGCCACCACCGCCCGGCAAAAATTAATTTTTTTAAAATGGCTATAGACAAAGGATAGAGAAATTGCCTGACATGTGTAAAGCTCAGTATGGCAAACAAAAATATGGTCTTTTTGGAAATTAAATCATTTATTTAAAATATGCTATGTAAATTTTGGCAAATACATTTATCTCTCTGACCCTTACTACAATCAAAATATTGAAAGAACTGACTGTTTCCAAAAGTTGCCTCTGCCCCTTGGTAGTCCCGCCCTCCTGTTTTTCTCATTCTTGCTCACCTACCTGCTCTTAAAGATAATTCTCTGTGTACTTTCTGTCATGTAGACGCTTTTGAACTTTCAAGAGCAGAGTGTTCTCTCTTTCCTTTCTTTCCCCCTCCTGTTCTTTCTTCTTCTGTTTCTTCTTTTTCCTAGTTTATCTTATCATAGTTACTTTGAGATTTTCCTAAGTTGTGCATATAAATAAAATGTCCTTCTGAGTGGCACCACATTGGAGATAAAGAGTCAGGACCCTACAAGAGACAGTAGACAAACTCTACGATAGTAAAAAAAGAATCATGTAAAGTATTTCACACTCTCTGGATGTAACTCTCAATTTTGTACGCCTCCTGTTAGTCATTTAAATCAGTGGAGTTGCTGTCAAAAAAAAAAAATTCCATAATCAAGAAGAGACCAACTGGTTAAGAGTGTTCTCTCCTTAAGATATCGAAACACAGACATTTCTTCCAAGCTAAACAGAATCATTTTGAATTTGGAGCCCACAGAAGGTACCCTCAGTTACCTGGAGAACTTGGCTTGCCAGGTGATTCTTTCCCAGGAGTTGTGAGTTACCAAGGCTCCAGGGCTCTGTTGTGTTTTCCATGTGGGATTTCCTCCAGGAGGGGAGGAGCCTTCCTGTCACTCACTGGAGAACTGGCTCTTCTTAGAGGAAGGTGCTGGGTTCTTGCTGAGCTCTATCCTGAGCTGGAGCAGGCAGGTGGAAGAGGCTTTGTACTTTCAGAGCATCTCTGTGAGCTTAATGGGGCGATAATGAGGAGAAAATAGCTTAATCTGTGCTCCCGCTTCCTTCTTGCCAAGCTGGTTGGAATGAGGGAGGTTGTAACTTTTTGGAAAACCTAGTCATAAAATAGGTTTTTAACATGGCTGTTTTTTGGCAGAGGTAAAGAGACCCTAAAGGAGCAAGTGTCTGCCAGCATTCACTTTGAAAATGCACCAATTAATTCAAAAAATGGGCGGACAGCAAAGGAGATAAACACGCAGCGCCCGGCCAGGACACTTTGGTGTTACCTTTTGCGTAAGGAAAACAGATTTCAAATAAGTGATTCCAAAGGAAACAAAAAAGATATTTGAACTGGGAAAATATCCTCTGGGCAGTAGCCTACCAGAATATAAAAGGTGAGGGAGCATGCTGGGAGAAAGGAGTTTTCCAGAACACGCAGCAGGAACCCTTATTAACATCAGCCTGTCATGGTTAATAAGCCTGTGCTGGGCAGGAGGCTGGGCCAGAGAATCTCCAAGGGCCTGTTCTCACTCGGAGATTCCAAGATGCGGGTATTTATAGCTCAATATTCAGAACCTATAAATTGACTAGTCTCCAAAGGTGAGCCTTATAATGTCTCTTTTATTTCACCCGTTCTCCCTCCGGAGCTTGCCTCCTTCCCTCTGTTACCTCCCGGCCAACAGAGTGGGAAGACTACATTCATCCACGGTAGAGTAACATCTGGAGGATATGTGCTGGCCTCCAGCCCTAGACAGATGTTCTGGGACTGTTCCTTTGGCCCCATATTTCACACGGAAATGTAACAATAAGTGTCTACGATGGCTCCCAGTATCCTCACCAACACATCTAAATCCACTGCCTGGAATTCAGCATCCTTCATCAGCTGACCTCTACTTACTATGTCTCCACTCCAAATGCGTGGAGGCTCAGGGAATTGGCAGCCAAGCATTCACTGAGCCAGGTATAAAGGGTCTCCAAGGAAAGTAGACCACATCTCTACATCAAGAAATGCATAACCTAGATTTTTCTTTTTAAATTTACATTAGGAAAGTATACATTTAAAGGAGTAAGACAGAAAACTAGGCTTGGACAGCGGAACTGTACTGTAGATTGTATGCATTTAGCTCTAAGTAGTGTAGGGGTTCGGAACAGAAACCCTGAAGAGCCAGAGGGATAAGAATGGCAATGAATTGAGAGGAGCAAATTCAAGAAACACTATGGAAAATGACAACAGACAAGAAGAGATGGAATTACTTGCAAACTGACCCTGCCAGTTATTTGGTTATTTTGGGCGGGGTCCAAAGTCAGAGGAAGAGACGGTGACAGATAGGATTTCCAAATTATTACTTGTCAGGTGGCCGGGGTACTGTCCCATGGTGCGCACACCAGTACGTTATCAGGCAGGTATGAGGGAAACCGTACAAAATGTTAGAAGCAACAAGAGTCCTGGCCCATTATGTTCTGAAGCAAATGCAGTAGTGGACTTGTGGGAAATTTGAGAAGTCTGTCATAGAAGGAGATGCTGGACCCACTTAGGCTAACCCTACTACATCGTTCCAGGGTAAAGAGTAAACTTATCTCATTGAACCCTTAGAGTAGATTTCACTCTCTGTACTGTACTGCAAGCCAGTCCATATACGGTGCTAGAAAATACAATGCTACAATGATTATCCTCATCACCTCCCTCGGTAACTATTTCAGAATTTCCTCCCAAACATAGGCCCCCAAGGATGGGTACAAAAGGGGCAAGCCTTGCATCCCTTAAGTTTCATAGACAACTGACTACCATTGTTGTTTGTATTTTCAATATAATACTTCAGGCATTCCTCACATTTATTAATTTACTGAATACATTTACTGCAACTTTCCAATGGCAGGTAGGTGCTGGGGTTCAGCTGTAACAAAAAAAAGTGGAAGATAAAAGATACAGTTAATGATATTCTCATTTGCCAATTCTATGTTTGTGAGTTTTTGTCTACTCAGTAAAATGTCCCTGCAAACCCATTTGCAGTGCGAGAAATTTGAGTTCCAGATTTCCAGGCATGGGCTAACAAACAAGCACCACCTACTGTTGCCCATTGGAAGCAATGGCTTTCTTTCTTCATGTTCTGCTTGGAGACACATTCTTCTTTGTGTGCGCGTTTTGTTGGGGAATTCATTCTGCTAAATGGCCTTATGTAGAAGTCAACGTGTCATCTAATACTTTTAAGGCATAAAGGCCATTTTCGTCTTCCAAAGAAAACAGCTATTATTTGGTCGTCATTCAGGCTGGAAGTATACTGTGAGTTCAGGGTGAATTGAATTAACGATATCTGTTCAATAACATGTCGTTAAAGGGAAACGTACATAAAGCAATGTTCTTTATTGATTAGTTAATGACAATATGACCAGAGGCTTTCAGGAAACTAACCATATATTTCTCTTGGAAGCAATGGCCCCTTGTTCACTAATTTAGACTCCGTAGTAGTGTTATAGACCAAGGCTGCCGTGAGCAAGGAGACTCAACTCTGGTAACCGAAGCACCTATAATAGCGGATGCAGCTGTGAAGACTAAGTGCTTCTATGAGGTTAGGGCAATGGCCTGGCTTTTATTGGACAGAGGAGGATCTGGAAATACTGTGGGAATAGAGGAGGACTTCTGGGGAGCAGAAATAGCAGGAGGAGTTCCCTGAAAGGAGAGACAAGTGTGTGTGGCTGGATGGAAAGTGAAGGGGGGTTATAGTTTAATATTAAGGTCAGAGATATGAGCAGGGACCAGTCTACGCCAAGCCCTGGAGAATTTTACCTGGGATGAGATGGACAAGTGGGAACTCCATTACGTGGAGCCATTTGGGCTGAAGTATGAAGAGCCTGTTTGAGAGAAGGGAAGTGGGTGCCGGGAGCCTTAGGAAAGAGGAGTGCTAGAGTGTTCTGCAGAATGACGGTGCTTGTGACACCATCTCGGTAGGACGGAGCGACACAGCAATCAAAGAGATACAAAGAAGGTAAACTGGTTCAGGATGGACTGGACTCGAAGTAGCAGTCGTGCAATGGGCCTCATCCCAGTCACGCAGGACCCTCTGAAACCCAAACTCTGTTTCTAGGGAAAACAGCTAAGACTTTTAAACCATCTTCTAGATGAGAAGTAATTCTGGAGCAAGCAACTTCAGGCCTTCTAGCCTATACATCTTTAAACCAGGCCTTGCATCAATCCGTTTTTTGTCACCTCATTACGAGCCTGGGATCATCGTACCTGTCCTTTAAAACTTGACGAATCGCTGAGTCAGGAAGAAGTGTTGGGGCAGGGAAGGGGTGCACATGGAAAACTAAGCACCAGCCCCGTCCCTGAGCTCAGTCGGAAGCTGTCTCTATTCTTCCTACCCAGGTTAGCGCTCTTAGACAGTTCCCTTTAGTTTGACTGAAAACCTTTGACTTGCTCTGATTTTCCTCAGAGGAATTCTGACTCAACGGCAAGGGAAGCTTTCATAGTTGCCTTCACACATGGGCTTACTTCACATCAGCTCCTCTCAGACTCTGAGAAGCCATGTTGGAAATGAACACAGAGGAGGTAAGGCTTTTGTTGGGGTGCATTCTGCTTACCAGTGTCTTGGTTCACGTTGTGTAGAGGTAATGGTGCCAGGGATCACCGTGCAGATGGGACAGAGGTGGCCGCTGATTGGAAGGTTCTGGGAAAAGATCCATTCCTCCTGTGCCTTCTTACTGTACCTGTCTCCTGTGACCCTGTAGCGATTCTGTGCTGCCCGGAGAACAGAGCCAGCAATATGATTTGGCGCCTCTGCCATCCAATTAAAATGTTTACTATCTTTCCTTTTTATCTCGCCTTTGTAATTGGATTCCTACTTTCTCAATTTTCATGGGAGAAAAAAAAAGGAGGGGGATGGTAGTGTGTATCTGATAAAATTTTAAATGCTATGATTTAATTTCTGCTGAAGGAATTTTCTCTTGCCTTTAGGGGATTTTTGAAAGGGTCCCAAGTCCACGACCCAGTCCTATCGTGTCCCTGTTGTTCCTTCTGAGTAATCAGAGGGTCTTAAAAATAGCGAACACAATAAGATCATAAAATCTTAAGTCGCTAAATACATGATGGATCCAGAAGGGACCATTTGTCCGGTGATGACAAGCCTAGATTTTGTGTGACAGCAATATCTGATTATAAGAAACCTCAGGCATCCCATAACTATGTAGCCCCTGGGGTGGGGCTACTCTTTCCCAAGTAAGCAAGCTTTCATGGTGAAATTTGTGCCTGAGGAAAGCTATGATTTTGTAGGCCCAGTAGGTTTCATCAGCTGTGATATTCTACTTTTTGTTTCTGAATGAAAGGGGTCAAAATATGTGAAAATTCTCTCAGTAATTCTCTAGCCAAAATGCGTCACAATCATTGACATTACTGTATTACCTTACTATGCTCCACAGTCCCTCACATTCAATCGAGCAGGTAGTAGATAATTATATCCACACAGGCCAGTTCATTGGGCAATTATTCCTATGCATACCAACATCAGTTCTCCGGTGACTAGCTGTTTTGCTTTCTTTTTTTACCATCAGGTTAAAACCCAATTTCTGTCTCTGGGTTTTTATTAATTGTCTACAATTAAGTGTTCAATTAAAATCAGTTCTGGCCGTGACTACACAGAGTCCAAAAAAAAAAAAAAACAAAAACAAAAACCCAGAAGCTAAGGCTCAGTCTCACAAGACTACCTCAGTTCATATGGCACCCTTGAGTCCCAGGTAGTCCCCACCTACATCTAGATAGCTGGCTATTAATTCAGAACTCTGTACAATGTCCTAACATGAAAGACTTTGCTAAACCAATGAACAGAACTTAGGAAAGAACTTTTCAGATACTAGTCTGTGGTGAGAGAGGCAGTGGACAACTTGGCTGAGTGCATGCATGGGAGGAGGCCTGAAGCCATCCAGGCAGTAGACGTACGCACAGAGGGAAAGAGACAGTTCCCCAATCTGTGGTCAAAAGATAAGATCCAGCAAGTAACTTTGCCGGGTGACTAGCCAAAACTGAAACGTGGAGAAACTCGTGGGATCAAGAAGCAACCAAATGCAATGAAAACGGCTCTAAAGAACAGTCGAGCCACAGAGGGCAGCTTTGGGTCCTGTCACTACTTGTTCATTTTAAAATACACTGCTGAAAATATGTGGTGGGCCTTCAACAGGTGTCGGGCAAACAGCAGTTTTAGATAAGGTCCGATCCTTTGGGGACGACACTAGGGAGTCCAGTAGCCATGTCTCAGGGCCCCCAGAACAAAAGCTACCTCCAGAACCTCAGCCTTACTTCTTCGCATATTGCATTGTTGTTTCCAGTTCTCAGGCAAATCCTTCTCGGCAGCTATTTCTTCTGGATGTAATTTATTGACTAGTTCCATGTGTATCATCTGGTTCATTTACACAGCTCTGTAACTCTATTGTAGCTTGCCCAACCTCCTTTAATAGATCTGTGATTGATTTCCTGTTTAATATTCCGCTCTGGTTCATATGCATGTCCTTTTGACCTTCCTGAGTGCTAATATGGGAGAAATATTTATTTGGAGAGTTGCAGAACAGGGACTGTGCATCTTCAACTTTCCTAGAAGGTGCCAAGTTTCTCTTCAAAGCTAGAGAAGGACCAGTTTCTACTGCCAGCAACAGTAAATGAGACCTGTGATCACTCTGCATTTTTGCTAATACTTGGAATTGCTAAAGTTGGCAATTTTACCAATGCCATGGATGGAAAAATCCTATCTTGCTATAGTTTAATTTGTATTGTCCTGCTAACACACAGCTGGACATCTAGCCACACCTTCATTTCCTCTTCTCTGAAATCTCTATTCATATGTTTCTCTTTATTAGAAACTATCTACTTTAATTCATGGTGCCATTTTCTTTGAAAATAAAATTGTATTGCTTTCCATGCTGGGGTCTTTAATATATCTGACGCTAATTCATGTCAGTGGTATGAAGTAGATTCAGTATCTGATGTTTTCTAGTTGATGCCATGGAGAAACAGAATTCACAGGCCTGTGGAAGCTCCTCCTTGCCTCTCCTTCTCTACACCCCCACAGTGGTCCAGGTAATTGCCCGTGCCCATGTTCCCCACATCTTCATCCTACAGATCAGCTGACTTCTTGTACCTGGTATAGATTCTTGCTCTCCGGAACAGGTATACATGCATACAGGGGCCACTGAGGCTCAGCGGGGATATTCCTACATTGCTCTCCAACATCTATCTTGAGGCAAGGTCTTTCCTATCAACCCAGAGCTCACAAATACCACTCGTCTGACTGTCAGCCTACGAGAGAAACCCCTTATCTCTGGTTTCTCAGAACAAGCAGGCCACAACACCTAGCGATTACATACATGGATGCTCCTTAGAGAACCAAACACTAAACATTGTATACAAAGTGCCTTAACTGCTAAGCCATCTCCTAGCCCAGATTCTGTTGTCAAAGAAGTTTACTGATAATTGTCTTTTTTTCAGTTCCATGTTTTGATTGGCTGGCCAGATTCCAATCTCCTCCTAGGCAGTGGGCCAGCATATCCACCGGAAAACACAGCAAAGGTCAGGCAAAACCAGGCAGCAATGTCTTCCACAGGTTAGAATGGGCATTTCAAGTGCCAAGGAAAAGTAAATGCAGTAGTTATGAGAAATGTGTAAAAATCAAGTCCATGCTGGCCACAGCACTCTCATTTCCCAGGCATCCCCCCCCCATGGGCCACTTCAAATTATTCAAGATGCTATAAACCCTAGAGTATAAAAAAAATTACAAGACAGAAAGGAAAACATCAATGAAGCCTAAGAGAACTAACTAGACATAGCTTAGTTAAAGGAAGTGCCAACAGACTTGAAAATCAATTCTAGGTAGGTTTTGTATCCAGGTAATTGATAAAAGGCAGCATCTAAATGAACCAATTGTGGGAAACAATGATATATCATCAAATGAATCAATAGTAGTGAATACTATATGCCCAACCCGATTTAGGGGTGTGCGTGCTCGTGCACGCACGCGCGCGCGCACACACACACACACACACACACACACACAAAGAATGGTATTATAGATCACAGCGCTTGCTGCACCTCAGATCCAGAACTGCAGAGATGGAATAGAGCCTGGGGAGCAAGACTGAGGAAATGTTAGGGATTTGGGAAAGCGAGATTTCTCTAAGACCTAAGGTGACCAGAGAGTCAGTGAAATTTGTGAGACTACTTTTGCTGTGGGAATGAATATCACTTTAAGCCAACCTAGGTGAAGCCCCAGAGATCACAACATCTCTCTGAGTATGCAAAGTCATTGCTATTTCTGGTTTCTCTGATTCCCAAGCACACAAATCACCCGGCTTACATAGGCATGATTATCAAACAAACACACGCTCAGTTCAAGGTCACGGGGCACATGTTCATCCAGTGAGAGGGATTCATACAGAAGAGGTCATTTCTGTCTTCCAATAGCAGCAATACCACAGCCCGCGTGCCTGGGGGTTAGGAGGCTCCGCTCAGCACCCAGCATCTGTATGGCAATCAATAGTGTAAGCGTGATGGGTGGGTGCGTGGCTGCACTGGTTTGGGTGATGGATCACACATTAGCTACCTAATTGATGTGGCTTCTCAGGATGTGGTCATGTGGTTGATGCACACTGCTTTCTTATTGCTGGACTTAATGGTTCATCTTTGGATTTCTGCCTCACTTCCAGAGCACTGATATTTAAATAAGGCCCTATTAGGAGATTTATTTATTACAAGACAAAGATTTATCCAGGGAAAAACACAAGCACCGTAAAGAAGCAGGCTCACATTTCAGAGGCGCCATAATAAAGGAGACAATAGCAGGATTTTTACTGTTCGGATCAATACAATTATAGGATGGCAGAAAGCAAAAAGCAAAATATAAATTTCACACTCAGTGGCCTAGTAATTTGTCAGTCATTTTCTGTATTAAACCTAATGTTTCCCCTGGGACGAGGGCGGAGGGCACCAGAAAAATATCAAGACTCCCAGCCTGGTCATGCTCCTGGTTGCACTCCATATTTCCCTGTCTCCTCTCTCCCTCTCTTGATCTTTTCTGCTGTGTTTAATTGTCTGTGCTCCTGTGCTATTCTGATGATAAAATTCTTCGGCCATTTATTCTGATACCAACTGTTCGAGCACAATCGCTTTCCTCCCAACTAAATACGCATTATCTGGAAGAACGGGGCGACTATGGGATGTTGAAAGACTTGATGCTGATCAGTTGAATTTTAACACCATTTGAGAGGAAAAAAAAAGAGGAAATTCCACCCTTCTTGTAGCTCAGATAGTTTCCCTTTAATCCATGCTAGTCCTTTTATTCCTTGCTCATTCACCTGAAATTCTACAAATACCTGTCATATTTCTAGACAAGCAATGAGTTTTAAAAGTATGTGAAAGATGAGAAGGAAATGGGTTCCATCCAGGAGTACAGAATCTATAGGAGGAAATGATACAGACATGAAACAGAGGTCAGGAGGACACCGTGAAGTTAGAAAGGTCACAGGTGAGACAGGGAGTCAGCCGTTCAGCAGAGTGAGGGGATGCACTGGGAGCCTTTAGAGAACTACTGGGAGCAAGCATGGGATCACAGGGGACACAAAAGCACTCAGTCTACTGAACAGAGTCGCCTGACAGCCAGGTCATCTGCAAGGAACTCATGGTCACAACTGTGTAGGGAAATTGTATCATTGATGAGAACTGATATTGGTCCATTCAAACCCTATGTTCTCTAGTGTGACAAATATGGACTTTAGGACTCTGCAAAAGATGCACATTCAAAACTGGGGCAAGCCCTGAACCTGGAGGCAAAGGCCTGTGGGAAGATTGCAAATTCCAGGCTGTCTGATATATGTAGCAAGGCCAGCACAGACACCTTAGTGAAACCCTATCGCAAAATAATGGAAAAAAATTAAGCTTAAATTTCTGATGATATAGTTTGCCTATTGTGCATAAATCACTGAGTTCAATCTCCAACAATGCAAGAGTGAAAGTGGGGGTGGTGAGAGGGAGGGAGGGAGGGAGGGAGGGAGGGAGGAAGAGTGAGAGAGAGAAGAACCAGAGCTAAATTTGCATAAAAGACACAGGGAAGAGGGATATTGAGAAAAAAACCAAACACAGGCAATGCTGCATATACACTGTCCTTTTCTTTTCTTGGTAGACAGAAAATAGCTCATGGCTTGTACGCACACAGACACACAGACACACACACACACAGAGAGAGAGAAAGGAGAGTGACAAAGTTGGCCACACTTCAGCAACCATGCCTCGTTTTCTCTTTTTCTCTCATTCTTTCCTTTGGTGCTCACTATGATTTATCGGGAGTATGGTCCCAAGGAACATGGGACAAAGGTGTACAGACAGGTGTGGTCTCTCTCTTCCAAGACTGAGTCTCTATTAGGAGACAACCAATGGCCAACTAATGTTCCAAATACGTATTTCTGAATGACAGCAAAGTAAAATAAATATAACCAAAGAAACTGATCAGAACAGCACTCAGAAGACTGTGAGTTTGTAGCCAGCATGGGCTATACACTGAGACCTTGACTCAAAACATCAAAAAGAATAGTTCCAGATCCAAGCTGGTGGAGAAAGAGCAGGCTGTCACGAGAAGTTGGTCTGAGATCTAAGGTTGGTGATGAGATAAACAGTGGCAATTCAGAGTCAATAGAGAAGAGGGGAAAATACCAAATAATATTTGAGGAAAAAGAAACATCAGGTCCATAAGTAAGAGGAGTGTAAGAGGAATGCCTAAGAGTCAAGGAACTGGAGGGAAATTCTAGGACACACACCGGATGGTGGAACCAGCTGAGTCGAGCACGTAAAGAAACGGGATAAACAGATAAATTTAGAAGTCTGGGAGCTTGTAAATATCACAATCCTACTTCTGTGCATTTCTTTGGAAAGATGGAACTATTGATATGTGTCTTGTATGTCAATCATGTCACAGAAACTGTTTATGACATGTCCATGTGAACTAGTATAGCGCAAGTCTCTTGCAAGCCCAGGAAGAATGTCTACATTAAAATTGCAATCATCTCTTAATTACTAAACAATAAGTTATCCTAGTGACTTATGCTATATATGGGTTTCCTCTCTCTCTCTCTCTCTCTCTCTCTCTCTCTCTCTCTCTCTCTCTCTCGTATGTGTGTGTATAGATGCACCTGTGTGTGTTCATGCATACTGAGGTCACAGGACACTCTTGGGGGTCATTCCTCAAGTACAACCCACCCTTTTGGAGAAAGAACCTCTTACTAACTTAGGGTTTACCTGGTAAGTTAGTCCAGCTTGCCAGCAAGTTCCAAGGATCTGTTTGTCCCTGCTTTCCCAGCTATGGGGTTATAAAAGTATACACTATACCTGGTGTTTATTTTACATGGGGATGGATTTTAGATGCTCATACATACAAAGCAAGCACTCTGCCCATGGAGCCATCTTCCCAACCCTCTAAACTACTATTAAGGGCAGGAAGGAGAGAATACACATTAGGTTTAGAAGAGTCACGGGACTGAGTACAATCTGATGAACATATTGGTGAAACGTCGAGTATGGTAAGCATGCATGAGGACTCTAACTGGGAGGTAGAGCCTTGCAATGATAAATAGAGGCTTCTGGGTTGTCCAGTCCCTTATGATAGTCCACTTGTAACTGCTTTCCGGCTTGCTATATTCCGAACTCCCAGAGATGGGTGTGAAATGAATAGACTAGATGAGTTACTAATGGAGTTTTCCTTTCTGAGATTAGAAGATTTTCAACAAGATGATCAGGGACTCTTTCAAAAAGTGGTGACATTGCAGAGATGATAGGAAGTATTTGTGCCCAGCTGGCCATTTTCTATTGTGAGAAGCAAAGCTCTTTGCTTCCTACCTAAAACACTGATGGTAGTCGAGGCAATTTTAGAGACAGGATAAGGCTGAGGTAAGCTGTAAAACAAATGACTAATTGTTCTCTTTAACATCAATACTGAGTAAATATGAAGACAAATTAGCCCTGCTACAGCCAATAGAAGTTGCTGGTTCAAGCTTATCTAAGCTATTGATGTTTCTTGAATGACCAGTGCAACTTGTTTGCTTTCTACTTACCAAATCAATAGGCTTCACGGGACCTCCTTGAATCACTCATCGGCTTCTAAACATAAGCAGCAGGCTGATTTCTAAGGAACTTTAAAAAAAAATTGGTAGAGTCAGAACACAGTGGCTTCTGGGTTATTGCTGGTACAAATTTGGGGATGATCCATTCTTCCCTCCTCAGTTCCACCCACTGGGAATGCAAGCTAGCCTGTGACTGATTCCAGGAGGAAACTAGGCATCCAGGAGGAACATCATGGGTGTTGTGACTTGTAGATGCAGCAGACAAATACAGAGTCACATCCTCAGATCACAGCAGGGACCTCTGAGCACTGTCTGATGGAGAAGATAGCTTCTCACCTGCTTAAATAGCAAGGTCAGACTGTCAAGAGCGTCACAAATTCTCCGCTCTGGGAAAAGATGATTTCCTTGGGTATGGCCAGAGAGGGAAAACAAAGAAGGAAAGAACGTTCTGAGAATCTTATGCCCCAACTCTCATTGTCCGCATGTCCTACCAAAGCTGCTGCTGTTCCACAGAGTAACTCAATCTCCAAATTGTCCCTAATTGCCTTCTGGTAAAATCCTGAAGGGCTTTCCGCTGTGCACACTGGGAAAAACTATGAAACTTCCTTTCTGCCTTTCAGCGATGGGTAAGTCCATGGTGCTTTTTCAGAAGTATGATACCATACATAGAATGTGTATTGGTGAAATTGAAGATTGATAGCCTCATGGAAGAAATGCTCATTTCTTACAGAGCACGGAAAGATTCTCATGCATTTTCATTTTAATCTCTTTGAATCCTATAGTGGTTTGAATAAGAATGGCCCCCTTTAGTCTTGTGTAGTCTTGAGTTTTTTTTTACTCTTTGGGGGCCTGCCATCCAGCTCCCAAATAAATACACAGAGACTTATTCTTACTTATGAATGCCTGGCCTTAGCTTGGTTTGCTTTTAGGCAATTTTTCTAACTTAAATTATCCTGTCTACCTTTTGACTCTGGGCTTTCATTTTTCTCCATTCTATACATCTTTCTCTCCTTATTTGTGACTGGTTGTGTGGCTGGGTGGTTGACCCCTGACTTTCTCCTCTCCTTCTCCTTTCCTCTCTCCTTGATCTCCCCCCAAATTTCTCCTCCTATTTAATCTCTCTGTCTACCAATCCTTTCTCTGCCTAGCTCTTAGTCGTCCAGCTCTTTACTAGGCCAATCAGGTGTTGTAGGAAGGCAAAGTAACTCAGTGTTACAAAGTTAAACAACTGCAACGTAAAAGAATGAAACACATCTTTTCATCATTAAATAAATAGTCCACAGCATAGAAGGATACAACACATCTTTAACTAATATTCCACAACAATCTTTGGTATTTGACTATTTGGTTCCCAGTTTGTGGTACTGTCTGAGTAGTATGAGGAGGTGTGGCCTTGCAGCAGGAAGTGACACTGGGAACAGACTTTGAGGTTTCAAATGCCATGAGGCACTCTCTGTTCATCCTTTCTCCGCTTCCTACTTGTGGCTATAAAATGTGAGTTCTTGGCTTGCTGCTCCAGATGTGAAGCTTGCCTGCTACCACACTTCCCTGCCATGATAGTGATGGGCTGCTCTGTCTCTGGAACCATAAGCCCAAATAAACCCTTCCTCCTATATTTTCCCTTGGTCATGGTGTTTTATCATAGCTAAAAAAAATTTACCAAAGTTATTAAAAGTTAACTAATACAATTTCAAAAGTACCAGTCTACAAAATGGAGATAAACATATGAGACTCTCAAAAGAGGCAATGTGTGCTGGACAGGGAGCTTGGCACATAGCTGGCATTCAGTAAAGGACAACGTTTATGATGCCAATGGTGATTCTAAGCCCACACTCACACAAGAAGCCATCTTTCTCTGGCTGCCAGAGGAGTTTGGAGAAGGAAGGGCTTTGCAGATCAGAAATATGAAAACTTTGATCCACACTTACACACCAGACTCCAGACAGAATATCTGAGTACAAAACCATGAAACATTATAATTGAAAACTTTCCGCTCCATCTCAGAGTACTGGATAGGCTTTACCAATGATCCTGACTAGGTTTGGTTGTTGGGAAACAGTCATGGTAGGCTTACAGCTCTAGGAAGCAAGGACAAAGGAGACTCAAAGACATAGTTTTCACCCAGACTACAGAAGAAGATGTCTTGGAGAGAGTCACAAAAACTAGAAGAAAAAAAAAAAGAAAAGAAAAGATGGAAGCTAAAACAGACCTAGGACAAGAGTTTGGTAGCAATCCAGGATTGTTTTGGGACATTTGCGGGGTTTGTGTCAGCTTTGGTGGGGTTTGATGAAGACCTTGTGAACATGCCAGATTTCAGGCTGCCCTAATGTAACCTGAAACATGACCCCACCGAATCGCCACTGAGTATGCTGTGGCCTTGCTTCCCACAAGCCCCAAGCATGAATATCAGGGAGTCCTAAACCTGTTGTTACCTTTTCTAAATCTCAGTTTATAAATCCACACAATGGGAATGATCCTGGTGGGTTTCCAAGCTTGCACTGGGACTAAATGAGGTTATGGACATGGTTTATTTCCTATGGACAGATGCCGCGACCACTGTGAATATTTTATTTTCAATGCTTGTCAATGGTTAAAAAGCAAATCCCAGTGAACAGAATTTTATCCTAACAGAATTTCCTTAAAGCGTGACCCTGTTTAGGGATGCCATGGGCGAAACCTGTCATATCAGCAGAGATAGGGACAAATTAAACTAGGAGTCTGTGAAATCAGAAAGACCAAAGGTGATGGGGTCCAAATTACCAGGGAACAGAAGGCTCTGTAAGGTTTTACCAATAGGGAATAAGCAAGTAAGATGCAGTCCAAAGTCTAGAAACACAAGCTCAATACACAGGTTAAGAACAATATGATGGCCCTCAAACCCACCTAGTTGTAATTGGAATTGCCAGGGAGCTTTCACAGGAGTGTTGACCTCTACTAGATGAAAATCTGTGTCTAGAGTCCGGAGAAAATGTCTTCACAAGTTCTACATGGAGGTGCATGCATTTAGTCCCAGGCGTCAGCAGTCAGATTGCTATGCATGCCAGATCAGCCTGGTCTATATGCTGAGTTCCAAGTTAGCCCGGCTGATGGAGAATGATCCCTTCTGCATGCTTAGCAAGTCCCTAACCATCTTGATAGAAGTTCTTTTTAGTCTTAGGAAGGAGAATCCTTAGTAGTTCATTTAGTCTGTCCACTTAAGGAAATCTCTTATGTTTAGAGTAAATTCAGCCCCAACAGTCATGGGTAGACTATCATAAAGGACTGGATATGCAGGACTTATAATGAATCTTAAGGCGTTAGAACAAGACTCCTAATCTGACACTTAGTGCTTCCGGTCACACCCAGGTTTTTGCAAACACATAGCCAGCCAGGACTATGCAGTTCTGTAGGTGATTGACATTTGACAAGATCAGTCAACCAGGCCTGGAGAGCAGAAACCTATACCAGGGACAAGAAGCCATCTGCCCTGTAGGATGAAAAGATAGGAAGCATAGGTGTGGGTAATTACCCACTCTGGGAACACAGAGGAGAGAGGAAAGATGGAGGAGCAGGCTTCACTGGCCTGTGAATTCTGCTTCTCTATTTAATTAGAATGCTCATGCACACACACACACACACACACACACACACACACACACACAGGTGTACTAGAAAGATGAGCCTTCTGTGGGATGTTGGGGAGGCTTGGTCTCTAGATTTGAGAGAGGTAGAGAGAGAGCCAAAGCAAGTGGCTTCGGGAGAGCGCTGAGACATGCAGGTAGATCTTTTCACATCCGCTTCCATGCTCTCCTAACGCGTGGCCTAAGCATGTATACGATTCCCCCCCATACTATCGGGAAAGGTTAAGAAAACAGAGGATGGAGGGAGATGTGTGATGGAATTAGAAGTAAGAAGAGGGAAAAAGAAGACGAATCCAGAAAGTGTACATACATCTGGATCCTCCTCTGAAGCTTTAGTGGGAGATGGGGAAAAGCAAGGGTCCTCCGCCAGGAGCATCCTGCTCCCCGGTGTGCCGAAACAGAGTAGCAGTGGGCTGACAGAGTCACTGGAGAAGATGGAGCTGGCAGACATTGACGAGAAGCTGGTGCCCTGCCACAGGTTAGGAAAGTCCATAAAAGCCTCCAAAGCTTCGGCTTTTACTAATCACAAATGAAAAAAAAAAGAAGAAGAAGAAAATTCTTGGAGACATGGCAAAATTCCTGAATCAGCAGAGATAAGCAGGTGGGTGCCGGGTAATTCCCCAATCAAGGTAGCTGATTGCGCACCCCTTTCCTCTAAGGAAGGAAAATGTCTCTGAGAGAGAGAGAAACAGAGCCGTGGAGATTGCACTATCTATCCTCTCTCTAGTGAAGTTCCCAAACGAGGGTTTCACAGGAAAAAGCTCCAAAATTTTGCCAGAAGATCTGAGTTGTAGCGAATGTTGGTGTCTGGTGCAGAAGCAGCAGCAGGAGGCATCTGTGCGTCTCTGCTCACGCCTGTCTGTCATGTGCCTTGATTCCTCGGGCTCTCTGATGGGTTTATGTGGCCAGTAATGAATGACACTTAGACTTTGGCCGTGATAGACGATGCCTTACTACCCTCCATGCCTGCTGTTGACGCTTTCCAAGAAGGACGAGCCCCTCTGCTCCTCCCTGGCCCTGCTGGTCACTGTCATTGTCTGCTCTTTCTGCTAGCGGTTCCTTCTTGGGTTCAGATGAAACTCTGCAAAGTGGGGAAATTGACAGGTATCCCCAGAGCCCAATAGACCACCAGAGAAATATAATAAAACTCTGGGCCATAAAATCAACTTAGATCACACCATCTTGACAACTAAATATATAATGTTTGACTAAAACGGTACAGCATAGAGAAAAGAAAGTTGACTGCAGACATTTCTCAGTCTATGACCTCGGACAAGTTAATAAACACCTGCAAAATGGAAACAAGAGCCCCACCTAGCAACTAGAGTTTGGGGGGACAGCTGGAACAACATCATGTCATTTTTCACTGTGTCTGAAACACATTGGGTTTCTGTCCGACCCTCACAACCATGATGGGGTTCACTGCTCTGTCAGGGATCTCAGTCTTCTATCTGGGCAGCTGTTTCCATGTCTCTAAACACAGGGAGTGTTCTGCACATGTAAGGCTGACTTGATAGAGATATTTGGGCTGAAAGGAAACATTTGGTAGTTAACCAGATTGGAGAGGGAGTTCCAGACACGCATCGAAAGAGAGTCATTTTATTTGGTTAACATGGCAAGGAGCAGAGATAGAAGATGACCTGAGAAGAAAGGCTGGGTTGGACAGAAGCAATGAGGTCTACCCACACTTCTGGCGCTTCTTCCAAAGTGAATCCCAGACCAATACCCGCCCCCACTTCTCTCCTCCTCCTTTCTCTTCTTTTGCAACATCGGTTAGCATCTACCTGGTACAGGGGAAGGTACCTGTGGGACAGAAGGCCCCAGAGTCTTGGACAGGCTGAAGCAGTTTTCTCGGTGGTCCTGGTCTCTCCAGAGTGCACCTCTCTGATCAGGTGTTTTTCTCCAGGTGTTTGCCAGAGGGGAGATCATGAAAAATCAACACCAATCAGGGCGGTCTCCTTGGAAGCTGAAATTATCTCGCAGGCAGATCGGAGCAGGTGCGAGGCTATTTTGGGCCAGCAATCACTGCGCGCGCGCACAGAGGAGGGTGCATCGCTCCTGCTCTCCGGCAAGGCAGCAGCCTAGGGAGCAGCAATTACTGAGAGCCGCTTCCAGCTTATTATATCTCCTCCAGCACAAAACAGAACTGTGCCTGTCAGGGTCGGTGAGGGTCTGCGTGTGGTCTTCTTTCAAACAGATGAAATGGTAGGGACTCAGTCTTCCGGTTTAAAGAAGAGTTTTCTCTCACAGAATGGCGTTCATAGTCCTTGGTCTGGGATTCAAGGTCCCTGTTATTCTAAGCTCCAGGTAAGCTGTGTTCTCCACCCCAGACACTAAGACTCCTCAAGAGGTGTCTTCTTTTTAGCTCAGTAAGCTGAATCTGCCCCGACCTTGGCCCAAACTCCTGTTCTTCTTTTCCCAAGGAAAGTTCTTCCATGTGACTTTGAAATTGTGAAGATGAGGGACACGTCCCCGCCTCATGAACAGCCCACACATGCTCAGCCTTTCCCAGCTCCCTGCCACTGCCACAGTTACAGCAGCCAGCAGTGTGGAGTCCCTGTGGGGTCCTGGCTGTCAGTGATGACCGCCTTAATGCCCAGGTTATACCTCCCTAAAGGACAGAGTGATCTGGCCTTGTCTCCCTTCTTCCCCAGGATAGTCAAGGATAGTCTTCCTAGCTCTAAAGCTCACGCAAAGCCCAGTCCATCTCATCCTACCCTCAAAAATAAGCACTAGCCGCCCAAACTATCAAATCCTGTACAGGCAGCTACAGCCTGCCTCCTAACGGCCCTGCAGACTCCTCTTGTCCCACCACAGTCTGTTTCTGAAGATGGGCCCTGCCCTATTCATGTGCCCCTCCTGCCTAAAGGGGAAACGGGGATCTCAGGGTGTGTTCTGTTTGCTTAAAGGCTCTTCAGCTGGCGGTCTTGTTTCCAAAAAAAAAAAGAGAACACTGGCATTGTAAACTGAGCTATTAAAATAGGTACCCACTGTTCTTGCCTTTGAGAAACCAACCATCTAAAAACTACATCACAGATAAAGGGCATTTGAAAAGACAAGAGCAGCATTAGATGCCACGTGAGACAGCACTCTGAGCACTCCGAACAGGAAAGGAGACTTGGTTCTGTCACATGTAAAAAGTGTGGTTTTTTTTTTTTTTTGAAGCAGTCTCCCCTCCTTTCTCCCTCCTCAGAACCCCTAATTCCTTCACGTCTTTTCCCTAGTTACCCCTTCCCTTCCAAAACTTAAAGCTTCAAGAATTGAAATTGAATCCAAAGATCAGCATCCATACCTAGCACTCATTCCTGTCCCTGAGTCAGGGTAGCTCACTGTGTCATTCCCTTTAGACCACCCACCTGGAGGCCCTCTCTGCATCCTCTAAGGCCTGGGACTAGAGATCGATCTGGGTCCATTGCCTAAAGGAGGGCTCCATTGTGGCTGTTGTGTGTTTCCTATCCCTTAATAGTGGAGACCACATCTCATTCACCCCTTGATGGCCTAAAGATACAACTCCTTTGGTTATAAAAGGATAGGCCTTTACTAACAAAATGGGCAAATCATCCTTTTATCTCTAGGGCTTGACAGCCCATGGAAACATTGATACTAATAACTGTTCTCTGACCCCACACAGTTCTACCTACATACTCAGATAACCTGAAACAGATTGGCTCTGAGAATTAAGAAGGAAAGGATTATACATGTAACTATTGAATAGGGTCTGCGACAGAGCCCTAATTTTAAAGAAGAAAGGGAGAGAGAGAGAGAGAAGAAAGAGATTAAGAAAGGAAGGAAAGAAGGAAGGAGGAGCCAGCACAGAGGAGATGATTTAAAACTTCTAGGTTTGGCAGGAGTCACTTTGCTACATGGAGAAACACCTAAGGTCCCCGGAGCTCCAGGCTCCACCCCAAGAGCAACAGTGAGCACGTAGCCACAGCTGCCCATTGAGCTTCTCCTTCTCTTCTTTCTGTGGACTGAGATTCTATCTAGCCTATTGCTTACAAATAGTCTTCCAAGAATTGAATACGTTTGGAAGTTACTAGATTACAACAAGGTATTTTTTTTTAAATGCTGATCCATGGAACAAAATGATATTCTTTCGCATCAGTTTTCTCCTCTAGAGTGCTCTTGATGAACTCTAGAGATGTGTTAGATGACAGGTGTAACGGCATAATAATTAACCAAGCCAGCTCGATAGGAAAAGGTATTTTAATAAATGAAAAGAAGGAAGACTCACACAAACAGGGAAGTCCGAAGTCCTATCTGATCACCGGACGCCGTATGAAGCGAGTCAGAGAGCGGGCACCTGTGTTCTCTCCATTTTCATTACCTGGGGTCCCAAAAGCCACACCCCAACTTGAGGTGATTGGCTAATCGTAACCCCATCACTACAGATCACGGGGGAAACTTGAGCGAAGACACGGTGGTCAGATGTCCTTCTCTACTGAGCCACAGAAGGAAGCCTCCAGAAGCCTTAGTGCCTGAGGCACCCACTTCCTTTCCACCTTGTCAGTCTCTTCCTTACTACGACTGAACACCTGACTGAGGGAGTGAGCGGAGGTCGTAGCATTGGTACCAGCTCCCTGGTCTCGAGGGGGAAGCAATCAACTACTGATTACAGACAAACAAGGTGATGGCCCAAAGACGTGACTAGACACGAGTTAGAGACTTGTTCTCTATGGAGTCTTTTTGTATTGGGGGCATCAGCCACTTCCAAGGAGGGCTAGGTTCTGTCCCCAGCAGAGAGAGGCCTGCCTCTCCCTGGAGGCAGGTCATCACCCTCTGTCTCCTCGCTGTCCTGGTACTGCTGATAAACTTGACAGCTTCAAAAGGCAGTGGCTTTGAACTCCAATCAAATCTCTAACCCCGTCCCGCTTGCTCAGGTTACCTGCCTCAGGTATGTGCTTGATGGGTCTACTATCCCAAGCTTGGAGGAGAACTGCCCTGGGGGTTGGGAGCTCACTGTGGGACACCAGCTCACGCATCCAGCTGAATGCAATCTGTACAGCCCGGGATGGTTCTGCCTGGTCACATCCATTCCTGTCTGCCCTTGCCTGCCCTCCCCTGCCCTCCTACCCCTGCCAAATCAAGAATGTTGTATTTCTCAAACCCCATTTCACAGCTGTATTGTTTTATACAGCCCCCCCAAAATACCTTGAATAGTCCCTTTTTATCGCTCCCATTTTCTGAAAACTCCAGCTGCTCCTCTGAAACCATCCAAATCTAATTAACCACAGAGGCTGGAGTTGGGGAGAGTGGCTCCCTTTCGGGTCCTTAGCATACCCATTCAGGCCTTCTTTCAATATGGGCACAAAACCAGGAATTTCTAATAATTGTATCTATGGGCCTGGAAGGGGGAGAGAAAGAAAAAGTGAAAGAAAGAAAGAAAGCTGCTAATAAGTGGGTCTGTGAAAGGAAGGGGGTCAGCCTCTCGCATGAACTTGGCAGCCTGGCCCCGAGGAACTTGGAGACAATGCCACAGGGGATCTAAAAGCTTAGCCTCCTGACTCAAATCTTGTGAGAACGTACCCAGGCTGTGAATAGAGATCAGAGTCTGGGCTCTAAATTGTCCCAGCTCAGACTCATTGAAATGTCTTCTCACAGGATTAAAAGAGAAGAGGGCTGGGGGAGTTTGCTGAATACCAATGAGGCCCTGCTTAGAAGTGCAAGATTGAGAAACTCAGATTGTGTTCCTGAATGACATGGATTAAGACAAAAGAAACAAGCTGGGCCCTTGCCAGGTGGCTCTGATAGGAAAGGGCCATGCTCCTCTGCCAGTCACGGCAGGGGAAGCTACCTGGGTGAGGAGCACTGTTAGGAAATCACCTGCTCCGTCCTTGTGAAAAGTGAGCCTTGGAGGGCCAGGACCTTTCTCTCTCTCTCTCTCTCTCTCTCTCTCTCTCTCTCTCTCTCTCTCTCTCTCTCTCTCTCCTGTATTCTAGCCTCTCTGTGCTGCCTCCCCAGAATTATTATCACCTAGTCTCCTCAAACATTCTGCCCCAAAGAGCCATGTACAGATAAACAACCGTAGGCATTACAGAAATTTCTTTGACATCACTGTGACCAAATGCCTGAGCAAAGCAGCTTAAGTATCTATTTTGACAGAGCCTACGTCTGTAGCCTACATCTCTAGACTCCATTGGTCCTGGGAACACCTCGGTGGCATGATTACAGAGCAGAGGAATGACTTGTCTAACAGCAGACCGGTAGCAGAGAGAAACAAGAACAGAAGAACAGGACACTCCACCCCATGCTTACTTCCTCCAGGAAGATCCCACCTCTAAATTTCCTAGAACCTCCCCAAATACCACCAGTAGCTGAAGACCCATTTAACACACAATCGGGGGAGGGGGGACGTTTCCTACCCATATTGCAACACCTACTCTTTTCAGTTCTGTTCAAATGTAAGCAAGCCCTCCTCCATTTCCACTGAGCCCTTTGCTCTGACCCTGTGCTTCTGTGCTTCTGTCCACTCTCAGTGGACCATTCAAAAATAATAATAATTATGGTATTACTATTAGGAAAAAACCCTGGGGTTGTACATACAACACAGATTGGGTAACACGCTGTGTTTCAAATAGTACTGCACGCCTAGCAATCTTGGTACACTTCCTTGTTTCTGTTATCAATGGTGGACAAAACTGTGCAGGAATCAAGACAGGCTCCCTCTTTAAACAGGAATGCATTCGCAAGGTCTCACAGGTCTTTTACTATAAAGCACAGCACCTAACTAATAAACCTTTCACCCATTGGTCACCGCTTTTCTCTAAAAGGCGCCTAACTAATAAACCTTTCACTCATTGGTCACTGCTTTTCTCTACAAAGCGCCTAGCTAATAAACCTTTCACTCATTGGTCACCCCTTTTCTCTTAGTGCTGATACTCTAAGCCCAAGGTCAGCCCCTTATACGTAGAGTAACAAATGGAACAGAATGGTTCACAAGTCTCTGGGGCCATATAACCTTCTTCAGATTATATCACTAGAAAAATAAGCCAAGGGGACTCTATAAGTGATGAATGCAGGGGTCCTGTCACCCTACTGCCTCCTCTCCTCCCTCCACTCACCCCTCAGACTCCAGCACATAGACTTCTTAAAGCCCCTCGACCTTCGTCCAGGTCCCATCTTTACACAATCGGTATTCACAATTTTGACTGCAGCCTCTAGTTAAGCGCTTTTCTAGTTCAATGGCTTTGTCAGCCTATCCCACTGTTAGTCTTCTGGTCTGGCCTGGGAAGCAGTCAGTGTAGGAAGTTCTTGCTTTGTATATACTACAGAACATTATGGAATCCAGTGGGGTCCTCTTTATTATCTGTGTAACACCACGCATTTCGTTTAATAATTTGTCAAATACTTAGTTTGCAAGGATCTGGGCAAGGCACCGAAACAGTCAGAACATCAAGCACACGCCCCACTTGTATGGAACTCGAAGCATACAAATCACGGAACAAAACAAAGTATATGGCTTTTTCATCTTAGGACACTCCTTTGCTTTTTGCTCAGAGAAGACATGGAAGATGTGGTTTAACTTCAGGCCTGTGTCACAGTCTCAGGTCACTTGCCACTCCTACTTCAGCGTTCCTCCACTGTCCCGGGTAATTGATAAATTATATTTTTGTGTGTGAAGAGGAGATCCTGTCTTGGGTAGTTATAGTCCTACAAAAACAACAAGGCCTGCATTCAAATCCCAGCCTATAGCAAGTGAGGGTTAACTCTTACTGTTATTACTGATGCTGTTGCTTACAATGGCTGTCTCTGTTACACACTAAGTGCGCATGAGTTTTCCAAGTAGCCCATTCAGGGTTCCATCTGAGACATATGATCCCAGAAGCAGAATAATCATATGCACCTAGGCGATGCCACGGTATCAGAAAGGGGAGAGACATTTAGTGATTAGAACACATAAATTCCATCCGTATTGACAGTCAGCGTAGCTATAGCCGTTCTTTTTAAAATCCGTACCGTGAAGGGGTGCGCACCCTAGAGCAGAAGGAGCCCCTTCTCTTTTCAGGTGTCTGGACAAGCACCTTGGCCTCTCTGGCCAGAGTCCTCAAGCCCCCTTGCTCACTAGACACTGCTGTTAGCATGATTGATCCTCCAGTTCATCCAGAGCTTCCTTCCTGGTCTCCCTGCCCTTCACGCTCCAGCCATGAGCTGAGACTTGTCTCCATCTCTCCAGATAGTCCCAGGTAAAGAAATTGCCCCTGAATAGTCATGGAGCCAAAGACATGAAGGCACCACATGCTGGGGGCCTCTGTGCTTCTGTTCTTGCATGCATCAAACAGTTTGAAATAAGTAAGGGGTGGGGTGGACTAAGCAAGGCGAGGGCGGGGAGAACTCAGCGAACTGTGAGTTTAACAGCTGTCCCTCACTTTCTATGTCTCCTTTTGGAATCTTTCTTCTTCCTTTAGTGCATTCTCCTAGGCCGCTATTCCATAGTATCTCTGGGTGACCAGGAGCACCTGGTGAGTGAGACTTAGCTCTTCCTGCCAGAGGTTGTGCTCGAGCCCGTTTCTCCTACTTCCTTGGCGCTGTATTTTCTCAGGGCCCGTCTCTCACCGCGGGGAGAATTGACTCTGCTTGTAATGGTCTCTCACTTGCGGATGTCAAAGTACTCACGACTGCTAGTAGAGTAAATCTACCTCACGAGAGAAGCCTGTACCCTTCAAAACAAGACCAAGTTTATATATAAAGATAGAATGTCAGGATAAGAAATAAGCCTACGGGGGGGCAATTTAAGGACAAGAAAGGCCTAGTACGTGTTGGTGCCTTTTCAAATCACACAGCATTCCAAGGCCCAGAAGAAATGCATGCACGGTGTAGTATGTGATGCGGACAGCCAGTTGTCCAGCCATATGTCAACAAAGGAAGGGCTGGATTGGACCGGAAACTTCTTCCATTTTATATTTTGGATCTGTAGCTCTCATGCCTTAAACTTTGTAACTTATCCTCCCCATGTTACAGTTGTTGAAATGGCATGCCAGGAAGGGGAAATAATTTGCCTAAAGTCACACAGGGAGAAGGAAACACGTGGTTGTCAAATAACTAGAGAAATCTGTGAGCTTGGGCATAAGATCCCAGGTTGACATATAGAGGAGTGAGAGGAATACTGAGGAACACTCACTTTAATATACCTTTCCCCCTTAGTTTTTGGATTTTCAGGCACAAGCTGAGAATCTTTTGTGGATGCAAAGAATTACTACCTTTTCGTTTTAAATAACACATTGACCAAATCAACAAACAAGTTGACTGAAATGTCATCAGTCTGCGACTTCAATCTTGTAGTGACCCTCTGCCCTAGCAAAGGTGGCTTTCTCACAGTGGTATGCTGGCTTTGGCTCCTACCAAGACCACAATCTGCATCTTTCTCCAACGCCAACTTCAGTAACCAGGAGTTCATGGCTTGAAATCGGCTATGACGCAAGTATTTTCACAATGGAAATGAGCGAATGGTAAGAGATTGTTGTCACTGCGCCGAGTTTCCAGCATCCTTCCTTCCTTACAGGGGCCCCCTTTAGGCTGATATCAAAGGCTACCTGGCTCAACTTAAGAGTTTCCAAGTTCAGCAACTGGAATCAGAACAAACTTCCAGCTCTTTATCTACACAGAGAGGCGCCGAAGGCTCACAGCTCTTCTTGACGAATCAAAGGCCCATCATGAGCTCCTGGTCACCATGTGAGAAACAGAAGCCTCTGGGTGGCTGTGGCCTTTCCTGTCCCTTTACTGCCCTGTACATGGTCATTTCTCATTCCTACTGTGGGGATTTGGGAGATGACAGATCCTTTAAGCAGGTGAACCCTGGAGAAGGGAGAGACACCGTCAGATGTCTTCCCTGCACTTGAAGACTCATTGCAGATCTTACAGTCAGTGCCGATGGACAGCACTGAAAGAGCTAATGTATGCTTTGTACTGCTGTGGAGTTTTATGACATCAGCATATATGGAAGCAAAAGCCGAGGGAGGGGGTGTGGGAGGGAAAACAGATGACTTAAAATAACAGCTGTGTCCTTAGATACCTGCACTAAGAAAACTTGTTCCCTTGGAGTCATCTTTGGCCTTTTCCTGGGTACAAAGAGTGGGAAGAGGATGCTTGCTTCTGTGGCAGGATTTAAGGTGCAAACCCCAGAATCTTTTCTGCCGCGTTAGGCATATGACTTCTTATTGTCATTTCCCTCGTTAAGTGTTTGGGAAGTCGGATTTATCATCTGCGCTTAACAATCCATGAATCCTCACAAACATCAAACCCAGGAAGCTTTAGGCCTTCCCTGCTGAGGTAACGAAAGGAAACACCACGTAGACATGTTGAAATAAACAGCAAACAAGTGGAGATCAAAAGAGCTTTAAAAGTGCCAGCTTCCCCATCTTCTCAGGTTGGTTGCTTTAACTCCCTGGTCAGAAACTGGTTCATACGGTATCCTGAGGAATCCAGGTAATGATAAGCACAAGCGTTGAAATCGTCCAATGAAATGATGTAATTTCCTAACATTTGGGCCACTCAATAGAAGGGTGAGGGGCCGAAAGAAGTGATGAGTGAATTCTTAGTCTCTTCAGCTAAGAAACTGAGCGACGAAATGGGCGTTCCTAAGCTAAATGGATATTTGCAAACAGTCCACCGAAGAGGGAGTAAGAGTCTCCATCGGGTGACGGTAATGGCTCTGTTCAGGGCTCAGTCCTGAGGGAAGAACAGGAACAAAGCAAGAGGGAGTAAGAGTCTCCATCTCCATTGGGTGATGGCAATGGCTCTGTTCAGGGCTCGGTCCTCAGGGAAGAACAGGAACAAAGCAAGAGGGAGTAAGAGTCTCCATCGGGTGATGGCAATGGCTCTGTTTAGGGCTCTGTCCTCAGGGAAGAACAGGAACAAAGCAATGCTATGGCACACCTTCCCCTCCCCGTGTGAGAAGGTCTGACGGCTGACTGTGGGATACTGGGGGCAACTCAGTCTGGGATGAAGAACACTGCTTCTTGTAGTGACATTTCACTTTGTATTTTAATAAATAAAACTTACCTGAGGAGCAGAAAAGCAAAACAACCAGCCCTGGCTCTTACCTCTACCTCAGTTTGAAATGGCGATGCTGCCTCCTGGGAATCTCAGAATGACACTGTGTCTGAGAGCTGTCTCCTCCCGTCTTATCATCCTCTCTAATTCTGAGATTAAAGGTGTGCACCACTACTGCCTGGTTTCTATGGCAAGCCAAGTGTGTCTACTGGGATTAAAGGTGTGTGTCATTGCTGCCTGGTCTATAAGGCTGGCCAGTGTGGCTGTTTTACTTTTCTGATCCTCGGACAAGTTTTATTTGTTAAAATACAAGTGAAACGCCACCACAGTTTCTATTTCTCTCCTCGCTGTCTGTGTACCCATACTCCTTTGAGGGGAAGAAGCAAAAAGAGTATTTAGTCTCTTCTATCCTTCTTGGGAAAGTCACTGGCAAGCTAATTCACATGTGTGATTAATATAGTGCCCAATTGAGACCCATTGACATTTTAAAAAATGTTGTTCGAAAATTTATGTCTGAATCCAAAGGGGGGAAGTGACCTATTTGTTGGATAATTCACGAGGGTGTGTTGACTGACTGATAAATTCAGAGCATATAAGGCAAAACTCCAAAGGATGGACCTATGCGTGGCCATAATTGTCTCCCCTGCCCCGTCCTGTCTTTTTCTCCATGTCACATGTGGCTCTCTTAGGCCCAAGGAAAATGAAAAACAATTTCCTTAAGAAGATCAGGTGTTTAAGCTAACCAGGCTTGCACACTAGAGAAGCTAGGGTCTGCAATGTTTGCCCGTTATAGCAGCCTCTTCCCAAAGCCCCTGCCGTCTGTCCTGGGCATCCCCCAGAAGCCCCAGAGAGAGTCTGTAGCAAGCAAAGACTGAGGCAGGCCTTGGAAAGTGGGGCTGCCAAGGATGCCAAGGCAGGCAACTCTGTCATCTGCTCCGTGGGAGATCAGACTGGTGAGCTCAGAGTCCTGGTTTTCCCCTAACAGATGCAAGCAAGGGAGCCTGAGAAGGTCAGAGATAAATGCAGCCCTCACTCCCTTCTGCATATGCAAAAGGACCTGGATAAAGACTCAAAATGTGCGTGCATTCGCTCAACCCTTTCGTGTCAGACTCGGGGTCCTAGATATGGCTGGGAGACGGACACTGTGAACGGCAGGGCTGATGAACGGGTACTTCCCTAAACGGTGCGCTTCAAGAGGGACCTATCAGTTGGTAGAAGGAAAGAAAACACTGTAATGAGAGATCGCGCAGAGAACGGAGTAAAGAAGCTCATAGGGCACATGCCGGCGGAGAGGAGAGGAGGAAGGGTGGAGCACTGTCGTCGGAGGCTGCTGCTATTGGACACGGTCCAAGGCCTCATCATGGCTGACATCCCTGCACATAATCACAAATTCCTTTCAATTATGTGGGGGAAAGTCTCTACACTGTCAGTCCAGATGCCCCCGTGCAGAAATAGCATGAAATGCGTCTCAGGGAAATGTCAGCGTGGGAGCCAGGCCTGATAACCAGTACTCGGTGATGGAGAGGCAGGCCAGAGAGAAGGGAAGGACACTAAATAGCACTCCGGAAGTAAAGGGACTCTGCACCCTGCTTTTGTTGATGCCGACGCACACTTTTAAGCGTTAGTCAAAATGCTGACATCTGCAACGAACGTGTCTCCTGTTTCCACACAAAGGATTCCAAGTCTCCTTCCACACAATTCCTACCGTGCTCCTCTTCCTACCCAGCTGCACTGCCTCCTGATCCCCAAATCTCACTGCCTTTCAAACTCTGCTTGCCCCACAGGATAGTCAGCTGCAATTAGTACCCCTGAGGACCCTTCTCACCCATGGAAGGATAATGATGCTAACTGCTAATATCTATTGGGCATTGAGCCATAACATTCAGCTAAATTCATGTCGTTCTCGGGCTGTCTATTGAGTGAAAACACAGTGACATTGTTGAATCTTCTTCGCAGAGGAGTAAACTAATGTTCAGGTGTCTTAAATGAATGAACCTAGGGCCATGAGTAGAGCTGAGATACCAATTTCAGTTACTGAAACTGTACAGCCTCTGCCTCCATGACTGTTTATTTCGGGTCTAGGGAGGAGAAATTGGTAAATGCGGGCAAATGCAGATCTAAGCTAAAGAAAAATTGCAAAAACAAAAGCAAAACAAAACAAAAAACCCACAGCTTTAAATGCTCACACACACACACACACACACACACACACACACACACACACCCCTAGTGTCTGAGCACTTTCTTTCTAAAATGCATTTGTTTTAAAGCTGTAATTAGTTTGACTTGATGCTTATGAGTTCTTGCTTGCATGTGTGTATATCTGCCTTGTGTGTGCCTGAGACCTGTGGAGACTGGAAGAGGGTAAATCCCTTGGAACTGGAGTTATGGACAGCAGTGAACTGCCCTGTGAGTGCTGGGTACCAAGCCCAGGTCTTCTGCAAGAGCAGCAAGTGCTCCTAACCTCTGTGTCATCTCTCCAGCCTCATCTCCATCATTTGTTTTCTCTTTTATTTCTTTCTCTTATTTTTTTAAAACAGAAAAAAAACTATCTTTTTTTCATTTTACATACCAATCCCACTCCCTCCCCTCCTCCCATCCTCTCCACCTTCTTCCCCACCCCACCCCCTAGTCACTCCTCAGAGAGGGTAAAGTGCAGTTCTCCTGGGCCCTCCCTACTATATGTAGAATGAGCAAGGTATCCAGCCAAAGAGAATGGGTGCCCAAAAAGCCAGTACAAGCAGTAGGGATAAATCCTGGTGCCACTGCCAATGGCCCCAGTCTGCCCCAGCCATACAACTGTCACCCACATTCAGAAGAACTAGTTGCTGGTTCCTTCCCTGTCTGAGCTCCTATTAGCTCAGGTAGACTGTTTCAGTGGGTGTACCCATCATGGTCTTGACCTCGTTGCTCATATTCTCATTCCTCCCACTCTTTGGGAGTCAACCCAGTGCTCTGCTCTCTGAAGGTCTCTGCCTCTGTTTCCATCAGTTGCTGGATGAAGGTTCTATGGTGATATTTAAGATATTCATCAATCTGACTACAGGGAGAGGCCAGTTTAGGCACCCTCTCCTCTGTTGCTTAGGGTCTTAGCTGGACTCATCCTTGTGGATTCCTGGGAATTTCTTTAGTGTCAGGTTTCTTGCTACCCCCAGAATGACTCCCTCATCAAAGCATCTCTTTTCTTGCTCTCATCTCTGTCCTTCCCCCACCTCAACTATCCTGTCCCCTCAAGTTCTCCTCGCCTCTCCCATTCTCTTTTAATTTTTATTTAAAACTTATTTTATGAATTCTGTGAGATCTTAAGCAATACTTTTCTTACACTCATCCCTACTTCCCTCCTAACTCCGCCAACTTCTACCCTCCCACTCCCCCCACCTCCAAACTTTGTACTTTCTTCTTTGCTTTAACAACTCACCAAGCCCAATTTGTGAAGACCCTAGAGGTGGTATGTGGTAGACCTACCAGGGCCACACCCTTTCAAAATTTGTCTCCCTTTCTCTCCCCAAGATGCTATCAATTGCCAACAGCTCCCCAGTTAGAGAGGATTTCATAAGCTCCTCTACACACATATACCTCCCATACTAAGCAAATTGCTTGGCTTGATCTTGTGCAAGTCTTGCGTAGACAGTCCATAGCTGCTGTATTCTTGGTGATAGGCATTATCTCTGGGATAATATGGAATCTCAATGTAGTTCTAATTTATTTTTATTCTTTTAATAACTGTCCATATGTTTTATTAGCCTAATTTTGGTTGAATTGTTTATTTTCTTTATGTTTAAATTTTTTAGTGCTTTGTGTATTCTAGATATAAATTACCTGTCAGATGGATAGGTAGCAGAGGTTTTCTCCAATTCTGTAGGCTTTCTTTCCCATCAATCAATCAACCATTCCCTGTTCTGTACAGAAGCTTTTAAATTGCATGATGTTCCATTTGTCAATAGTTAGCCTTGTCTCTCCTAAGTGACTAAAGACCAATTTGGAAAGGCTCTGCCTATGCCTGTGTCTTCAAGTGTGTTCACTATGTTCCCAATCTTCTTTTAACAGTTTTGAAGTTTTAGGATTTATACTAAGTCTCTGATACACTTGGAGTTCATTTCTGTGTGGGCTGAAAGATTGGAGTCTAGTTTTCCTTCTTTTACAAATACTCAATTTTCCCAGCAGTGTGAAACCAGTACACACACACACACACACACACACACACACAATCAATAAAACAGAATAGAAAATCCACATATGAACCCATGTAACTACAGTTACCTGAGTTTTGACAAAGACGCAAAAATATAGACCTTAGAATAGTTTTTTTTTATTTTATGCTTTTACACTAAATTTCGACACGTATATAGTTTAAAATTTCTAGTTACATCTCAAATGTTTAACAGTCATGTGCAACATGATTGACAGAAGACTTCTAGACCACATTTCTGAAACTAATACATCATCTTCTATATCCTGATTTATTCAGAAATTTAAAAAAAAAAACCTAACTAGACTGACTTCTCCTGAAGAAGATGGTCCTCTGTGTTTGCTCCATGCCATGGTGTCCAATCCAGGTTTGATCATACAGGAAACATGCAATCTATGAAAACATTTTGATTGACTACTTCTTGCCTGTCCTAAAGGGGTATACATCCTTTTCTTCATCTCTCTCCAAGTTCAGCTCAGGGCCTTCGCATCGAATGTGATATGACATTAGGAGTTTTCAAGCTTTTTCCTTCTTCCAGTCCTGTGGATTTATCCATTTCATGTCAGCTGCAGTTCATACCCCGGAAGCTCTGTCAGCTTCCTCCTTTTCTTCACAGCAAGCTGATCCTACAACCATCCTTCACTTACCCTCTTAAAAACGCATCAATCACTTCCACGCCCCCTCTGGAGCCAACTTCAGACTCTTCTCAGATTTAGAGGCTTAAGTGGAACACGGTGCCTGATAGAGGACACTGGGGGCACTAGATCAGATGCTCCCATTTCCACTCGCCCATAGAACTCAAGCTTGTGTTTATAAATGGCCCCGAGAAAAATGGCCTTTGGTCAAAGTACTAAGTGTCTAAGGAAGAGGATCGCACAGTGGGTAAGTGCTCAGGCTCTGGCTTCAGACAGCCATGATGGAAGACCAGATGGGCATGGGAACAGTATGTAAATCCTCAGAGCCTCTATAACTCTGAGGTGAAGTGAGACCAATCCAAATAAATTTCTTTAAAAGGTGCTTCGACATAGAGCAGTCAGTGGCCAGGTGCCAGTAAAGCAGGGGCTTTGGAACTGTGACCTTTTTTACAGGGTACAACCAGAAAAACCCCTGAGGGTGAAAAGCTCCAGCCAGATCGTAGGGTGTGTCTTACAATAAGATGGTTTCGTTTGCGTTGGATCTGACCATGCTGACGTCAAACCCTTTTGATTGCTGTCCTCCTGTAGGCCTCGGCCTGGTAATCCCTCTCCTCCTCTACTTCCCCACATTCTTAGAGGCCCTTTTCCTACCTCCTTGAGAACCTAAGGCCAGGCCCTTGCAGAGGGGTTCACAAAGATCTGCTGAATGAGGGTCTTGTCTGCATGCTGCCCAAAGTCACCCTAGTGCAGTTTGCAAATAAACAGTCTCTCTCCCAGAAGAAAGAACAAATAATTCATAATTGGCAATCTGCATAATGAGTAGCACATCTATGCAAATATAACATTTGGAATAATCTATTAATATCTCAGCTGCGATGTCTGTGGTCCACCACTTCCCTTGCTAAGGGGCCAGAACCAAATATATTTTTGATACATACATATAGACGATGAGCTGCAGTTTTGCTGGAGTTTTAATTAGCAATCTGGAGACCACTGGAGTTGAAAGGGCTTTTCAAAGGCTCTTGAGGCCTTGCTCCCATCCCCCAAACTCTTACCTGAAGAAGGAAGAGTCAGAAATGCAAAGAGGACCCCTGAGATGTGAGATGCAAACCCAAGGTCAAGATTCAGCTGCAAACCCTGAGCCCTGACTCCCCTCTAACAGCCAGCATGTCTCCCCTGCTTCCAGAGCTTTCAAGTGGAAGTGACTCTAGCTGTCCCCACCCCTTCCATCTCTTCGGATTAAACTCCTTTTGCTGATCTGGACCTCTGAAATAGAGAATCAAATCCTAGGACCGTGAGACAAAATAAAAGGAGATTCAAGGCCAAAGTGTCTGGCGCCAAACAGCATAGCCATGTGTGAGTTACCATGAAGGTGCAAGCACTGGGACATTTCCTCTGAAAGTATTCACACACACACACACACACACACACACACACACACACACACACACACGAGAGAGAGAGAGAGAGAGAGAGAGAGAAAGGAGGGAGGGAGAAAGAGAGAGAGGAGGGAGGGAAAAAGAGAGAGAGGAGGGAGGGAGAAAAAGAGAGAGGAGGGAGGGAGGTAGAGAAAGAGTCCAATTAAAAAATTCAAACTACTGTTACTACTGAACCAACAGCACCAAGGGAGTTCAGAGCAGGGTCTGTACACAGTCCGAGAGTGCATTTTCCTAATCTCTTCCCTCCCATTCCTTTCTCCCCAGCAGATCCTAAGCAACCTCCCTGCTTCCCATCATTCTGTTCCCTTACCATAAAGGCAGCAGCAGCCTCATGGGCACCTACATATCTAGCAACCGGTAGCTCCTATCCATGTATTTGTACACCAGGGTAGAGTAGGAAACTACTATTAGGACATAGCAGTCAAGTCATTGAATCAAGTAATTAAGCATTGCACAAATTTGAAGGGTAACAGCATGAACTTGGGTGGTTGGGGGAATACTCTGAAGTGGATGCTTGTAATCCAGACCTAGGTCTTTGGTCTTCCTTTTGGGTACAGAGCAAAGAGGCCTTCTCCACTGACGTCTTCCTAGACATAGTTGGTTTCCGAGTCATGTGACCTTGTGGCCTACCAGAGCATCTGCTCTTGCCCCACCTTGCACACACCACCATTTGCATTGTGCTGTTTGCATTTTGTCAAACTGCTTATATCCCTCTTGAAGACCAGTTTGTGAATATCTTTTGTTTTTTCCAGGTCCTGAGATCCTTGTGGTGTCTGTCCCAGACACCAAATGCTTTTCAAATGTTGACAAAAGACAGAGTTAGTCAGTTAAGTCCTGAATCTCTCTTGACTGCAATTTCTGTACTTGGACCATCTCAGTTTAATACTCTGGCTCTAAGAAGAGAATCGAGGACTTGTTATGTGCTCGGGTTCGGCTAAAGCTTGCCAAGAGTTAAGGAATGCAACCTGCTCTGAGTTTACACTCTAGGGAACCTTAGAGCAAGAGTTCAGAAAAGGAGGAAGCACTACCAGTTGGGGGCATTATGAGAATGCTCTCACTGGTGATGGGTTGGGAGGAGGCGACTATGTGAGCCAAAACAGCTTTCATGGGAGGATAACAATGTGCTCCAGGAATATGGAGAGACCCAAGCTCCAGATCCTAGATCTCTGCGTGTTGATGAAGACACCGACAACACGAGTTCTGTTTCTGTACTCTTGTTCCTACTTTTGGCCTCCTCAACATTCTGCCCACTTCGGAAATTAGATTCTTGTCTCCCCGTCCTTACTGAAACATGTTGTCCACCTGCTGTCCTCTCAGAGTGCTCCCTCCCTTGCTGTGACCCTCCTCTGCTCAGACCACCCACTGCAGCCTGGATGCCTCTTCTACCTGGTATCAATGTTGCTTTCTGTAGGTTACTAAGGCAACTGTAACTGCCGGAATCAAAACCCATTGCTCATTTCTGGCCTTTCTTGACCTCCGCTGTTGATGGGTATATCGACCATATCATCTCTTCCAGTTTCTACGCCCTGCTTGGTAGCAATGATTCCACCACCATACAATTCCTCCCAATCTCCTGATGAAGCCTGTACTTGATCTCTTGTGTGTATGGGAAGAGTGCACATATACAAGTGTGATTGTGTGTATAGAGGCCAAAGGACACCTGGAGTGTCATTCCTCAAGAAATTTCTACCTTTCCTCTGATAGGGTCTCTCACTACCCTGGAATTCACCTGGCAGGCTCCGCTAATTGTGCAGAAATCTACCACTCTCTGCCTTGTCTGCACCGGGATTGCAAGTACACATAACTATGACTAACTTTTTTAAAGACATAAATTAAATAGGATGACTTCCTCTTCTTGCTGGGTGTGGTAGTGCATGCCTTTAAGACCAACACCAGAGGCAGAGGCACTCGGTGCATTTGAGGCCAGCTTGGTCTACACAGCCAGTTTCTGGACAACCAGGACTATTAAACAGAGAAACCCGGTCTCAAAAAAAGCAAAAACCCAACCAAACCAGCCAAGCAAAAACTTTCTTTTCTTTCAAACACTTTACCAACTGAGTTGCCCTCTCTCTGTTCTCATCTTCTTATATAACCCTGACTTCAACCCATGTGACTTTTAAATTCCTGGTCACCTCTTCAATTCCTATCTTAAGTTTAATACACTAGATTGCAAGTGCAAAACCTTCCATCTTGGAGTCCCTGTGGCACCTACAGTCAGTATCTAAAGCCCAGCCCCCTAATTTCTCTCTACCCTGCTCTTTCCCAGCCTCTTTACACTAGCTTTTTCTTGTCTTTTCTCTACCACATGTATTCCAAAGCTGAAGCCTCATGGCCTCTCTTTCTGCATCAGCTCCCTCATGTTGCTTGTGTACCCTGGGGTTGCCCATTCTCCACTTCCTAGACAGCTGACTTGTCGCTCCCACTTCTAATGCATCCCAATCTGTGAAATACCTTTTGCCTTCTCTGGTGAGCACTTTTCATGACTCTCAATTACCTTAATTCTTAATACTTTGGTTACTTATTAAACTTAAGACCTTGCTCTAGGCATGAAGCCTTCTGTTCTCTCGATTTCCCACTGTTTTTTGTAATTACCTAACTGCAGTGTCTCTGTTGTTTCTCGAAAGGCACCTCACATATTCTAGTTTCTGTGTCTTGCCTATGTGTCTTGCTAGACAATCCTGATCCTCACATTCACTATGAAAGTGTCCACAACCTGCAAAACATCCGTGAAATTGCAATTCCATCTTGAATTCAGAAGCAAACACAATCCCTGTCTCCATGTTTCTTCCTTAAGGCACTTGGATATTTTATTTTGGATATAGTTATTTATCTTTAGGTTCCAAAGTCAACTTTAAGTTCCTAAGGCGAAGGGCTGGGTCTCATCTAGTTCTGATTTCTCTCGAGTATTTGGCATAGTCCCTTTAAGGTTCCTATTAAGAGATGAACTGAATTGAACTGAATTGCTGGGAAGTGATCTGAAAATGGCTTCTTTTATCCCCAGTCTTTAGAGTAAAATGTTTAGAGAACTGCTTCTTGAGAGGGAGCTATGAGCTGTTATAGAACTGTTAACATTTAGAATTGAGCTAGAATGGCCATCATCTACCTCTTGTGCAAACCAACTTCAAAGTCTTCTAGAAATGATTTTTGCAGCAGACATAATACTGGTCATAAACTGTCCTGAATTCTAATTTATTTCTCTATATGCCACCTTATTAGTAGACTGATACGTTACTGATGCTTGTGACAAATTTAAAAATGGATTATAATACTATTCCTCCTCTCAGTTTTAAGATTTTGTTGGAATTCTATTAGGAGAGAGTCTATGTCTGTTTTACTTCCCAAATTTCTCAAAGAACCTGGAACATATACATTATATGTTCCATATACAGTTTTATAAAATGAAAGACACATGTTCAGAAAAAGGATTAAATTAAAGGTGAAAGAAAGTCATCAAGTTTTAAAAAACAAAAATCACTGTGCCTCACAAATCTTAGCATTTTTCACATCATCCTTATCCTGCCCCAAAGCCTAAATCAGCATCTGAAAGAGGCAGGGTGGCACGTTAAAGATGGAGCAGCCACAGGTGTGGAGAGGCATGAAATCCCACCTCTATCTATTCTCAGTGCTTTGCACCAAATGTCCTCTAGGTTAAACTTACATTCTCTCAGGAATGGGAGCTAACTGTCATCTACGCAGTTGGGCAGTTTTCCACGTAAAAAAGACAGTTCCTATATTGAGCCAAAAGTTGGCTTCTTATAAATTCCACCCACTGGTCTTAATTCCGTCTCCAAAGCAAAGTAGTGCGAGTTTATTTTCTCTCCTGCACGATGGCCTGTCCTGCGTCTGAAGGCAGCTCTCATAACTCCAGCATGTGGGGCTAGTCCCCAAGCCAACGACCCCATTCTCCTTTCCTTAACCATTTCGCTTGGATGGAGTTTCAAAACCATCTCTTCAGAGGCGTTCCCCACACCCAAGTGGACTCCAGGCACACATTGCTGCTCTGCATGCATTCCCAGGTCTAGTCAAATACCTTTAATGCTGAGCCCATCCTCCCACTAACACCATCCATCAGATTTTACTAACGGTGAATGACTATTTGCTCACACTGTGTATAGTTTTAAACCCCCAATTCATACCCATTCTTAATAAAGATCCTCCCCACATGATTTGATTGAGTTCAAAACTGTGTTCTCCTTTTCCTTCATGGGCCTCCAGAGAAGGGAAGACCCTCCCACCACCGAGCTAAGGGCCTGTCTGTGATCACTTCCCATCTCACGTGCCAAATGACAGACCCCCACCTCCCTCACCAGACTAATGTGGGCTTCACCTGAAACCATTTGATTTAAAAAGGCTTTCCAAATTTTACAGTAGAAACTCAAACAGCAAATAAGATGATTCTTTCTCTTTGAAATGAATGTCTCTTAAACTATCTACTCGCGCCTACCCTATTATTCTCTAGACCTCTCTGATGTGGAAATGGGGCTTCAGTCCCGATTTCTCAAGACTGAGTGTCCTAGAGAGAAAAAGCAAGCTCTTTGCAAACTCATTTAAATGGCAATCTCATGGAATCTTTTAGGAACCGCTGTGGTCTCCAACCAAAGGCCAGGAAGAACAAGTCAGTAGTTTGCCAGCTTGGATTTCATTCGCTGGCCCAGTCTGCTTTCTGTTGCTAGGACCAAACATTCTGACCAAAGCAACTTGGGGAAGCGAGGGTTTATTTAGCTTACAGGTCACAGTCCACCATCAGGGGACACTAAGGCTGGAGCCTGGAGCCGGGAACTGGAGCAGAGACCACAGAATGACTCTGCTTATTGGCTTCCACTACCTTTCCACCTGCCTAGGGATGACACCATCAGCCACAGGCTGAGCAACTTCTATACAATTAGCAACCAACAAAAATGCCACATGGTTATTCCCACAGGTCAATCCAATTGGGGCCATTCTTCAATAAAGTCTCTTCCCGGGTATGTCCAGCTGACAACAACACTAACTAGGACACTACCCTTTGTAGCCAAGGATAGGACACATCCCAGGAACCATAGGGCATCTCAGTGTGGAGGGGTTAGGAGAAACTTACACCCCCCCAATGGCTATTAGTTAAAAAGTGGATACAAATATATGATCATGTGTTCCAAAGCATCATGTCTGATATGAAAATAAAGGTATAGTTGCAACTACGTCCGGTAAAGACATAGAAGTCATTAAGTTTGCTTGAGAGGAGAACTTTGATTTGGTGTGGGTGGTGCCTTGGCCTCCGTGTCTAAGTCTAGACAAACCAAAAAAGTGAGCTTGCTGTCTGGCTTTATCATGATCTTAGAATAACCTCATCTGAGACTACAATTCTTAAAAAAAATAATATACAAAGTAGTGGACTTTACACATGTGATTTAATAGACTTTGCTGCAAATTACCCCAGCCCCTTTGTGCCCCAGCCCCTTCATGCCCTCAGCCCCTTCATGCCCCCCAGCTCCTTCGTGGCCTGAGCCCCTTCATGCTCTCAGCCCCTTTATGTCCCAGGTCCTTCATGCCCCAGAAGTTTTATGCCCCAGCCCTTTCATGCCCTCAGCCCATTCTGCCTAGTTACCTTCACCCAACCCTCCCCCTAGATAACCTCTTATATTTTCTTCTCACATCTATTCTGTTACCCTCTCTTTTTGTATCTTCCTTTAAAATCTCTTCCCACTCAGGAGTCCTCTCTAGTTTGGTGACCTACAAATGAGCATGCACACATGCCCGTACACAAGCTCACATATGCATGCACGCACACACACACACACACACATACACACACACACACACACACACACACCATTTAAATCTGGAGTCTGGAGACAAAAGAAAGCATGAAACATTTGTGACTTAAAGTTCCGTCCAGTTTCCCACAGATGTCATGATTTCATTTTTTCTTTATGGTTGCATAAAATTCTAGTGTGCATATAATACAACATTTTCATCATCTGTTCACCTGCTGATGGATGGCTACACTGTCCCATTCCCTGGCCATGGAGATAGTGTAGCAGTGATCCTGGACTGACAGGTGTCTCCGTACTATGTTGATTAGAGTCCTTCGGGTACATTCTCCCTGGCTATGGAGATAGTGTAGCAATGAACCTGAATTGACAGGTGTCTCCGTACTATGTTGATTAGAGTCCTTTGGTACGTTCTCCCTGGCTATGGGGATAGTGTAGCAGTGAACATGAATTTGTCTCCATGATGTGTTGATTGAGTCCTTTGGGTAGATATCCAAGTGTAGCACGGTTGGGTCACATGGTAGTTCTAGTTTCAGTTTTTGGAGGAACCACCATACCAATGCCTGTAGTAGCCACCTGTGCCACTCTGCACTCTTTCCAGGGACCGAAAGGATTCCTCTTTCTCCACGTCCTCATCAGCATTTGCTCTCTTCTTGTTGTCTTGATGCCAGCTCTTCTCAGGGGAGAGAAATGGAATCGCTTTGCCTTTCTAAGAATGCTGAATGCTTTTTTCAGGAGTTGTTGGCCATTGATAGTTCTTTAGAGAATTGCTTATTCACTTAGCTAGCACATTTACTGATTCGATGGTCTGAGTCCATTTGTGCTGTTATTTTTGTTTGTTCCATGTTTGGTTTTGCAGTCCTTTGTATGCCCTAGATTCTAACCCCCTCTCTCGGCATGGAATATTTCCTCTGCTGTAGGCGCTCTTTTCTCTCTGGTAATTGTTTTCTTCCTTATGCGGAAGGTTTTGGCTCCATATAACCACTTTGAATGATGGTTTTGGACTAGGACTTTTCTCAATTTTTTGTTTTGTTTTCAAGTACCCAACTCTTTGGTTGATTCTATGCATTGCTCTTTTAGTTCCAATTTTATTAAGTTCAGCCCACTGATTTGAAATTTGGCTTGTTTTGTTTTTTCTAAATTGTGACAATTCTATTTAAGACACACAAGTTTAATAAAAGGCCAAAATACAC
>JAQHUG010000004.1:11685055-11723862 GCA_028555095.1 Dicrostonyx torquatus
AGGCCCTCCCGCTCCCCCAATACCCGACCTCCCTCCCCCTGCTTCCTTAAGAGGCCCTGTGGGAAGCCCAAGGCCTTCCCCATCTATCCTGGTCTAAGAAGGTGTGCATCCATATAGAATAGGTTCCCAAGAAGCCAATACATGCAGAAGAGATAGATAGGTCCCTGTGCCATTATCATTGGCTTCTCAGTCAGTCCCCATTGGCAGCCACATTTTTTAACTCTTACTTTTTCCACCACCCCAGCTATGCCATCTATACAGCACTGGAAACCATCCCTCACCTTTCATCGGGGAGCACACTGGGCAGCATTTATTAAGATATTTTGTCAGCTCCAAAGTTGCCTGATAAATGTGAGGTTTCTTAATCCCCTTTCCTTCCTAGGATTTAGCCTTTGTAGGTTTTCTGGATTTCCCCTGAGCATTGTTAGGATGCCATCCTACTGGGGAAAAAAAGCAATCTTACCTGTAGCCTCATAGGGTGGGTCGGGAACCTGCTCTTCAATGCTCCCAATGAAGCCGCTGGTATCCCGCCCTCTCCAGTCATGAATTATCTCCTCCGCCAGCTGTGCTGGCCTCCCTGCTAAGGAAATGACAGGCTCATATCCATCTTCTAGTACAATGCAGTTAGGTAGTGATGATTAGCATATATTTGCTTAATAAATAGTATAGCTATTTTTAGCTAAAATGCTATTGGATGCTAGGCCTGGACAACATTAAACATTTCCTTGCCTAAACCTCTTATTTTATACTTAAAACATTAAGAATCATAAAGGGAAGTACCTGCTGAATTTATCTCCTGCTGTCTGTTGACCATAGTCACCCCGAAATGAGTAGGTTGGTCACAAAGACACAAGACTGAGTCTGGCATTTAGCTTTTGCTCCTAGATTCAGAACTTGTCACCTAAAGGCTTTTGCATGCCAGTCGGAAACTTCCTTTGTTCTCCTTCCTGTCTTAGATATAGCTCTCTGTGACCCAATTATATGAAATATTTGCCCTTCATGAGACAGACTGACTGGAGACAAAGTTTAAACTCGATGCAAGTAATGTTTGAAAATAGCATGGAGCGGATGCAGAAGATATAAAAAGGAAATTAAAAATAAATTTGATGTAAAAGAACTTTTTTTATTTTATAAAAACCAGAAAAGATAGCTCATGGCAGAATTTAGTGAGCAGTGTACAGGATATAGGATAGTGGGATTTTATTCTACCTGAAGGGACAGAAGAAAACTTTCTGGAAAATCAGCATTTATACTGATACTATATTAATGTCAGTATTAATCTATATTATTGATGTGGTCTGCAACATATCTCACAAACATTCAGTCCCACATATTCTCCCCAGCATTTAACTCACACTTTGGGATCTGGAGACTGCCTGCCCTGTATTATAAGAATAATATGCTCCATAGATAAGAATAAATTTAAGTTAAGCACCATTAATATCTGAAATATTTGTATTTTGAGCCAATACTGTCTATAAATAACATAAAACCTTTGAGTACGTGGTAGGGACTTATTAAGTACTTCTAATTAATTAACTAACACCAATATTTTCAATTTTTTTTATTGTTTTGGATGCTGAATATGGAGGCCAGAGCCTTGCATCTAGAAGGCAGTCCCTCTGTTACTAAGGAATATTAACTAGTCCTCAGACATAAGAAGATAAAGATAGTCATTGCGTATGGGCTGCGATTTGTAATTTCTTGACACTATGTTTTCAGTCTTAGAGGGTATGAGAGTGGTGTTCCTCTTGGATGGAATTGTATTTTGAACTGCCAAGGCTGGTCTTTCCCCAGGATAACAATGTGGATTACAGCATTCTCTGAAGAGGCTGGGCAGCAGCAACCTAGATCCCCACCAGTCATAAAATCATAAGACCATCCCATCGACCATATAACCAACAGCCAGAACTCCACAGCATTGTGTGGACCAAAGTTTGGGGATATGAATTCTCAGTGAATCGCAGGGCTTTTGGTTGATGACCACCTATAGTTTCTTCTGACAATTTCGGCATTTCAAGTTTTACATTACTATTTTTGATCTGTTTGGAGTTGTGTGCACGTGTAGATGATAAATATGGGTCTAATTTCATTCTTTTATATGCAGACATGCAGATTTCCCAGGACCCTTTGCCAAAGATGCGGTCTTTCCTCCAGTGTGTATCGTTAATACTTTCGTTAAATGTAACATAGCTGTAATGATGTGTATTCTTAATTTAAGTCTCTATTTTGTCCCATTTTTCTACCTGCTTTGTGTGACTACCATGCTATTTTTATTACTACAGCTTTGTAATACAGCTTGAAATCCTACATGGTAATTGAATCTTCAGCCTTGTTCTTTTTGCCCCGGGTTGCTGTGGTCATCCTGGATCTTTTCTGCTTCCATGTGAACTTTAGGACTTAACGTTCTGTTTCTGTGAAAAATGTCACTGGGGATTTTTAACTGTGATCGTGTTGAATCTGTAAATGACTTTCAGTAGGATGGTGATCTTCCTCCCACAAATCCATCAGCTGATGAGCTCTCAGGTGGTCTTCTCGCTCACCTAGAGTCTTATTTAATTCTTTCATCGGAGATTTTAAATTTTCACCGCAGAGGTGCTTAGCCTCCTCGGTTAGATTTGTTCCTCTCTGTATCTGTCTCTCCCTGCCGGCCCCTCTAACTGTACATGTTAGGGTAACGGAAGCACGAGTGTTTCCGTGATCTTTGTTTTTCAGCCTGCGTGCCATTGGTATTAAAAAGGGTTTCTTCTTTTTATTAAGCTGAGTTTGTATTGTGAAACTTTATTCAAAGCGGTGATTATTTCTAAAAGTTTTCCGGTGAGATTTTTTAGGATTCCTTATGTATCTCATTATTTCATCTATAAATAGGGATAATTTGACTTCCACTTTTCCATTTTGTAGCCCTTTCATTTCTTTCTCCTGTCTTATTTCTCTAGCCAGTGCTTTAAATACTGTATTGAAAGGGAGTCAGGAGAGTGGACAACCATGTCATGCTACTAATTATAATGTGCTACTAATTATAATGTGCTACTAATTATAATGGAACTGCTTCAGCTTTTTCCCTATTAAACATGATGCTTGCAATGCATTTGTCACAGATGACCTTTAGTATGTTGAAGTATGCTTCCTCCAGTCCTACTCTCTAAGACTTTCACTATGAACACATTTTGAATGTCATCAAAGATATTTTCTGAACATACTGAAATGATCATGAGATTTTGGGCTTTAAATGCACGTTAATGACCTGCTTATTTACATTGAACCCTCCTGTGTCTCTGGGATAAAGACAATTTGATCGTGGTGAGTTATCTTTTTGATATATGCTTATATTTGGTTTGCAAGTATTTTATTGAAGATTTTTGTATTTTTGTTCATGAGAGGATACTGTCCTAAAGTTTATTTTTTATTTTCTGATGTATTTTTACCTTGTTTTGAAATAATACCAGCTTCATAGAGGGGATTTGGGAGGTGTTTCTTCTCTTTCCAATTTTAAAAGTACTCTTTGAAGAAAATCTCCTGCTAATGTATCTACCTGGACACGGGCAGTTTTTAGTCAGAAGTATTTTTGCCAGTGTTTTGCTTTTATTTGTTGAGAGTTTGTTTAAATTTATCTCTCTTAGTCTAACTTCGGTGGCTTAGACAATTTAGAAATAACTTAAAAGTTTATCAAGTTCTTTTAAGTTTTCTTTATTGCATATGTGTTTTTAAAATATTCCTTTAAAATGTTCTAAAAGTGTTTGGAATCTATCATAATTTTTCCTTATTTATCGCTGATTCTATTAATTTCGGTCAAGCCCTTTACTTTGGTTGATTTAGCTAAGAGTCTGTCAATTTCATTTTTCTTTTCAAATTTTATTTTTCTTTCCCAAGAAAGAAAAATAAATCCAAGATCCTGATCTTGGATTCATTGAGTCTTTATACTGATCTGTTTTTATTATGTCTTCCTTTCTACTGGATTTGAGTTTGATTTGCTTTGATTTTTCCAGACATAATTAAGTCACTTGTTTTTGTTCCTTCTGATTTTCTAATGCAGGCACTTAGAACTTTAAATTTCCCTTTTAGGGTCATTTCAACATGTCCCAGGATTTTGGTGTAGTGTGTTTTCATCTTTTTTTTTTTTGGTTTTTCGAGACAGGGTTTCTCTGTGGCTTTGGAGCCTGTCCTGGAACTAGCTCTTGTAGACCAGGCTGGTCTCGAACTCACAAAGATCCGCCTGTCTCTGCCTCCCGAGTGCTGGGATTAAAGGCGTGCGCCACCATCACCCGGCTGTGTGTTTTCATCTTTACTTACTTCCAGGATTTTTTCTTTCTCTTTTGACTTCTTTAACCATTCATCATTTTGTTTAATTCTGAGTTATTTAATCTACATGAACTCATGTAAATTCTAGAGAGTCTCTTTGCAAAATATTGTGACCAAGCATAAAATTATTTCAATTTTTAAGTACTTGTTGGGTGCTCTTATTCTGTTATGTAGTCTATTTAAGAGAAAATTTCATGGACTGTTGAGTAGAGCTTGTATTTATTTTAGTGTTTATGTAAAATATTCTATAGATATCTGTTAGGTACATTTAATGTGTAATATCATTTAATTCTAATGTTTCTCTGATTTATGTACAGGTGGCCTGTCTATTGAAGAAAGCGTAGCATTGAAATCACCTAAAAGTGAGTTATGGTTATTCTGTGTCTTGATGTCCATTAGTGTGCTTTTGATGCAATTGTGCGCCCCAGGGTTTGGTACATGTATGCTCATCAGATTGTCATGACGCCTTGGGTGACTGTTCTCTTGATCAGAATTCCATGCCCTTTATCTCTTCTGATAAATCTTGGTTTGAAGTCTCTCTTGTCAGGTATTAGGACTGGGGTGCCTTTCACTTCCTGGTCCCATACCCTTCTGACACTTTTTCCATTACTTTCTCTCTGAGGGGTGACTGTACTTCAAGACAAAATGAGCTTCTTGTAGACAACAGAACGATGTGTTTTGTTTCTTGCGCCACTGAATTAAGCAGGGTCTTTTGATTGGGGAGCGGAAGTCGTCCCAGTTAAAGCTGTACTGAAGTACATTTGCAGACTGTTTTGTTTGTTTCTTTCATTGGTCGGTTGGTTTTTCCGTTCATGTTTTATTTCTGTATTATGTGTCAGCAATTATAACTTTGTTTGGATGGAGCCTTTTAGTTAGGCTTATTCCTCTCTCCAGTCTGAAATACTACCTTCGGCATACTCTGCAGCCCTGGTTTGGTGAACATGAATTATTTTAGCCTATTTATGTCATGGAAAGTTTCCTTTCTTTATAAACTATGGCAGATAGTTTATGGGTAAAGATATCTGGCATATGCGGTCTTTAGAACTTGGAGGACATTGTTCCAGGCTCTTTTGACTTTTAAAATTTCCATTGAGAACAAGTTATTCCAATGATTTTTTTCCTTTATATGTGACCTGTGACTATCATGTTGTGGCCTTCAATACCTTTCCTTTTGTCTCTATATTTAATGGCTTGTTTATAATGTACTAGTAGAAATAAGTTTTCTAGTCCTGACTATTTAGTGTTATGTGTGTTTCTTATCTCTCTCATTAACTTGGGTACATTTTCTTCTATGAACTCACTAAGAATTGGTCTGTGCCCTTGACCTGGGTGGTATTCTTATCCTACTATGTTTATTATTCATAGATTTTGTCTTTCCATGGATTTCCAAAGTTCCTGCATAGCACATGTGTGTGTGTGTGTGTGTGTGCGTGTGTTTAATTTTCATTCATGAAATTGCTTAGGTGAAGTCTAAGGATGTCCCCTGGTCTAACTCTCCAGCTGGGTTCTTTGAAGCAGCACATGAATGTGGCTCTCACAGGGGTCTAAGCCTGGACCTGGAGAGCAACTCAAGTCCAAGGATCTGGTAGGACTCAGATAAGGAGCACAGAGTCATGGGTCAAGAAAGTTCACAGATGTAGCTCCCCCTGGACCTAGAGGAACAGTATGGATGGGCAGTAGGTCATTAGGGCCTGGGTTAAATTCAGTAAAAGAACCCTTGGATACAGCTCCTAGCTAGGTCTGTGTCTGGAGGTAGGGAAGACTGGGGAAAGAAAATGAGTCAGAATCATGGACAGAGCTCACAAAAATGGCTCAAAACTGGACCTACGGGGAAAGTATTGGCAATGTGGAGTTAGATTCAGCAAGCTAGTATGTGAATGTGGCTCCTATCTGGGCCTGCACCTAGAAGGGTGGCATGGATGGATGGGATGAGGTGAGGGTAAGGCTAATCAAGAGAGGTCGAGGATGAAGTTCCTGCCTGGGTATAAACATGGAAGGTTCAGCTGACGGGAGGGAAAGCATTTGTGACAGAGGTAAGAGTCCTGGGCCTGGCTCAGCAAGGGCATATACCGATAGGACTCCTCGTGGGGCCTGGACCTGGAGGAAACTGAGTCACACTTACTAAGAGAGCTTGGAGATGCAACTCCTGTCTGGTCATGGATGAATGGTAAGGGTGTGAAGGTCTTGGGTCCAACTATATTAAATGCAATATCAACTTGTGATATTTTCAATTCACCACGACTTTACTAAGACTTAACTCCATCTCCAATAAAGGAATGTGCGTGTCTGTGACTCTGGCAGCTAGGGGTGTTGTTCAGCAAGAGATGCATTTGCATTAGAACTGCAAATAGCCTTTAGGGAGGTACGGTTTAGCGATGGCTGAGTTTTAATAAAATAGAAAAATATCTATTTAGCCAAGCAAGGTGTTGAACACTTCTAACTCTAGCCCTTAAAGGGCTGAAGTGGAAAAATTGAAAATCTGTGACCAGCATTGGTCACAGTGAGAATCTACCCCCAAAACAGAATAGAACAGAACAAAACAAAAGCTCCCTCTCTGAGAAATTGGTTATTCAGTTGAATCTGACCTCTGAAATACAAAGATGAAAGGAATTCTGTACCCATGTTAATGAGAAATAATTTGTAGCAGAGTATGATATGGACAGACTTCCTGGCTTCATTTATGCTACACGTTGCCTTCTGTGACTAAAAAACAACCTAGAAACCAAGGAAGAAAAGTAATTTATTCAACATAACACAATGGGTTAGGGAGAAAACTAGGACCAATGTACAAGTCTCCTGATTCATAGACATTGCTTTTCCCATAGTCTCGTGTGATTCCTTTCCTCCATGAGCAGCTGTGCAGCCTATGTGTGTAAATCTGAGAAAGGAGAGTGAAACATATTGAGCATCCTAGTTCCTTCAGCTGTCAGCTTGACACAACCTAGAATTGATCATTTGAAGAAGTCTCGCTTCGGGGCGTTATCCAGATCAGGTTGGTCTGTGGTCATCAACTGAGGAATTGTCTTGGTGATTGACATAAGAAGGTCTGGCCTACTTAGAGTGGCACTTCCCCTCAGTAGTTGGACTTGGAATGCGCATGAAAGCTAGCTGAACCTGAGCTGGAGAACAAGCCAGAGAGTGCGCCAGCTGCAACATTTCTCTGCATGTTCTGTTTCACGTCCCTGCCTTGAGTCCCTACCCCAATTGACTCAAAGGTGGACCGTGACCTGAAAGTGGAAGATGAAATACACCCTGGCTTCTCCTAAGTTGCTTTGATTATGGTGTGTAACATGAGGGCCTGCTTGTTCGTTGGGGTTACTGTCCCGCCCAGTACCCCACAGCCAGCAAGCCCCAAAGAAAATCACACAGAGAGTCTACATTAGGTTATAAACTGATTGGCCCATTATCTCAGTCTTCCTATCAGTTCCTGTAACTTATATTAACCCATTGTTCCAATCCATGCCAGCCACATGGCCGGTACCTTTTCTCAGGGAGGCATCTTACATCCTGCTTCTCAGATGGACTGCACAGGAATGCCAGGGAAGCTTCCTGCTTCCCAAATTCTCCTGTTCTTTCCTCTACTTCCTGTCTGGTTTTCCTGCCTATACTTCCTGCCTGGCCAATCAGTGTTTATTTAAAACATGATTGACAGAATACAGACAATTCTCCTGCACCAATGGTGTCTGTCATGACAGAAAAGAACTAGAACAGGGACCACGTGAAAACTCCTCATCCAGAGGCGTCTCAAAGCTCCAGCCAACTCAGAGATTCACAGAGGCTGGGAGCTGAGATGGGCAGAAAGGTCATCCGTGAGAAATCTCATCGACTGTTTCTTTGATGACCCGGAACTGAATTTTGATATATACAAGATCTGTTTCCCTAGACTCTCACATTGCTGGTGCCCTGCATCCCGGGGCTCCTCCCACGAGCCTGATGTCCTCCGCAATGATCTGAATCCAATTTAGACCTGCCAACCAGGCCTAATTTTCCTACACACTGTCACATACCAGCTGGAGGTTACATGCCTGTAACTTGGAAAACAGACTTGGGTGGCTGCTCTGGACCTTGCTTGCTCTTTGTTTCCTTCTCATATGAACCCTTCAGTTCCCTTCACTTTCCTTCCTGCAGCCTCTATGGGAACAAGAGGTGAAACAATGAAGGGGGTTAATCTGCAATTCATTTGCAAGAACGATTTCAGGGGAAATCCCTAGAAAATGAGCAAATTGAACAGTCAAGGAGGGTGGTCCCTCCACTGAGCACAGAGGAAAGAGAATTGGTCATGTGCACGGAACATACTAACATAGGCTCTACCTGGGGAAGTTAAGATTAGGAGTAAAATGCTTTCGTATGAAAATGATAGACCTAAGAAGAGAAATCTTTGCACTCTCTCAAGCCACTAGAAGATATGGGAAACCCACAGATCCCTTCCTCTGCTGGCTGCTCCATGCTGGCTCCTCTTCCCCTAACTGAGGATTTCATCTTCACAATAAAGAGCATCTTGATGTCCCAGAAAATGTTGACAGAACCAGTTAGGGTACGGGTGGAGGTGGGGGGAAAGAAGACATTCGCTTCCTGTAAGATGAATGGATCAGAACCTTGTGCTCTAAAGGACTTCCTAGAATTTTCTATGTTCTGCGGTAGAAATCACCCTACTGACTCCACAGGGAAACATTGCCAATGTCCTTGGAGCTTCAGAGATGTCCTAAAGAGCCAACCTGTCTCAGCCTCTCTGAATAAAGACAAAAATTTGGAGGTCACTCTTAGGCACAGCTGCCCTCTGCTGGATGGCATGTAGCCAACCACCGACACAAGGACTTGCCTCCCAGACCCCAACCCGACCTCCTGCCACCCTGTGTTGCTCCTAACAGACCTCTCTTGCAAATGGAAACTTACAAGAAAAATGAAGAAGGGTGTGTGCATGTTCAAGGCATAGATCTGCAAATCCAAATGACCAGTTGCACCCCAATTAGGGGGACGTTCTTCAGTGATCTTCAGCAATACCACTGAGGTGTAAAGTTTGCACAAGTCCCAACATGATGGTCCCCCCACCCCAGGCAGAGATGAACAGTTTCTCTTGCCTTCTATTATTGATGAACTAAAATGCAGAAGCTAAATGGGACTACTAATCGGAGGGCAGGAGAACATTAGGATCTTGGAATTGTTCTCCTCGGAGATGAAAAGGGAAACTGAAAAACATCTGCAAACATCTGCGTGCCGAAATCTGCTCTGATGTCCTAAGTGGGCCAAGGAAACCTGTAACCACGAAGCGGGGCTAATTTACTGCTCTAATCACCAGCATCTAATCTGAAGCCAGACATTATCTTAAAGCACACACCAGTTCCAGGTGTTACACAGCAAATGTTTGATTAGTGCTACCAAATTCCCTGCAACTTGATAAGCTTCCGACTGCAGGAATTATGGGCTGCACACCAACGGAGCGGGGCTGGTGTTAATTCCCCAGCGAGGTATTCACCCTTGGCTTGAAACATTCTGAGGAACTCAGCTCAGCCTCTTCTCCTAGGCTGTTGAGATGTTGGTTTCAAATATACAAATACAGAGACTCAGTAGAGACAAGCTGTGCATGTGTGTGTGGGGGGGGGATTGTTTAAAAGATGAAGGCAAGAAGGTTGTTTCTATAGAGGCCTCAAAACAAAATAGATGGAGAGTGGGGTTTAGGAAAAAAACCTATACAGTATCTACTGGATATTTGTCAAGGGCTGGATACTTTGTGTCATTAACTCTCACATAACAGGACATGGCTGCCATTACTGTATCCACATTTTAAATTAAGAGAGCAGAAGTTTAAGTGACTCATTAAAGATATCTTAGCCAAAATTCCAGAGCTATTACTTGAACCTGGGACTTGACTTAAAATCCTTCAAAGTCCATGGTTCTGAAAGACTGGGGAATCAAATAGGACAACACAGTGATTAGGGCCGTTTAGACATTTTCACAGAAAATTAAGTAGGCAAATGCGTATCAGTTCAGTTGGTGGCATCAAAAGACAAAACTAAAGTAGGCTTCGGGTAGCCAAAGACTTGAGTTAGCTACCGCCAGTTCTCTGGACCCAAATTAAGGAACAGGAGCAAAGCAGAGGGCTTTTCTCAAGGGAGCTTGTAGGGGGAGGGGCATGAAGGAAAGGGAACTGGTCTAGGTAGCCAGGAGAATGTTGGTGGGCTTCGAAGTCCAGAGCTGCATTTGATGCGCAGGTATGAGTCTGAGCTCTTCACCGAGGACTGGAGGTGAGGGCCACGGTGCTGAGTTCTTCTGGGCTAAATGAGGAGGTCCAGATGAGGAGCCGCATCTGCCTCGCTGGAGATGATTCAAAAAACACAGCTGGAAACTACTTGTGGCTGGCTTTTAAAACCCAAAGTGAAGGGTCAAATGTCTCATGGAAATTTCATATCCTAAACCCGCAGATAGAAGGGGGCAATCATTAAAACTTGCTGGGGCGGAGTGAAGATTGGTGACATGGTCACTTTTTGCGACTTCTAATGTTGGAACTCTGTTTTCTGAAATTTTCTTTAAAATTCAAAGACCCCCGGGAGGGTTTTGTCTTTTGTTTTTTTTTGTTTAAAAAAAAACAAAAGCAAAACCAGAGCCAACTGCATGCTTCAGTCTGAAGGCCCATGGTGCCCCCTATGGGCCCAAGCTTTCCCTCTGTCCCTGGCCACTCCATTATGACTCAGTTCACAAGTCTCTGTTGAAGTCTTGCTCCGTGCTCCACAACAGTGGGATGACCTCACTCACAGTGAAACCGAACCCTGCCCACATGTACCCCAAACTCTCCCGCCGCTCCACAGTTTCCAATACACTAATCTACTCTCAGAAGCACAAGCGCCCGATGGGGGAGCAGGAACATGGAGTCTGCATGAGATTTGACTCTGCAATGACATCAACTGGTTGAGACTTGGAACAGATTACTCTCCCCGCCTGTAAAAACGGGGGTGATGATAATACTAAGCTCCTGGGTGATAATTCATTCAAACCCTTTGGCATGTGACCAAACACGTGATAAACAGTGGCAACTTATGATTTTGTGGAATGGTGGTGGAATCATCCACCGCATGAACATCTTGTGAGTCTCAGCTCTCCTTCCTGGCCTGAGCTCAAGCTCTTCCTGGAATGCTATCCTGAAGTTCTGTTTGCCCTCACTGCGCCCATGGGACTTGCTACCTTGTACTGGGCCTTCACTGACAGCCTATCCTATACCGGGAGGCCATCAGTTTTTCCCATCTGTGGAGTCTTTGTCATGGCCACTATGAGTGGAGTAGCTACTGGCTCATACTTTCCTGATAACCAGGCAGAAAGAAAGCCAGTCTAGAGGGATTCGTACAAACACTGAAGTGTTTTGTCCTGAGCATAATGCATGTGACTCTGGCCCCATTTTAGCTAGAACCAATCACTTGCTAAGGAGGAATAAATGCTCCCCATGGAACCCCCCCCCTTTTACAGACATTGATGGGGACAACTGAGGACCACCATACCCTGGAGAGCAGGATCAGCCTCTATTTCACACCAGCCCCAAGGCTATCCAAAAGTATATACCTCATACACCAGACACGCACTGTGTCCCTTACTGTCACAGCCCTGTGACAAAATACCCAGCACAAACAGCTTGAGAGGTGGCAAGGTTTGCTTTGGGTCATGTTTCCAGACATCCAGCCCATGGCCCTCTGACTTCATCTTTCTAGGCACAACGTGAGCCAAGCACTACATGGGTGAGAAGGCACGAGAGAGGAGGCTACTAACCTCAGGCAGAGGCAGAGAGAGAGAGAAAGACAAAGGAACTAAGGAACTGAGGACCAATGGAACCTTCAAAGACAATGCCCCAGTGACCTACTTCCTCCAACTAGACCCTACCCCTAAAGTTTCTAAAACTTTCCTCCTCGAAAAACAAAAAACAAAAAACTGAAAACAAAGCTACCCTATGATCCATCTACGCCACTCTTGGGTTTATACATTAAGGATTCTGGTCAGCAAGCTATAGAGAGAGATGCTCTCACATCCGCATTTATAGCCACACAATTCCTGATACCCAGGAAATTGAGCTAGTCTACAGATGGGCAGATAAAGAGGATGGAGTAGTCACCCACATCGGAATTCTACGCAGCTGTAAGGAGAAATGAAATGTTTTCAGGAAAATTAATGCAACTGGAAATCATTATGTTAAGCAAAATAAGCTGGAGTCAGCAAAACAAATACCGTACGCTTTAAAAAAAATGCGGAACCTAGATTTAAAATTATACATGTCTTAAATTACACGTGTATGTTTGTGTGTGTGTGTGTGTGTGTGTTTATATGTGTGTTTCTAGGTCACAAAACTAGAAAGGGGATCAAGAGAGGGAAGATATAAATCTGAAGAAGGTGGAAAGTTAAAAAGAACAATGGAATGCTTATAATAGGAAAACAGAAGGGGACTAACTGGGGAAAGAAGGGGGGCCAGCTGGTGGGGGAGGGGACAGCTGAGGGCAACGAGGGAGGTGAACACCCGAGGACAAAGTAGAGTAACCCATATGTATGAACATACCATGATGAAACTCATTACTTTGTATGCTAATCTTAAAAATTAATTTTAAAAAACTTTCCGGAGCCTCTCAAAATGGTACGACCAGCTGGGGACCAAGTGTTTAACACATGAGGCTGTGGACGGCACATGTTTCATATTCAAGCCACAAGATCCACGGTGGAAATCTCTGAGTGAACAACGGAATGAACAGATTAGCTCACAATTATGTTATCTCTCCCAATCAAAAGCACGCCTATATTTAGACGGAATGTCTCTTAAGTCTGACGGGTGGAAATTTCAGGTGTTCTGAGGACAAGTGGGGAGGGATGATGTGGGACACGGGACAGAACATAGTTTCCCGGCTCTCTCCACTGTGCGTTTTAGACGGCGGAAAACTGTGGGAACTTTCTACAGTCAGTCATTGAGACCGCCAATCACTAAGAGTCAGGGCGATTTGTCCCAGGAAACCAATTCGCACCTGAAAGATCTCAGAGTGGTGGGATGGGCAGACTACAGAGCTATTTGTAGGAGGCGTATAATATATGATACATACTTTGTCTGTAAGATGGATGGTAGGAATAGCGGAATCTTAGCTGAGGTCAGGGTGTAAGGGAAGGACGTCATTCTTGGCCTGATTTGTTCTAGGTAAATTGGCTGTTTATTAGTGTCTCATACCATCACACAAGTTTCTCTTGACCTCACTGTGTGTCTTAGTGAGGGATTCTGTGGCCGTGATAAAACGCCATGGCCAAAGCAGCTTGGGGAAGAGCGGGTTTGTTTAGCTTACACTTGCATGTCACAGTCTGTTATCAAAGGAAGTCATGGCAGGAGCTGATGCAGAGGCCGTGGACAAACGCTGCCTACTGGCATGCTCCTCATGGTTTGATCGGCCTGACTCCTTATCACACTCAGGACCCCCACCCAGGGGTGGCGCCACCCACAGTGATCTGGACCCTCCTGCATTAATCATCAGTGTGGAAGATGTTCCGCAGGCTTCCCCACAGACCGATCTTGTGGGGGCATCTTCTCAGTTGAGGTTCCCTCTTCCAAAATGACTGTCATGTGTCAAGAAACAAAAGTAGCCGGCACACTATGTAACCCAGACTAACCTCAGTTTGGAAGCAACCATCCTGCCTCAGCATCCCAAGTTCTAGGATTACAGGAGTCTACCGCTACTCCCAGCTTTGGCCTGGTTTTTGAGGACAGTATACGATTAGGAAGGACTCAAATGAATAAAAGTTCCTAAAAAATCAAAAGCTCCCCTTGCTCCCATCTTAAAAAACCCACAAGCCTAAAATGGCTTTTACTAATAGTAACTAATATATACTAATAACTCTTCATTAGATGCTTCTAACACAGCAGCACGCCTTCTTCAAAGGAGAACAGTTTCACCCCCACATTCTTTGTAGTAATAGGCGGGAGCAGCAGGCTGTGTCCCACCCGGCTCCTGGCCACATGGCCGCATGGCTGTACCCAGAATACACAAATCACACACAAACTGGATTCATTTAAATTCTGCCTTGGCCCATTATCATTAGCCTTTTCTTGGCTAACTCTCACATCTAAAACATTATAAAACATCTAAAACATTATAAAACATTATAAAAGTTTGTATGTCACCACGAGGTGGTGACTTACCAGGAATCATTCAGCATGTCTGACCCTGGCGGCTTCATGGCAGCTCCCTCACTTCCTTCTCTCCCAGAACTTCCGTTCTGTCTACTCCGCCCGCCTAAGGGCTGACCTATCTTACAGACCAGGCAGAGTCTTTATTTAACCAATGAAAGCAACAGAAATAAAGAAGGATCCTCCTACAATTCTTGGTGATAAGAGTTACAATTATTACAAGAAATGGCGCCATCAGGGTTGAAAACACCTACTGTTTCTTTCTAGAGGCTAGGCTGCAGTAGGCCAGCTCCTGCTTGGGACTCAAGATATTTATGTATTGAGATGAAGCTATCCTAAGCCTTCAACTTTACCCCAAGAGAACAGTTAAGAATATGAACTCCACACCATGTTTCTCATCTGAGAAGTCTACTACTATACAGAAGAATTCCTGACACTTGCATGGAAAATAAAAAGAAACCATAGTGTTATCCACACAATCTGTGGACATTTAAAAGGCAAGTGAAGGCCACAGGAGCACATGAATGTATCTTAAGGGTGATAGGCTCAGAACCTAAAGGGGATTCCTGAGTATCCAGATGTGGAGTGACTCCTTTGAAGAAGGTGTGCTGCTGTATTAGAAGCATCTAATGAATAGTTATTAGTACATATTAGTAACTGTTAGTATATGTTATAGTATTGTTATTAGTATATATTAGTAACTATTAGTATATAAATGTGGACAAATAGAGATGGGAATTAAAAATAGGAATTGGAGTTAACCCATTGATAGATTAAACTTTTTCATTTCAAATTTTTCATTTCTACTTTATAACAATTGCCTTTATTAATAAGGCACAATGTAATATTTTAATATATATTATGGAATAATCAAATAAAGGAAATTAATATCTATCACCTCATGTTTATCATTCCTATATTATTATGAACTATCCAATGTATTATTATTGACAATAGTCGTCCTGATGCACAATAGAACACACTTCTATCCAACTGCAGCTCAGTACGTGTTGACCACTGCCCCCGATCAACCTCCTCCAGCTTCTGTGCCACCAGTTACTCTCTCCTTCCACCAATGTGACAGTTTTAGCATCTAAATATGAATACATAAACGAAATCGTGTGTTTTAATCTCTGTGCCTAGCTTATTTCACTTAGATCAATGTCTTCTAAATTCACTCTTAACTTTGCAAATGATATACATGCAATAAAACTGTATATGTTTCAGGCTAACTAGTGTTCTGTTGTGTATAAATATCACAATTGAAAAACATATCTGTCTGTTGATAGATGTATTTCTATAGCTTGATTGTTGTGACGAATTCTACAGTAAACTTGGGAATATAGGTGTCTTTTTTATCTGTTGACCTCAAAACCTTTAAGTGGGTGACAAATAGTGGTACCGAGGGATAACATGCTAATTCTATCTTCAATATTTTGAGGAAGCTCCAAGCTGTTTTCACTAATTTGCAATACCACTAGCATCCTTTCCAACACTTGCTTTTGACAACAGCTGATCTAACAGAGGTTAGGTGATACCTCACTGTGGTTTTTTAATCTACATTTCTATAATAATTGAAGATAATGAGGATTTTTCATTTATTCATTTACCATTTGTTGTGTATGCAAGGGGGGGAGAGAGAGAGAGAGAGAGAGAGAGAGAGAGAGGAATATCTGTTCAAAACCTTTGCTCCTTTAAAATTTTTATTTGTCTATTAATCTATTCCTTGGGAGTTTTATATCCATATACATTGTATTTTGATCCTATTACTGCCTCCCCCGTCAGCTTCTCCCAGATACCCTTCACGTATCTTTCCTAGCTTTGCATTCTCTTCTTTTCTGTGTATCTTTATAAGACACTGGATGCATTTGGTACTGCCCATATTTACATGGATGTAGGGGCCATCCATTGGAACACAGGCAACTGACAAGGGGCCACACCCCTGAAGAAAATTTAGTCTCCACTCTCACCTGCCAGCAACTGCCAATAGTGCTCAACTAAGGGTGGGGCACCCATGCTGAAATACAGACTGGGTTCATCTGTGTATGTCTTAGGTAGGCAGGACAGTTGTACGGTCATGAATGCAATAGCCCTGATATGTCTAGAAGATACATTTTGCAGTAGGCCTCCCTGACCTCTAACCCTAAAGTCTCTATGCCCCTCTTTTCCAACGTTCTCTGAGCCTTGGGAGAAGGGAGTCAGATAGATGTCCCTCTTTTGTCCATTTTTAGTAGGCTTTTTGTTTTCTTGGGATTCAGTAGTTTGAGTTCCTTCTGCATTTTCAATGTCCTTTGTCTGATGTCTCACTTGGAGATGTGTTTTCCCAATCCATGAGTTCTCTCTTTGTTGTTTTATCTGACATGCACATACTTTCTAGTTTGATTCTACACGATTTGCTTATTTTTGCTTTCATTGTCTGGACTTTTGGGGCTTCATTGAAGAAATCTCTGCCAAATGTGTAGCTGTGGAGTGTTCTATCAAGAGTAGGGCATCTGTATCATACGTGCTCCCTGAGTCTCAGGAACCATCATGGAAGAAGGGACAGAAATGTAAGAGCCAGTGGTTAATAAAGACTAGGCATGCAGAATGACTTCATCCATAAATTCTCAGATGCTGTGGCTGCCCACCCAAGACCTTCTGAAGACCAAGCCCATCAACATTCTAGCATGCAGTGGGGAGGCATTCATGAGCCACCAGCCGTAAGTGAAGAGCTAAAGACAGTTGATGATTTCTGGGGCAGGAAAACAGCTTTCTTTGAGACTGCGACTCTCAGTAGCTCAGCCTCACTCCAATGGGTGGTCCTATATATAGACCCATACAGACAACACAGATAGTAATTAATGGCTTATTAATTTTTTTTAAAGCTCACAAAGTTAGAGGAGGTGAGGCAGGTGGGGTGTATCTGGGAGGGGTTAAGGAGAGGAATTGGGTGAATCTGATCAAAATAGACTCAATGAAATTCTCAAACAATTAATAAAAGGGTAAATAAAAAAATTCTGCCAATATCAACCTCACAGGATAATTCCCTATTCTCTTATAGTAATTTTGTAGTTTCAGGCTCTACATTTGGTTCTCTTATCCATTTGGATTCTTGAGTAAAGTCTAAGATTAAGATCCATTTTTATTCTTCTGTCTGTGAGTTTCTAGTCTTACCAATAGCTCATACCGAAGAAACTGTCCACGGAGCATCTTTCACAAGAAGCGACTAAGTACAGATGTATCTGTGATTTGCAGGCACCCACCCCTACTCCACGGTCTATGAATATATCTTAATGACTACACCATTCTGAATCCCTTACTGTAGCTTTGTAATATTTGAGGTGCAACAGTATGATGATGCCTCTGGGTTTTTTCTTTTGGATCAAGATTGCCTTTGATATTTGGGGACTTCTGTGTTTCTATATGAATTTTCTGATTGTTTTAATATTTCGGTAAAGAAATGCAATGAAACTTTAATAGGTGTTGCATGGAATCTATAGGGAACTTCGTCAAGTATTCAGCAGTGCTAACTCTTCAGTCCCATGAAAATGGGTTTCTTTCATTTTTAATTCCTCTCATTGATATTTTTCTAGTACTTTCAAGACAATTATCCCTGTTTCTTTGATTAAATGTATATCTAAGTACTTTTCTTTTGTGTTATTGTAAATAGGGCTATTTTCTAAATTCTGCTTTAAGAAATATCATTTACATTGATAAATGCTGTTAATTTTGTGTTAATACTATAGCCAAAAATTTTATTGAATTTATTCATCAGTTCTAACAGGGTTTAGGGGAGGTAGGCATCGGAAACTGTCTCCATTTAAGATTATGTGATAGAAGAGACAATTTGGTCTCATCTTTTTTTACTTAAGTACTTATATTTCCTAATTTCCCTGACATTGCAACTAGTAACACAGAAATACAAAGGATCTTAAGATAACACATCCTAACTGTTATACAGCATGTATATAATAGCATATACATAATTGAACAATTATATACCCCCAAAATGGACAACCTAGAAGAAATTGATAAATCCCTAGAAGCATAGTCTTCACAGATTAGAATATGATAAATATGATAAACAGCTCATTGTTGAACAGGGGAATTGAGCTAGAAATTACAAATCTTCCAACAAAGAATGATTTCACTGTTGAGCTCTACCAAATACTAACATAAATTCTCCTCAAACTCTTCCAAAAATTGAAAAGTGGGTAACAATTTTAAACTCACTTCACAAGGCCAGTATCACCCTGATAAACACACTCCAGAAGACACCCCTAGGTAGAAAATACTACACTGAACATCACTGATGAGCACAGATGCAAAACTTCCCAACTAAATCCTAGTTGACTCATACTCAACAGCACACTAAACAGATCATTTGCCATAATCAAGAAAGATCCTCTCGCATATGCAAGGTTGAATCAACATTTGCAAATCAATAAAAAACATTATTCTATATAGTAACAGAATGAAGGACAGAAAAACATGTGATCATCTCAACAAATGCAAAGGAAGCACACAACAAAACTATATATGCCATCATAATAAAACTATATATGCCATCATAATAAAACTATATATGCCATCATAATAAAACCTGTCAGCAAGAACTGGGGATGTTGCTCAGTAGTAGAACACTTGTCTGGCGTGAGAGAACCCTTGAACTAATTGCCACTACTACAAATCTCTCAACACAGTATGTTTAGGAAGAATGGTCCTTAACCCAATAAAGCGCAAATACAAGTACATGGTTGGCAACACGTCCCACTAGGAAATATTAAAGACGTTGCTTTTAGACAAATAAACGAGAAACAAACCAAGGGTGTCCATACTCAGCACCTCCATCCAAATCATTCAGATGGAAAACTTTTTTATTTATCAAGAATCCCACAGAGGAGAGTGATCAAGCTAAGACTGTTCGCTGACACTCATTTCTCGGACCAGCCCTTAGGCTGGCTGTGGAAGCTCATGGATTAGCTGATGGGGTCGAGTATGTGTGTATTGGTTGCAGGGTTGGCTTTCAACTCGCTTTCTAGGCTACGTTTGGTCACTGGTCTGGTGCTTCATGCGCTTTCTTTCTCTTGAACGTGGACAGTGGAGTTCACGTGCATGATCACGCTGCATGTGTATCACAGCTCCTCCTTCTCCCCAAAATCATCATGAGCTGGTGACCAAGCTAAACCTTTCTAAAGTCAGCATCTCATGCTTTATCCAGTAAAATTCTATTCCTCATGTTCAAAGACTTCTGCCATAGAAATTCAGTTTTCATGTAGAAAACATAGTTCTTTTGGTGACTCTTGGAGTCTCAAGTGAACTTAAGTCAGCATAGTATCTTTTTTGGGTTTTGAGTAAATATTGACACAATTGAGGAATTGAGTAAACATTGAAAAATTGTACTGCCCTAGGGTTTTGCTACACAAGGTTCTGAAATAGTTATTCCACTGAAGAGCTAACAGGTAGTTTATATTTGAAGGCAGGGCAGATGTAGGCTACGTAAGCAACCAAATGATGTCTGACACACTGACCTAATTGTTCTCTCCTTTCCCCCCCTCACATCTTCCCCAGAGTGTAGGGTTTCATTCACATCCCTATTCTAAAATATTTCCACATCAGATCCCATATCCATTATAAGGAGTAAATTATTTCATGTTATTAAGTATGAAAAATATGTTTGCCTTTTGGTAGATGCCTGAACCTTAGGCTAAAAGATAACAGCATGCACCTGCCCCATATCCCTCCTCTTCCTTCAAGTTTCCTCTGACCCATAGTTTATGAACTCCATTCTAAATTTCTCATTCAATTTTTAAAAACAGGATTTAAGTAAATAAAAGAAGTTAGTAACAGGCCTGGGACTGTAGAAAACAGATCATCACTTTTTTTTTGCCTATTCACAAATTTGCAAGCAAGGTAGATATGATATGGTCACTGGGAGAACAGCCAGATCCTAGGACAGACATTGGCATGTCCAGGTAGGACTAATAGGAGACCTTTGTCCTACACCCTCAGATCCATCGGCCTAGCCTGTTGGTGGAGTTCTTAAAATATCCAGCGAACTATGGCATGCAGGATTTACTCACCACCTCAAGTGCACACAGGACTCCATGAATGGGACAATCAGGATGGCACCTGCCAATCATCCCAGTAGTGCGCCACTGTGCTGTTCCCAGTGCTGTCTTCCTCACCTTATCAGTGAATTCATTCATTCATTCTTCATTCATTCATTCATCATTAGACAAACATTCACGGAATGCATGCTAATTGCCATGAACTGCTGCAGTAGTGTAAGGAGAGACAAGAATCCCATCTGAGTGGAAATTCACATTTTATTATTGTAAAGAAAGCAAATGCATGGATAATCTAGGGTACAGGACAAGTGTCACGAGAGGAGGCTGGGGGTTGAGTTTAACTGAGGTGGTCAAATCTGAAAGATGCGAAGAAAATGCTACCAATTTCCAGCTGTTGATGAGAGGCCCTGTGGCCAGGATTGCAATAACTGCATGTCAGAGTCAGTATTGCTGTGCTTATTTTAGAGATAGAGAGAGCGGGGTTCGGAGAAGTTGAGTATCTTGTTCTAGGTCACAGAGATGGCGGGAATCCAAAGTTAGGATCCTAACCATTTTCCTGAATCACTTTCTTCAATCAAAGTGAATGGTGTGCTATTCATGGCTAAGTGCAGACTTTCCATTAACACCCTCCCCAACCCCCAGCCACAGCACAGGGCTTTCACCTCTACTCATCTGGTTTTGTGCTCTTTATCTGCTTGTTTCTCTTGGACCCTTATGAGTGCTTGCTGCTAATTTCGACATGCGTGCCCACACAGCATTGGTGTCCATGAAAGCCTCGTTGCTGTGCAGCAGAGTGTGATAATCCACGTGCATAGTGTTGACCCGAAATTCACTGAGACTCCGGATCACACTTAACACCTCTGTTTAAGGTGGGGTTGGCATCCAAGAACATGTCTTTAAATGTCCCAACCCAAAAGGCTCTGTGGCTTCCAAGACAGATACCATGTTTATGTCAAAATTCCATTGTCTAAAACCCTGAAACCAGGTTTCATCATGAAAGGACACTTACAGCTGAAACTTCACTTTCCCGCAGACATTTTTCACGTATGTAGATAGAGTTTTTCAATCTCACTTTGAAAAAGAATAATCAGAAATTCCAGTCTTTAAAGTTTTGGAGTTACGCCTGTTGTCATGTAAGAGCACAGTTGCTTTCTAATATGTGGGTCGATCTGTTTTGCTGTCCAGTGGAGCCAGACACATCTTAGCAGAGTATGGATGCTTCCTCCTCAGCTCGGCTAACACTCTTTCTCCACAAGCCCCGGGCTCAAAAGCCCCTCTCCCCCAGACTCTTCTTTTATATGTTCTACATAAATGTTTATTTCCAATTGCTACTATTTGTCATTTTTTAACTTAGCATGCACAATATTCAGTTTCATTGTGGCATTTTTTTTAAACAAAACTTGTTTTTGCTGATTCTCCTCTTGTCTGTCATACCTCTGACCTGTGCCACCCCCACCCTGTGCCCATCCATCACCACCCATGACTCCTTTTCGATTTTTACATCTTGTATATCCTATTGCCCTCCCCACTTTCTCAACACCTCTTCCCTGCATCTCTGTGTCTTCCTTCCTTGCTTCAGGGCAAAAAAGGAAACTTTACATACATACATACACACACACACATACATACATACATACACACATACTATGGGTCCACATTACTAAAGGACATGTGATTTCTTTTGTCTTTTGGAGTCTGAGTCACCTTCTTTAGCAGTACACTTCCCAGTTCTACCTATCCTCTTGCAAATTTCATATTTCTTTACATCTGAATAAAATTATACTGTGCATATATACCACATGTTCATTATCCATTCATCTTTTGATGGTTCCGTTTCCTTGCTATTGAGACTAATGCCGCAACAAACATAGATATGTGGGGCTCTCTAGCAGGATACAGTCATTGAGTGTATGCCCAGGAGTGCTACAGCTGAGCCATATTTTAGTTTTAACTTTTTGAGAAATATCTGTACTGATTCCATGATTGCTATATGAAACAACACTCCTTCCAATAGTAAACGGAGTTCCTCTCTCCTCACACAGTCGTCGAGACCCCAGCTCATCCGGGTCAGAACGGCAATAATAATATTTTATTGCCATTTTATCTCTGATTCATTTAAGGCTATCTTTATACATATGAGCTCAGGCTACATTTGAGAGAAACTAAGAGAGCCCCACAAGTCCCAGGTCCTAAACATGCCTCTCTCCCGTCTTCTAGTCCAAGCCTGAAATTTGCTAGGAATTGGCTTCACTTCAGGGAAGCCTGTATTAGCTAGCACCCACGTAAAGAGTGATTTGCCCTTAGTGGGAAGCCTGTGCCAGCTCCTGTTCCTCTACAGAAAGGACAGTGACACCCAAGACAGTGGGAGCTTCCTGAGCCTGGCATGAGCGCTTAGAATGGGTCCAAGCCTCCCAGCCTTGTCTCCGTAGTCTGAGGAGAACCTCACGTGCTCTCTCCTCCACCACGTCTTGGGGGGGCTCTTCCCAGATCTACAAGCTAGATACACAAAGTCACCATTTTCCTGATGGCTACCCTCTCAGAGCAGCAGCCAATCACGGGTCTGACATCAGACTGAGAACCTTCCGAGCACTCTGATCTTGTGGCCGACTCATCACTCCTCACCTAGGGTCTTTCTGTGGTCCCATCACTAATGTTTTACGGAAAAGAAAACAGAGCTCTGAAGTTTTACGGTTCAGAATCCAGCCTTAGGTACAAATGTCAATAATCAGAGCCCCTGCTCACCCTGATATTCAGGTGGTCTAGAGTCATTCAAGTTTTCCCTCTAAGGGACACTAAAGCACGTGTGGGTTTGTCACCTGCCTTCCTCATCTCACTGGAAGAGTGAGATCTCATATCACGGCCATTGGTCACCTGGCCACCCTGTGCTACATTGGCACTCATGAGGCAGAGGGGGGCATGAAGACAATACATTATTTGTGAGGGTTGATTTTTTATTCACAGAAATTATTTTCTTTAGGGTAACACTGAGACTGTGGAGACTAAATGTGCAGACAAGGCCCACATAGCTTTAAGGAGGAGGACCCAGCCCTCAAATGATGTTCTCTCTAAGACTCTCCTTATTTCCTCCTATGCTTGAATATCTAGGTCAGATAGGGGTGGATGCTAATTTCCTACCCAGATCAGACAGTCAAGCCAAGTTCCTGGAGGGCAGACAAGATACCCATGCCATGGCCAAATATCAAGTGTCTCATACTACATCACAGATTAATAGGGAAAGTTCTAGTGCAAGACAATTACTACTAATTTCCAAAGAACCAATAATAGTAAATCAAAGAAAGATTTGTACAAAAAAAATGTTCAAAGCAGCATATTCATAATAGCTAAATAGTAAACCGTCCATTGATGAAGTAACTGAGGAACAAAATTTACTATTTATCTAATTTGAGGAATTAAATTCTGACCCACGCTGCAACACGACTCCTGTCATGTGGGTGAAATGCCACTTCCTTGGCTTCCACCCTTGCTGGTACAGAAGAACTTGGGAAGATTCCTGATGGTAGCTAATTTTGATGTTTTCTTTTCCTAACGTTATTCTATTCCATGCTGTACCCATTCAAGCAAGCTCTTACTCCATCCTCTAAAAGGAACTTTGGAGCGCAAGCAACTGGGCATGCTTCCAGGCTATTGTGAAGGTCTGTGTGAAGATAGGTTGGTGTCCTTAGTCCCAGTCATCAAAACTGTGCGCTACCAAGCCTGCAAGAAAGCGTGGGGGAGGGGGGGCTGAACCACAGCCCTTGAAGCCACTGCTGCACTTTTCAGAGAGGCAGAGTTTGGAGTTGTCTTCTAGTTCTGAATGCCTTCCCAGAGTTGCATAAATATCTCAGACGTGGGAGACCCAGCTGGAGTCCATTGACAAGAAGGCCATGTGGGTGAAATGCCACTTCCTTGGCTTCCCCTCTTGCTGGCACAGAAGGACTTGGGAAGGTTCCTGATGGTAGCTAATTTTTATGTTTTTCTTTCCCTAATGTTATTCTGTTTGGTGGCGCTGGGGTGGGAGGGGAGAAAGAGCCTATAATACGTTAGGACTTGTTTTTGTCATCTGCAGATTTTTCCCCTCTATTTGCTGCCACCCACACACTCCCCGCCGCACAGGAATATGACTGGCACCATTGCCTTTGGAGTTAAAATGGCTCTGCTTACGCTACTCTTCTTGTGGAGGGGTTTGCAAATGAGAGTTGGTACCAAGAGCCAAGTGACAGACTCATGCTATATATCAACAGAGTTGACTACAGACCGAAGGTCGCCAGACCTGAGGCAACTGGCTCTCTGATTCATGGACAGGTCACAGCGGCAATACGTATTGCAAAGTGCATTTCCCTAACACTCATTAAGGGAATGTTCATAGTAAAAAAAAAAATTGATGTAATTCATTTAAAGCAAATTCAAGTTTCCAGAAGCATTAGAATAGTACTATGACATAGCATGTCCTCGTTACCCAGAACCCCCCGCCAAGTTACATCATGTATTTCAGTGATGTTTGTTATAGCAAATGAGACCAGACCCAAATCAGGAACCGTACCCTAGTTGTCACATTTCTGTATTTGCTACACCTGAAATTATTCTTCTGCCTCTTTGTTAGTTTCTTGTTCTTGCTTGAGTCTTTTCTCAATTGCTGGACAAGGATTGTACGGAATGACCTTTAGCTTATGTTGGTCCAACCATTGCTTATAATTAAAATCAGTTGATGCCTCATTTCTGCTTTTTTTTTAAAATTTATGTGACTGTTTATTTAAACAGAAAAGGAGAGCACACACATGTGGTGGCATGTGTACAGATGTCAGAGCACAACTTTGTGGAGTTAGCTCCCTCCTCCCACCTTTCTGTCACTGGGCTGAATAAGCCAACTTCTTGTCTAGTTTCCTGTCTCTGGTTCCCATTTCACGATGTAAGTGCTGGGGCTGGGGTTACAGAAGGGAGCCACAGTAGATGACCTTCTATGTGAGTTCTGGGGATAAAACTCAGGCCATTGGGGTTCCATGGCAAGCACTTGTACGCAATGCACCATCTCACCAGGCCAATTTATGCTTTTTTTTTGTATAAACAGTCCAGGAGCAATGCATGTTGCTCTCTAAGGTGGCAAACAATGCCAGAGTGTCCCATGAGTACTAAGGCTAATTTAACCTTGATCACGTGATAAAGGGAATCTTCAGTGCGGAATCAGTTTCCCCATTTATACATAAGCATTTTACATGGAATTCTTTAAGATGTTTCATTATCTCATTGTCCTCCACACATTTTAGCATCTATCACTGTGTCCTCCTAAATTAATTATTATTAGAACAGTTACCAAATGATTTCCTCTTTCCTCTAATCCTCACTTATTTATTGGTTAGAAGCCTGCTATAGGGAAGAATCTTGTCTTTCTCTCTGTGGTGATTCATTTGTCTGTTTATGTGAAGACTGGTATATATATATATATAATTTGTTTAATGACTTATAATGTATTCCTATAACTACTTGCTTTGATGCTTACATTTGTCGTAGATTTAGTTACCTGGAGCCCCATCAAACTGGATCCTGTGTGCTTTTCATCCATCTGGACCATTCTTTAAGAAATTCCACTTGAGGGCTGGAGAGATGGCTCAGAGGTTAAGAGCACTAACTGTTCTTCCAGAGGACCTGGGTTCAATTCCCAGCACCCACATGGCAGCTCACAACTGTCTGAAGACCCAGTTGCAGGGGACCTGACACCTTCACACCAATGCACATAAAATAAAGTTAAATAAATCATTTTAAAAAAAAAGAAATTCCATTTGAACTGTAGTTTCCCTGCCTCACTTCCGTAGTCAGCCATTTTCTCAGAGATCCCTCTCCTTTGCTTTTTTGCTATTATTATGATAAAATACAGCAAGTATTTATTGGTCATTTACTTTGTTATGATCATCCATCCCCTAAAGAAAAGAAAACATCATAGACTCCATGGGTATGGACATGATTTTAGGGGACCAAAACAAATGGAAATCTTTTTTTCTCATTAATGGGCGCTAAAGATGCGTAGCAAAGACCCAAAGCACAGCCATGAAGGGTATGGCAGGAAGCTGAAGCTCATGTCTCACAAGGAGTGTTGGTAATCACGGCAGAGCATTGCTGCTCAGCCAACAGGCTTGGTTCATTCCATAGGAACACAACACTTCAGCCATGGTGTGAAATATAAATGTGACTTATCTCTAATGTTCTTCAAAGATCACGCTGGTTACTTAAAGGAGAGATAATCATATGAAGAGAGAATTTTGGCAGTAGTTCTCATTCTTCAGACAGACACTGTTACTAGTTATAATGGCCCAAGGGAGAGCTGATAGCTTAGGCGAATGACCATAGAGGTAGTGGTAGATTTTGGAAATGTATGGGAGACAGATTTCTTAAGACTACTAGTAGTGCAAGCAGGAATGAGTGACAGTTGATGGTCTCAAAGACAGGGGATTTAATCCTGACCCTAACCTATCTGATGCCAAAGCCACTGCTGTTGCATCAGGTGTCTCGAGAAACAGAAAGTGAATGTTTAGAAGATTAAAAGGGAAAGATTTCCACTAGACTTTTCTGAAGATCTATCCATACTTCCCCTCTACCAGGGACCCAAATACTCCTCTGCCCAACTAAGTGATAGAGCAGAACAGAGGTCTAGGGTCTCAGGGAAGGAACTCCCAAGAAGACCTGTGACTAGGAACTCACATCCCAGTTTCTCACCCGACACTCCCCCTTCCTTTCCTCCCACAAAAATGTTGCTTTTTGTAATTGTCTATAAAAGATTATTGTCTGCATTTTATTTAATTATTCTGTATGAAGTAATTATGAGAGAATAATCAGTGAGTTTACCGATAATAGATGTTCATAAAGGAACACAAAAGACGTTAATAAAGGCAGAGCCAGCCCCTCATGGCTGTCGTTATTAGTTTCTCTACCTCTTTAATTTTCATACATTTTTATTGTTTGCCTGAAATTAATCGTCCGTTTCTTTCCCCAATCAGGTTTATTGCAAGTGGGCCCCTTCTAGATAGCTATACTATTTGTGTGTTTATCTGGCAAATGGCCCAATAGATCTTGTCAACTCTAAAATGTCTATCTGGGAGCCTGGAAGGAGAAACACAATGAGTGCCTCTCAACACTCTGAAGGCTCTGAAGAGGGCTCCTAAGCCCTCCTCCACACTGTCCCATCTCTGCCTGCTACCCTGTGGTACACCCTTTAGAAGTCTGGACTATCAAGAAGTTCCCACAGCTTGTTGGTAGCACAGAGGTGGGAGGGTGAAGCTATGACACAATTTAACCAACCCCAACTGACCTGCACCTTTACCTTTGAACACAAAGGTGCTGCCTTTAACCTTGGGTTCTAACAAAAACACCTTCACGTATTTCTAGGGACTGGAAGCCTAAGATCAAAGTGCCAGAGGTGGTCTTTGGTGAAGCATGATTTCTAAACTGACATATGGCTGCCCTTTTACTGGGTCTTCATGGCTTTTACTCCAGAAAAAGAAAAGAATGATCTCTCACGTGGATTCCTCATCTTACAAGGGAGCCCATCCAGAGGAGAGGCCAACTTTCTGACCCTCATTTACCCTTTGCTCTATCTTTTAAAATTCTGTTTCCAAAGCCAGGTGGTAGTGTGTGCAATTCCAGACCTCAGGGGCTAGAAGAAGGCAGATCTCTGAGTTGAGTCCAGCCTGGTCTACAGAGCGAGTTCCAGGACAGCCAAGGCTACACAGAGAAACCCTATCTTGGAAAAGACACAAACAAAAAGCAACAACAACAAAAATTTCTCTTTCCAGTACAATTGCACGGAGAGTTCAGGCCCTGGCATAGACACTATTGGAGTAGGAGGGTTCATCTGTATATCTGTGCTTTGATTGGTTAAATAAAGACTTTGCCTAGCTTGTAAGATAGGTCAGCCCTTAGGTAGGTGGAGTAGACAGAATGGAAGTTCTGGGAAGAGAGAAGTGGGCCAGTCGCCAGGAGGCTCCCATCGCAGATGGATGCAGGTTAGACCTTTCCGGTAAGTCACCACGTGGTGACTTACAGACTTTTATAATGGGTTAGTTTATGAGGTGAGGGCTAGCCAAGAAAAGGCTAGAGATAATGGGCCAGGCAGAGTTTAAATGAATACCATTCTCATGTGGTTATTTCAGGCATAAGCAAGCAACCAGTGGCTGAGCGGGCCAGCAGCTAGGGGCTGGGAACTGGGTGCTGGGAACATAACCTACACCTCTACCCTATTTACAACTATGGAAGAGTACAATGGAATCCACATCCATCATAGGATGATGCTGTGTTTTTAATATGACCCCTCCCCCAACAGACTCGTGACTGCTCTCCAACCAGTCATGATCTTTGGGGTAGGGGGTGCTAGAGAGAGTAGGTGTCTTGGATGTGTCTTCTTTGATGGCTGGCTATGTGTTGACCCTGGTCTTAATATCTGCATCCCAGAAGCCATGAAATGAGCATCTGTGTCTGGCTATATATATATGCCTTTCTCCATAATGTTTCTGCCTTGCAATGAACCTGAAAGTATATTGGGAGGGCAGCTGAGTATGGGCTGAAAACATGAACTAAAACAAATATTTCCCCCTCTAAGCAGTTTGTCTTCAATGATTGTCAGAGTGACACTAAAAAGCTATGACATAACGTACATAAAAATCCAATTGTATCATAAAACACTTTAGACCAGCAAGAGTGGTAATTTCATGGAAGCAGCCATAGTGTGCCACAGCTGTGAGGCACTGGCACGAGGGTGTTTCTTCGGCTGAACTCCCTGTGTGCCCATTCTCGCCCCTAGCAGGGTAACTGAGCACAGACAGGACAGGAAGCAGGTGGGAGTAGACTGCACACACCACAGTCTAGTTCACGACCTTGGTTGGCCTCACTCACCCGCTCTGGGCAGAACCGTGTTGTATCTGTTCTTCTTTATATCCCCAATGGCAGAAGCAGGCTCTGGCAGAAAGCAACCCACCAGTCAGAACTTCTACAGTGAATGGACACATGCATGAATGAAACTGGGAGGAGGACTCGGCCATCTAGCTGTTCTTAGCAGATCTCAAACCCCCAGACGGTGAAGGCCACACTGTTTAATAGGAACTTCTATGATTGTCCATACCCACCTCAGAAGCCCCAGTGTCTCCCACCCTGACAATAGCCCCCTTTCTCTCTATGTCCCTGTCCATGTTAATTAAAAAAAAAACTTTCTGTATATCTCTAGCTTATCCTCTCTGCCTGTAGGGAACTTGCTTTATATGACTGAGTTCAGGTGTCACAATTCCCTTCCATCTTCCAAGATTTAGAGATATTCCCATTTGCACGGCTCTGGCTGATTTCTAGCTGGAACCTTAATCTGGGGGTTACAAGTATCCATTAACGTGATACCTAAAAACTCATCTATCTAATATTCTGACTATCTAGAATAATACTCAGTCCAACAAGTATTAAAGATTCCAGTTATTATGTATTATACACTAATTTTTATATTATATACTAGTAATACTGGATTTATAATCCATGAATCAAAAGCTAGTTCAAAACACACTAAGAGAAGAGTTTATGCTCTTCAGAGCTCTGGGAATTTGAGTGTTTCCTGATTTCTTTTCTCCCTTTAACCTTTCTTGCCCATCATGGGGGAAGTATGTAGTCCATTATTGACTCACCCTTGTTAATATGGGAACTTTGAAGGTCAATATGATGGGGGCATTGACTCATGAATTGATCACACCTCCTGAGAAGTCTGAGATGATATATTCCTAAGCCATAAGTCCCTCATCTCTGGTGGCATGGTATTTCCTGGTGAGTTCCCATGTGTTTCTGTGATGCTCTTCCATGTGTCTAGTGATCAACCAGCTGGTAAACACTGGCGTAAATGAAGGAAGCCAAAGGCTAGAGTTTCTACCTGGTCTGCCCCCAAATATATGTCTATTTAGTGCCATTTATATGTGCATGGGTTTAGGGCTGATCACTTGGAACTGAATAACCGATCAAGAGATTCATCCCTGGAGAGACTTGACTCACTCTCTCTCAGCAGTCATCGATTGCCTGAATCTCTTCACCATCTATGGATGGGACCTTGGGAAGTTCCACCCATCTGAATTAGCATGTCTATGGGTGTGGTCATTACACAAGTTTTGTTCATACAATCATATTGTTGAGATTTCATGGGTATAGTTTTTCTGTCATGTCTAGGAGACACAAGCTCAGCTAGCATACTGGTCCTCATTCTCTTAAAACTCGTTCCACCCTCTTCCATCATTGGAGCTGTGCAGGGGTTGTGGTACAGGTGCACCCACTGTTTTAGGGATCCCTGAAGTCATCTATTGTCTGAATTTTGACCTGTTGTGAATATAGTAGTCTCTGTGTGCTGTGGAAAAAAAATAAGAAGCTTTTTTGGAGAGAAATGAAAGCTATACTTACCATCAGGTAGGAAAGCTATTTAGAAAATAGTTAGAAACTATATTGATTTAGGAAAACGGTAGCAGTAGTTTCTCCTTTTGGGTCCATGACCTTCCCAGCTATAGGTAGTTTGCTAAGCTTTATGGTACCAGGCCTGAATTCTATCTGCTAAGCAGGTTTTAAGTCCAATTAGGCAGCTGTTGGTTACTGCCAAGATATAAATGCCACTGTTACACCGTTAAGGATGTCTTCCCAGACAGTCAATGTTGTGGTACATAGACTTTCACGTGAGAGGCTTTAGTGGTGGCTAGGACTATTGATGACTTTTCTTTCTGGGCAGCTTTACATAACCACCATCCAGTGCTATGAAAGCTGGTCTCCAGGGAAGAAACTTCTCTAAAGTTCCCAGGGGAGTTCCAGCTTGACTCCTCCCAATTCTGTGTTCGAAGTGTGTGGTATCTTCAGCAAAGGGTCTTACATTCAAGTTCTTGGAGGTGACCAAGGGCAATGGCAATACCTTGTTTTGTGGAATTTCCTGGACCCACCTAACCAACACTTTGAAGTAAGGTTACCCTTGCCTGGCACAGTGACTTTTTTTTAAAGATAGTTTATGAGTCTTAGGATAGTTATCCTGAGCTTTGTAATTACTTTGAAGCTAATTCTCTCTCCTCACACTACTCTGTCCTCTTCTGTCCTGACCTGACACTGAGAAGACTAAACCAAGCCTTCTAAGGAAAACTCCTAGAATAATAGATAATTTTTAAGCATGATCTCTGTGTTGGTTTGAGTAAGAATGGCCCTCATAGGCTCATATGTCCTAATGTTTGGAATACTTGGAAATATAAAAATGTACAATTTGAAAATCAAAAATAGCCTCAGGAAATTTATTGTTAGAGCCAATGCTTGTTCTGAAAGAGATCAGGGGAGGCATGAGGCAAAGAGGAATAAAGGGAATGGCACCCTCAGGGAAAGACCCCATCTAACTCATCTTGCAACTTGTGCAAGGAAAGAAAGGCCTGACGGATCTTCAGGCCCTAAAAAATCATCAACAAATCAAAGCCATTGGAATCAAAGAGGGGGCCAGGTTCCAGCGCAAGTGAGCAGTCAGACTTGACAGATTGGTCAACATGGTTCTGGCTTTACTGTCGTAAAGGACACAGGAGGAGTCAAGGGGTTGTGGAATCTTCCTCTACAGTTAAGAAGAACTGCTAAGACCAGGCAGGTGGCAAGGGAATCCCCGAAGGAAGGCCTGAAAAGTCCATTGCATGAAGCTGTAAAAGTGAAGCTTGGAATGTTGAAGACCACAAAATGTTAGCGCTACCGGAGCCATGGGATGTCTGCCAAGGAGAGCTGCTAACAGGGAATGGAGCAGTCCAAGTGAGAGAAGTGCATTGAAGTCAGCAAAGCTGGAAGGAAGTGATGTGGGAGTGTTCTCCTGTATTTTGTATTACTCTTATTGGTTGAATAAAGAGCTGCCTGGCTTATAAGATGGTTCAGCCCTTAGGTGGGCGGAGTAGACAGAACGGAAGTTCTGGGAAGAGAGAAGGAAGTGAGCCAGACGCCATGAGCCACCATTGCAGATGGATGCAGGTTAGAGTTAGACCTTTAGGGCTAACCCACCTAAGGGCTGACCCATCTTATAAGCCAGGCAGCTCTTTATTCAACCAATAAGAGTAATACAAAATACAGGAAAACACTCCCACATCAAGGAAGGGCCATCTAAGCCCCTTGGCATAAGGCATAAAGCTACAGAATTTGGAATTCTCCCAGTTGGGCTGAGGCCTTGCTTTGGTCCAATATTTTCTCACTTTACCCTCTTTCCTCCCTTTTGGAATGGTAATGTGTATTCGGTCCCATTGTATGTTGGAAGTGTATCATTTTTTTTTCTTTTTGACTTTACAGTGGGGTCCAGTTAAGAGACTGCCTTAAGTCTCAGAAAAGACTTTGGACCTTAAAACTATGTTGAGACTGTGGGGAACTAAGGCAGAAAAACACACTTTGATTATGACATAGCCATTGACCTAGAGAGGCCAGGGAGTAGAATGTGGTGTCTGGATGAGAATGCCCATAGGCTCATATGTTTGAATATGAGGTCTTCAGTTGATGAAACTGCTCTGAAATGATTAGGGGTTGTGAACTTTGGGAGGAGTTGAGACACTGGGGTGGGCTTTGAGGTTTCAGAAGCCCATACCATCTCCAGTTAGCTTTCTCCCTGCCTTGTGCTTGTGAGTCAGGATGTAAGCTCTCAGTCACTGCTCCAACACGCTTCCTGACTGCCTGCCTGCCTAGTGCTCCCTGCCATGATGGTCATAGACTCTATCTCTCTGTAATTGAAACTCACTGTGTAAACCGGGCTGTCCTCAAACTCACCCAAATCAACCTGCCTCTGCTTTCCAAACGCTAGGGTTAAAGGCATGTGCCACCACATCTGTTTTAAATCAGGCTAAAGAGGGCAAACCTTCAGGAGCCAAGTGCCAATGATTCTTTCCTCTCATCCCAAAGTCTTTTCTCACAAAAGCCAAGTCTCCATCATACCTCGACCACTGGGTACAAAGGAAGACACTGGCTCTCACTCAGGACATTAACACTGGTTCTTTGTCTGATCAACCTTTAAGACCATGAGATTTTTCTTGCTTCCAGAACATGAGCCTATCTCTGATGTGCTCTGCCTCTCTCCCATGATGCCTCAGCTAACACATGCCATGCATCTGGTGGCCTTCCAAAGAAGTAACTGCCAGCTTGAATCTAAGTGCCTGCATTGGGAAACTCTGGCATAAAACAAGTCTTGCCAGTTTTATTAACATAAGGAACAATTGCTACTATGAACCTCTCTTACGTTGCTTGTTTAATTGTTACTTAAGTCAGGTTGAAATCTATTTGGTGGAAAAAGAAGCTGCCTTTCTTTGAGCTCAGGGACAAATGTTTTACTCTTTATAACTAAGGAAATCAAGCTGTCATATGTTTTCAGCAACCACTACTAAGATCATTTTTTTTCTTTCTCTCTGGGGTAACCCTAGGAAAGGAAAACATTCAAAATGTTATATATGCCATCATCATGCACATTCGTGTCATGTAGCACCAGCAATTAATGAGGTACTTGTGAGGATACGAGTCATTACAGCAAAGCATTTAATTCCTTTCTTCTCCAGCACCCTGATTTAATCCACCTTGACTTAAGCTGGAGCTGTAACACACCTCTGCTGAATGGAGCACCGTGAGATAACATGGTGTGGCCAAAGGACAGCAATTTTGCACTTGTACGTAGCAGCCTCCAGCCCCCAGTTTCCAAGAGTTGATTCTCACACAGTAATTGATGGCACCTCTAAGTGTTACATTAAACATTTAATTGAACAGTTAAATGTGGATTAATGAGGCCATTAATTAATACAGCAGGGTAGGCTGCAATTCTTATCTGTAGACCACAGACTATTTCCTCACACCATGCATTTGAAACTATCATGAAAATTCAAAATTGTGAGCCTGTTGGAAATGGGGGCAAAGGCAAAAGAGGATAATAAATAGAAACGGCATATGGCTGGCAGGAAACTTGGAATTTCAAGATGTGAGTTCAAGGCCAGGCCGTTAACTGCTGTGTGATTTTGTATAAATCTCTTTACCTTTCTGACCTTGAGTCTCTTATCTAGAAATAAAATTCAGTTGGTATAAAGGGAGAATTAGGAATAACAGATCAATAAAGATTAAGTTGGATAAAGGAAATGGAAGGCCAGGGTAGAAGAAGGAGTGTGGGGAGAGAAAACTAACACTAAAGACCTTTGAAAAAACCATGTGGAGACCTATTAGTGTGGTTTATGTATAGTAAACAGAGTTACCCTATAATGTGGGATGCCTCTCCTAGACATCATGAGCTATCAAATTAAAAAAAAAACAATAAAAACAACCCAGAGCCAGGAATGGGTTACCTTTTATGGAGCTGTTGGTCACAGGCATCCCGGCAACCTTCCCAAACATTACAGGTTATGGTCATTTCTTTGGATACCCTCCAATAACTTAATGGTAAGACCCTATTGCTGAAGAGACTGCATTCTTGAGTCATAGAACATGGAGAAATCACACTAGTGCCAACCTAGGAGCTTCGTCCCAACCAGCTAGTTTTGTAGTGCTAGAAGGTACTATATGTGATAAGTAATTATCAGTCGTATCCAGCTGGGAGGCCTGTTGTAGATGGGGGAGAGGTGTGGGTTGTGTTCCCCGCGCCTGGCTCCCAAGCCCACAGCTGCTGGCCCGCTCAGCTGCTGGTTGCTTACTTATGCCCTAAATAACCACATGAGACCTGTATTAATTTAAATACTGCCTTGCCCATTATCTCTAGCCTCTTCCCGGCTAGCCCTCACCTCATAAACTAACCCATTATAAAAGTCTGTATGTCACCACGAGGTGGGTGACTTACCGGATGGATCTACGGTACTTCCATCTGCGGCAGGGGCTTCCTGGCGACTGTCTCTGACCCAGTCTTCCCAGCTTCCTCTTTTCTTTTCCCTGCCTATCTAAGTCCTGCCCTATCAAATGGCCCAGGCAGCTTTTTTATTTAACCAATCAAAGCACAGAAATACAGATGAACCCTCCTTCCTAGGCCTGCAAAGTGTAATAACAACCCACATGGCAAGAGACACCCCCCAGTGCAATACTGGTATGAATTCTAGGGGAGTAACCAACCACTTTCCAATTAGATTTAAAACCCATTTTACAACATGGAACTATTGTCTGACACTTTTACCAGAGGCATGGCTAGTTAGGTGACAGTCCCTAGGGAAGAATCTGCTAATATTATGTAATGGAAGACTGCACTTTCTTTTCCCTGCTGCCAAGACCCGAATAATTACACAGAAACTATATTAATGACAACACTGCTTAGCCAATGGCTCAGGCATATTTCTACTTAGCTCTTAATTGTTTTTGAGACAGGAATTCTCTGTAGCTTTTGGAGCCTGTCCTGGAACTAGCTCTTGTAGACAAGGCTGGTCTCAAACTCACAGAGATCCACCTGCATCTGCCTCCCGAATGCTGTGCTTAAAGGCATGTGTCACCACCACCCAGCTAAGCTCTTATTAAATCTTAAATTAACCCATTCCTATGATTTTATGTTTGACCACAAAGCTCATGTACTTCAAGAGGTTTGTTACCTCTTGTTTCTTGGGCAGCAACTTGGTGTCTGCCTGACCCAGCCTTCTTTCACCCTGCATTCAATTTATATTCTACCTATATTCTACCCTGCCATAGGCCAAAGCGGGTTCTTGGTTAACCAATGGTAACAAAACATATTCATAGCATACAGCTCTCCTAAATGAATGTACTATTAAACCAAATCCTAATGATTAAAGTTATACTTATAGATTAGTGCATCTCTAACCCTCAGCAGAGCAGTTTCTTTCAGATGATGGTTAACACAGAGGTGCACAGTGAACAACAGATAGAGAATAAGTGCTAGCACAGTGTTCATCTCTAAGTAAAATACCTGTACCAAGGCTCAGGGGTCATCACGGAAGGCGGTAGAAAGAGCCAGAAATGATAGATGACTATATAAAAACAGTGGTTTCCAGACACACCGGATAGTTGCTCCTATGAACTCATGGTTGTGAAAACATCCACAAGACTTTCCTGTCTTAGGGTTTCTATTGCTGTGAAGAGACACCGTGACCATGGCAACTCTTATAAGGAAAATATTTAATTGGAGTGGCTTACAGTTCAGAGGTTCATTCCGTTATCATCATGGCAGGGAGCACAGTGGTGTATAGGCAGACATGGTGCTGGCTACATCTTTCTCAGAAGGCAACAGCAAGGACTGTGTCACTGGGTGATATCTTGAGCATAGGAAACCTCAAAGTCCACCCCCACAGTGACACACTTCCTTCAACAAGGCCACACCTACTCCAACAAAGCCACACCTCCTAATAGTGCCACACCCTATGATCTTAATTACACTCAAACTACCACACTCTCTGAGATTAAGCCAGATAAAATAGAAGCATAAAAGACATAGGTAGTCAGGTAGTCCTAGCCCTAGATAAGAAGTTATTGACAGCTTTTAGTTGATGGGAGAGGGAAAATCAGTTTTCTTCAAGGATATGGTTCCCAAGAGGCTACCTGTGATCCATCAAATGACCTTATATTCAAACACATACATACTCACAGCACTAATTGGACTAAAGGTGTTAAAATAAAAGAACACATGAAATTGGGAGGGAATAGTGTGTGGGGTAGGAATTGAAGGTGAAGAAACACGACTTGAGCATAACACATACACAAGTATAAATTATAAAATAATGAAAAAGGAAAGGATACTGTGAGAAACGCCATCCTTAAATGTTTCTTATTTAAGCAGTGTTCTGAGCCCATGAATTTAATCGATGGATGGGAATGTGACCCAATTACTTAAGTTATTCATGTTTCCTTTTCATTCTGCTCATTAAATCCTGGGTTTAAAGCTCCCACTCCAGTAGATAAAGTCCAGTGAGGATACATACAACAGGACATAGATTCACAAGGGCCTACCATCCCCTTCCCTGCCTGTGGGAAGATTCTAGAAGTCAAGATTCATTCAATTCCCTCGTTCCTCCTTAAAACGTACACATTATAACCTGCTGCAAAAACGATGATGAGACCTAAGCGATATGCACCGTAAGAGAGCCAGAGAGGTGTGGCTCCTGTGTGAGCCTCTGATCTCTCCATTACTTCCATCACCCAGAGACGGAGACAGGGGCTCTTGGAGCTCTAGCTTGTCTACAGCTATGCGGTTGTCTTTCTGCTTCCTTTCATTGCTCTTCTGCCTACATTAGTTCTCATCCCGGAGCTCTAGTATTTTGCAAAATAGTCCCAAGCTTTTCAGTACTCATCATTTTTCATTACTCAGGCTATTATGAAACCCTTTTATGACTCAAATTGCAAAAACTCAAAAGAAACGTCCTGTCACTCACCCCAAGCCCTTAGGGTCTTGAGAATCCTCCTTAGCTAAACAAAAAGACAAAAGATTAGGTAAAAGACTGCTTGTGCTCCGGTTCTTCTAGCACATTCTAGACAAGTTATTAAACTTTAAGAAAACTTCATAAACTTTCAGCCCTTAAATACCATCTTATTCACTCAAAAAGTACTCATTGAGCATTTAGTGTCCCTAAGAACTGTACTGAGAAATATACTCACACCAATAAGTTGATTTGTGTCTACACATTACATTACAGCTATCGTTGTTCACAGATTCCATGTTTCTAAATTAACTGACAGTAAATTTATTTGTAGCCCTCAAGCCAGTATTCCAGGATTTACATCATCATTTAGGAACATGTGTGTAGTGGTAAAATCTTTGAGTCATCTAGAGGGAGAGCAGTTCCACTTGGGGGTCACATAAAATTAGCACAATGCTTTCTATACTGCCAACAAGTGTCTTGTAGTCTAGTTTGCACCAGCTATTATGCATTTTTGTACTGTTTTCTGGTGATTGTGTTACTTAAAATGACTCCCTGTGAAGTAATGAAATAGTTTCCTAAACTCAAAAAGGCTAGGATGCCTATTGGAAGGAGGAAATTAATATGTAAGACAAGCTTCATTCAATCCTGAACCCACAACAGTACTGGCCATGAGTTCACCATTAACGTAGCAACTACATTTTAAATAAGACGTCTTCAGGATATATTCAAGAAGAGAAACAATAATCAGGACATACTATATTAAAATATATTTTCAGTTAAACAAAAACCCACATAAACTCTGGATTCAGACATAAAAAAATAAAAATTTAAATAAGTGTAATTTAAAGAAACACATAAAAAGCCAGGCAGCAGTGGTGCATGCCTTTAATCCCAGCACTCAGTAGGCAGAGACAGATGGATCTCTCTGTGAGTTTGATGCCAGCCTAATCTATAAGAGCTGGTTCCAGGACAGGCTTCAAAGCTACAGAGAAACCTTGTCTTGAAAGAAAGAAAGAAAGA
>JAQHUG010000004.1:11737837-11755097 GCA_028555095.1 Dicrostonyx torquatus
GTGGCTTGGTATCTTTTTTCAGTATGGCATTCTCATCTTGCCCCCTCTGTGTCTGACTTCATGTTTCTCCTTCCCATCATTCTTAGTTTTGTTGCCCCACCTATACTTCCTGCCTGGCTACTGACTAATCAGCATTTTATTAATTCAATTAGAGAGACAAATCTTCACAGTGTATAAAAGAATTTTCTATAACAGAGAAGCTTAACAATCTCTCGAGTGAGAAAGTATAAAAGTTGGTTATGTTTGGTCCCAGCTTCAGTGTGATATTGTGAATCACCTTTTAACTTAATGATCAATTACAGTGCCCAAGGATTTAGCAGGTCAACACCACTCTCATAGGCAAGGTAGATGTACTAGAAGAACATATACTGACTTTGACTTTGTGTAAGGTATAGAATAGCTAGTAGGACATGATGTGGGATTCCCCTCTGTATGCTGTGAATATGTTTTATTACCACTGGTTAATAAAGAAGCTGCTTTGGCCTATAGCAGGGGAGAATATAGCCAGACTGGAAGAGATATATATAGAGAGAGAGAGTAGGCAGAGTTGGGGAGATGTCATGTAGCTGCCCAAGAAGCAAGAGGTTAAAACCTCACGTTAAAATATAAAGTAATAGAAATGGGTTAATTTAAGATATAGGAGTTAGTTAATAAGAAGCCTGAGCTAATAGGCCAAACAGTGTTGTAATTAATATAGTTTCTTTGTGATTATTCAGGTCTGGGTGGCCAGGAAACGAAAGAGCAGTCCCCATTTACAAGAACAGGCAAGTACACCCCGAAAGTGAGAATGAATATGGAGACAAAAGGATCTGTGAACTGGCTAGGAAAGCTGACAATGCGGTCTGGGAACAGGGTGCCATGGCAGGTTTCTAACCGGGGAAGGACCACGAATGAGGGAGCGCTTGAGGACAATCCTAGGCACAGAACACTGGATAGATTCAAATGGGAGGAGGCTGGGGGCAGGGCAAGTGTACCACAGTTGTCTTTGTGGTTTCAGATGACTTACATAAGATATGAGAGGGTCCGGACAAAGGCAGACTCAGAAAATAACAAGATCTCACACATAAAACAATACTAGATTTAGGAGCTCTCCACTGCCCCCACCAAATGGGAAGGTGAGAGAAAGAAAGACAAGGTCATGAGCACAGAGCGTGAGAGGGAAACTGTAGGATCCTTGTTCTCTTCCAGGGTCCTGATTCTTTCTTTCCTTCCTGGATCTCCATTTAGATAAGAGACAATTAGAGCTGAGAGGATCGTGTACTTCATTCCAGTCCGATTTTTATTTTGCTGTCATTTTAGACTCATCCTGGCTCCCCATTCTCCCGTTCTGCATTTTCTTTCCTCCATCTCTAACTTTAATACCCATCCCATTCCCTCATTAAGGATGGAAAGTCCTCTGCAAGGACTCACCTACTGTGCTACACATTGTTTAATTATCTTTATTACTTTCCTATTTGGAAAAATTGTAATTGATGGGGATTCCATTTCTCTTTATCCTCTCTCTCTGTTTGATGAAAAGATGGCAGTTTCAAGTAGCTCGCCCTTTACTTTCTAGTGGGGCTGAAGTTGCGGCGTCCTGATAGGGACCCAAACATCCCACAATCCCATAATGGTTTATGAGCAGTTTTACAGTCCAGACAATGGATTATCATGTCCTTCCTAAAGGTTGTTATGTGGGTTGTCAGGAAACAGAAGCTGAAAGACAGGATAACCTGTGACAGCTTGACAGTTGGTTTATGCCCCTGCCCTGGTGATAGCCCTTTGCTCAGGGGTGTCTGTGTGGAGTGCCTCTGAGGTGGGGCAGGGTGAGCATTAATGTTTTAAAATGCTCTCCTACTTAATGACAGGAGAGGAACATTCTAGTTGGAAGATTCCTTCATGAATGTCTAAGTTACTGCATGTCATTAGTGAAGGGACTGACGCTCAGAAATGGACTGGGAGCAATTGGGATACATATCTCAGCGCTGAAGACAATCAAACTGTCTTCTTTAAAAGTATATTTTGGTCTATACATCACAGATATGACATCCAGCATATCAAATATCCTAAGCAGAAACAAAAATCTACACATGAGCAAATAAAGAGGCAGAAGTCCCGGTGATTGCCATGGCTTTATCTCATCACCAGTGCTGGTGGCTTTATCTCATCACCAGTGCTGGCAATCAAGCGCATTGTCTTTTTACTGATGCTTCCAGGCTATGTAATTTCACCAAAAGATTTATTGAGTCAGTGTAGCACTTCCCCCTTTTCCTATTCATCTCTGTTAGGTTTTCTATAAGAGAAGACTAACTGAAGCTGAAGGAAAACTTTACCCCCAGTGTATCCAAGACATGCTAGGCACTCCTAAGGGCAGCTACTGGTAGATCACTGAGAATGGGCACAAAGACAGGAGACAAACATTTCACATAACACAACCAATTATGAATCCTATCTGAAGCCAAGAAAAGTAGGATTTTCTATAATAAAATGGGATTGGAAAGTATAATGTTTATAAAGCTTAATGTAAAGCATGATTTTTTTTTAAAAAAAGACCTCTGAACATTTTATTTTACTACCAAATTGACCTTGATGGGCCTCTATAGTCTGATATCAAAGGGAGCTGGTATTATAAACTCAGAGACCATATTCAACAGTAACACTCTGGGGCTGCATGGAGACTTTGCGTCCCAGGGCCTGTGAACAGCAACTGCAGGAGAAATGGGAGACAGAGCGATGTTTAGGAGAAGCTAATGGGAAACATATGGTGTGGATGATTAGCAGCAGGAAGAAAGGAGGTGGGGTCAGGATCAGGGGTTGCCGGTGAAGCCTTCAATTCTCCGGAGGTTAACTTTCCAAACTCACGGCTGAGCACAGGCACAAAGCATCGGACACCCATAACTTACGCTTTCATTGCTCTTCAGAGAGGAGCAATTTATAATCATCTCTGTTGACTTTCAAATGCTCCCCTGAAATAAACAGATTCCACTGTTGTGTTTACAAATGAGGTAACTGAAGTTCTGGGAAGGTAAGAGCCTTCCTGAGATTTATTGCTCCTGAGCTGAGTTGGACAAGACCCAAAGTTTTCTAGGGCCTAGTCACGGGTCTATTGCAACCCAGTTCACCATAGCAACCACTTGTATTTCTAGAGCGCTTTTAATTTTTTAAACGTGTTTAAAAACCACTACCTAATTTTATTTTCTAGAAACCCTGTCAACTGAGAAAATGAGGGACTAGTTCTCCTGTTTTAGGGCTGAAAAACTGAGGCCCAGGGGCAGTAAGCAATGTCCCCCCGTTTCCTATTAAACCAACAACTCTGAGTACTCATGATGCCAACGCATATTCCATACCCAATGGCAAAATCAAATCTTATCTCGGAGTGTTTTAACATGTATCCAGTTCCTTTTAATAACTGGATACAAGATAAGATACCTCAAGTGCAGAGGCTGGTGACCCTGACGCTATCAAATATCTATCCTGAGAGAGACCATGATCGTTCAATTGAGATTCTCTCTCCCCTAAAGACACACGACATACCCTTACTGAAAATACCGCAAGTATCCTGTACCGTTTCATTGCCTGGAGTTTGTCCCTCTACCAAGCCTCGAGGATACTACTGATTGTCATGTCTTCTGGTTTACATTCCTTTAGCCTTCTACAGCTCATCCAAGTAACACCAGGTCCCCGCTCTTCTAGTCTTTAGTATAAATAAGTAGACAAATGTTGTGTATTAAAGGGGGAGGTAAATTTCATTTGTCTGAAGACCCGTGTGTTTCTCACCTCAGAAACTCTCCCTTTTTGTGTCGGGCAGGTAAAAGCAACGGACAATGAAAGGACAGCCTGTCCTTCGTGTGATTGAACTACTCCTGTCTAAATGTCCTGGCCTGTGCTTTATTTACTTTTTAACACAAGATATGTTTTTCCAAATTATAATCTAATTGCATTATTTCACCCTTCTCTTTCATCCCTCAAAGCCCTCCCTCATACCCCCCTTCTCTCTCTCTCTCAAATTCATGGCCTCTTTTTTTCATTAATTGTTAGTACTTTTATGCCATTCGTTATTTGAGATCTTAAAGGAATAGTGGGCTTCTCCTCACCCTCTGGTAAATCCATACAGTGAACACCATTCTAGATCTCAGTAGATGGGATATTGAAGATCACACTGAAGGTTTCAGGTCAGAAATACAGAGTGGTTTGGGAACAACAGGCCCACTGAATTGAAAATTGTCTCTGTGAGTTTATGCTGTTGAATTTTTGCTGTTGTGCAAGAACAATAACACATTTATGTCATCATCTCATTCGACTCAAGTACTACTCCTTTATAAACATCACGAAATTCTTTAACATTAACCAGATCCATCTTGAACAATGACATAGCTAAGATTCCAAAGTGTGCGTCTCAAATAACCATCACCTTTCCACCTCAAGCAACTTCCTCCCCAACCGCCTTTCTCTAGTTGTTCAAGGATAAATAATGCAATAGTTTCAATTGAGAATATGAGATTTCAGGTGTTTACCAGCAGCCTATGGGGTGCTGAATTGCTTTTTATAAATTTCAAAATAAAGGTCTATTTTGAGACAAAGAAAAGGAAGAAAGGAAAGGAGGGAGGGAGGGAGGAAGGAAAGAAAGAAAGAAAGAAAGAAAGAAAGAAAGAAAGAGAAGGAAGGAAGGTCATTTCTCATCTGTCACCACTTCTATGCTTTTTGGCCTCTGGAAGTGGAAGTGGGTTGGCCTGAGCCACCCATCTTCTGTATGGTTTCATGATTAGTGTGCAGGAGAATGAGTAAAGTTTCCTCTTTGGCCCTTCCTTCTGTACCTCTCTTCTTGCCCTCGACAACGCCTTCCCAGAAATTCCTCTTTCAACCCAGAAAAACAGCAGTCAAACTCCAACTGAAGCCCCATCCACCCACCCAAGGTCCCTTGGTCCTTCCAAGATAATCTCAAGCTCTTTCCTGGGGTATCGTAGTCTGTCTTTCTCCCTATCACCGACACCACACATTGCCGTCCTTCATCCCAAGTTGCTAGGTGATTTTCCAAGTATAATCGTGACTCCCAGGAGACAGAAGACACTTCTCTCGCCTGTGTTCCTCTTCCACTAACTGGTCACACAGTACAGGTTTGTTGGCTTCAAATATGAAGTTCCGGGTGGAGTGCAACCCTCTTTTAACTCTGAAAACACAGAGCAGAGCAGAATGAGAGAAATGTATAAATAGATACGCACATTTTATGTATATAATACTATATCATGTCATATTATATTATATTCAATAAAATAAGAGTCCTTGAACAAAACTGGGCACCTTCTAGGAAGGTAGGACACTGCCAGGTCCCAGTTCTGCCCAAAGGAACTGACATTGTTTTCGTGTGTGTTGAGAAAGTACCTTCTTTGCCAACTTAGGACCACCCATCACGGCAGCAGGAAACCCAGTCATCTGTTACACCTCCCTCAGGAATGACCACATCGCAACTGTCTCTGTTTACTTCTTAAGATGCCCAATACATTCATCTTTTCTTCAGCACAGAGCTGGTGGGATATTGCACTGGTCGAGTGGAGGGAGAGGGTCATTTTTTGGAATTCATAGTGGCCAGGTCACTGCAGCATACTCGCTGAGAGCAGAAGCAGCAAGGAAGTGGACACCAGCCCCCTTCCCCGGATGCATGAGAGAGTGGTTTTTGCATTTGTCCCCATAGGCCCCTGATCTGACATTCACTTAATCTTTTCTTCCTGGGCAAGTTGTTGCTTCTCCCGTTAGTGTTTTAGGGAGGAAAAGGCATGGGAACCCAGAGGCCTGGTTCTCACGTTGGTTCTGTGCCCATCCCACCCCACCCTCATTCCTTTCATGGTCCACACCCACTTGCACATCCGTCCATCACTTACTGCCAGACAGTGGGCTCAGCTGGCAGCGTTTTCCTTCTAGACCACCCTGAAGTTGCCAACACTCATGCTTTCTGGTTAAAATGATTAGCAACTGAGAGACTAATGTCCACGGTACATAATATGGGGGCAGAGAGGCGCCATGGTCCTACCTGGAAGGTCTATGTACCTAGTTCAGTCTCACCCCATCCACTGGTTCATTTGTGATTAGACTGACGCTTACGTCTCTGTCTGTCACAAATAGTAACGCTAAGAACCCTAACCTAGTTTCTTCCAGGGCTCTTGTGAGAGTTGTGCCAGAGTAAAAACATGACCATACTTTAGAGGTAAATGATGTAGAGAAACAACTTGTCATTAGAACCTCACTGGGCATCTTGCTAAAAGGACAGAACAGACCTAAGGCATGACACTTGGTTCCATCTTGACCACCATCTCCATGATCTCAAGTAAGCCATAAGGTTTACAGAATCCCCCTCTGTCAGATGGGCATAAAAATAGCCTCTTTACCTTTCGCAGCAGATGCCGTGTAGGTAGATAGGAGACAGCCTGCATGGGAAAACACCAACAAGTGTATAGCGAAAGAGCTCACCGTTTTAGCAAGCATATCTGGATTGAAAGCCCTTGGTTCTATGTCAGACACTCACCCTCCTAACAGGAAGTCCCAAGAGGAGAGAGAATATGTAAACCACCTAGCCTCAGCATCTGCATGACTCTGGAAATTGTGTTGCTCAAAGCCTGGAGTGCTGACCTGGGAATTGAGAGTGAAAGCTAGATATGCATAGGAAACAAACTTCACAGCCCAGTGAGTCCCTGGGGATGGCGTCTATTTTAGCGGTATTATATCCAACTCAAATCAAACATCTTTCAAGGGCACAGTGTCACTCTTCCAATTGTTGGATAGAAGGGGTTCATGCTTAAGTAGCTATAAAATGCTTATCACTGGCCATAACTTTAAAATAAAAAGTTTGAAAAATGTATACAATTTTGGAAGTATGAAAGAGAGGTGGTGGTGGGGGGGACATAAAGCAATAGCAACCCGAGCAGCCAGTGCTGCAGATGCTCCGGAGAGCTGGAGCTTCTCAAAGCCCGCAAGCTCATCCTCCTCATGTTGGTCCTGAAACACAAACAGCAACTGGACAAGCAGAAACTGGGGAAGCCCAGCATGATGGCACAGAAATCTGAATGGGGAGGGGGGTGGGTAGAAGGGACAAATGAAGCAGAGCGAATCCTGAGAGTACGCTTAGAAGAGACCCCTTCCGGTCCCAGGACTGAGAGCGGGAAGTGGACATAAACTCCTACCCTAATTGAGAAACTATCTGCAATAGAAACCCACTGGCAAAGGAAAAAGTCAGTTTCCCCGATAGAGTCTCGCTGGGTACATTAACCACACTTCAGGGAGAAGGCCCTATTTATTCCCAGGAGTAGCTGGACAACACAAAAGAAACTCAGTGGTAGTTTTGTAGACTTTTGTCCCATTTTACTCACTTTTTTAATCTTATTGGTCTTTTGCTTATTTGTTTTGATTTTTGTTTTCTGACTTTTGTGTATGTAGGGGGGGGTGTTTTTTCCTTTTGGTTTTGTTGCTAAAGAGAGAACGTGAATTTGGATGAGTAGGGGCATCTGCAGAGAATTGGGGAGGGGAAAAACATGATCAAAATATATGCCATACAATTTTTTTTTCAATTAAAAAAATGACAAAAGACCACTTACCATTTGCCACCCTAAGTCAAGAGGGAGAAAAGCTAAATAATATTAATAAATGAGAGCATGCAAAAAGCCAGCTCCTCCAGCTTCAGCCACTCTGAATGACTAAAGCGGAGTTTTGGATGAACATCCAACCTTTTTTCTGTATCTCTGGAAAGAACTAAGAACCCATGCTCTTGTGGGAATAAAACCATACATATTTCCTAAAATTCCTGAAGTCTTCCCTTCCCAGTGCCTACATAGTCCTATAAGATGACTGAGAACAAGACTGTATATTGGTAACAGGATAGAAGAGGACAAAGGAGCCAAAGGCAGGGTTCAGACTGGTCAAATCCAGCGATGTAGTGATAAGATGAAGGCAAAGGAAGTCAAGTGTATTGATAGTAAGTTTTGTGTTTGGGGTCTTAAAGAGATAGTCACAACCCAACATTAAAGGAATAATATAAAGTAACGTATGCCACATGTCCTAATTTTTATAGAAAGGAAAACACTTACTCCATGAACAAATTCTGTTGCATTTTCTAAAGGATAAGTCTAGCCAACCAGAGAGCATGAAAAACCCACAATCCGAGTAGAGGCCTGCCTCTGACTGTGGCTGATGGAGGTGAAGCAGAGTTGGCCAAGATGGTTGGAGAGGTGGGCACTCTCAGAAAGGTAGTAGGCTTGCCAGCTGGGCTTGAACCATCCCCTACTATGGTTTCAGAGTTCCACAGAGAAAAGCCAAAGGGAGGAAGGAGGTCTATCCGTCCACCACCTGATCCCCTCTGAAGGCTGTATAGTCAAGGTTTATAGTTGGCAGCCACTGAGGCGCCTACTGAGAGGCAGAGAGGATGCTCTATCCCCACATTCTTAAGATAAAATTAGCTGGTATTTTTTAGTGTTTATTACATTTACTGATCTACTTCATGTATGTGTGCCCGTGTGCCACAGAGTACATGTGGCAGTCACAGGAAGACATGTAGGAATCAATTCTCAGCTTCCACCATTTGGATCTCAGTGACCAAACTCATTAGGCTTGGAGCAAGGACGTCTACCTGTGGCACCATCTCCCTAGCCCACAATCATATTGTTGTAGACTTATCATTGACATAAATCGAGTCTACTCTTTGACAATACTCAAGAAGGAAAGGAAGACAGAAGTGCTTGGGTTTGATTCTCCGAGCCAAGTTAACACTTGGACATCTGGAAATCTCACTCTGACTGCTCTGAATCATGGACTTTGGATCGCAGCAATGGGGGACAATGCCATTGCATCTGAATCCAGTAAAGACGTAAGGAACCTTTAACTGAAGTCCGTTGGGTCACTAACTAATGAATCGGAGGCACCGACTTAAGAGACGCAAGTTGCTTTGATTCATTTATTTATTTTTTTTCAAGTTTTAGGGGATCTCTACCTGGCTCAGTTCCCTGCCATTCATGGTTTACACTCACATTCTCGGAGCACTTGCATGTTAAGTAACCTACACTTGGTGTGGATCTTTCTCTGCAACTCTCTGTCTCTCCAAATATTTAATCGCTAAAGTAGTTGCAGCCTTGGAATATCACAGGGCCGTTCGTGTAAGCATTGCTCAAATACCATTTTTGAGGAAGAGGCAGGTTGAATGGGAAAGCAAATAGCTTTCTTCAGATGACGCAGATGGCTAGTAACAGAGCCGGAACAAAAGACAAGTTTCCACATTGCCAATCCAGTCTTCTTTCTGTAGATTCATTATAGTAATTATGTATGCTGGATGGATGGTATTAGGGGTTCAGGAAAATCACAAGGCTTGGTCTCTGTGCAATCGGTTATAATCAAGAAGAATACAAAGAACACACAGGGGAGAATGGAAGGACTCGTTATTTGATTTCAGAACTAGGAAAGATGCTTGTGGATTATGAAATCTGGACTGGTAGTCTCTGTGAAGGGGACTACAACAACAGGAGGCAGGGAAAGCTCCAGAAAGTGCTGGGAGGCCCTGCTGGTTGGAGGTTGCAGTCTACATGGCCTGGTAGCTCTCTCCAAGCTCGGCAATTTGGCAACATAGACAACTTCTCCTGAAGTATGATTAATTAAAAACTCAGGGTCAGAAATTGGGGTTCAACCTGAAGATCCAAAAAGCAAAACAGCCAGCCACTGGCTCTTACCTCGATCTCAGTCTGAAATGGCGATCCTGCCTCTAGGAATCTCAGAATGAGACTGCCTGAGAACTGTCTCCCCTGCCTTATATTCCTCTCTAGGGCTGGGATTAAAGACGTGCATGCACCTTCTGATTTCTATGGCAACTAGTGTTGCTACTGGGATTAAAGGTGCATATCATCATGGCTACTGGGATTAAAGGTGTGTGTTACCATAACCTGGTCTGTAAGGCTGACCAGTGGGGCTGTTTTACTCTCAGATCTTCAGGCAGTCTTTGTTTATTAAAATATAATTGAAATGCCACCTATACCCCCCCCCCCGCCGCCCAGTGGCAATAGCTCTGCTCCCTACTTGATTTTATTTGGAGACTGTCTCTAGGCCCAGATGCCTGACTTATCTCTAGTACGACCCTTGACACAGTTCCCTACAGAAGCTGCCCCCCTGCTACTCATATGGTAATTAGACATTATGCCAGTCGCATTACAATAGGACCATACGTCCACACATGACAGCGAAGACTTGCACTAGGAGCATTATGATAGGGGCACGCTATTTAATGCAAATTAGGCGATTCCCCAGATGCGGTCCCCAATCCTATATATCCCCTATACTCTGGAATAAAGCAGGGCTGATTTGCTGAAGGCATCTCCCAGAGAGTTGTCTCCATCATGCTCGCAGGCTGTACAAAGCTCTCTGTGGTTGCTTCTGCCCTTTGTCCTCACGGGCTGGTGGCCAATAGGCCGCAAGGAAAAAGGGAATCCCTGCAAAAAATGCAGGTGGGAAAGGGTGCAATCAAGACCCAGGGGCCTTACAGAGGTTGGAGCCTTCCAAGAGTGGAGGAAAGGAGTCTGCTCAGTACCCACAGTGAGTCGGTGGGACCAACCGGTGGGAGGACACCAGGGGAGACTGTTCAGCCCTTGTCCAGTGTGAGCCTGTGTCTGAAGGACTCTTCAGAAGGAGCAGGAATGCTCAAGGAAGGAGTCCAGCACCCAGACATGAGATAAGAAGTATTTAGAAAAGGGTGTGGAAGCTGGGAGAAGACCTGACACAATTTAATTAGAAGTAATTATAGAACATTCACTTTTATTGGTAATTGGACAGTTTTGTGCTGATTGGGTGGAAGAAATAGCTCTTTATATTGTCTTCCTTTGTTCTAAAATTTGATAGTAACCGTTAGAATCTTCCAGAGGGATTTTGGGAGACAGTATAACTTAAAAGAATAAGATACTATCTATGTAAAGAAAAAATGAAATTTATACTTAGCAAGGAACTTAGTATGGTGTATGTGCCTATGTGTGTGTGTTATCTTATTAATAAATGATTCCTCACTTCTTACTAACTTCCATGAGCACAGATAACTGACTAAGCCTTTCTGTGCCTTAGTTTAGTTTCTTCACAATGAAATAAAGATAGTAGCCCTTACCTTGCTGGATTATCCCAAGAAGTAAACAGAGTCAAAACATCTCATGCAGTGTCCAGCATATAGTTTGCACCAAAATAGTTAGTCTTCTTTGCTATTGATAATCACCTAGCAAAGGTAGAACTCTGGGGGAAAGTGGGCACAGCAGTGCAGAAGTTTGGAGATTAGAGATTATGTTAGCCTGAAAAGACAACATGGTTAGAAGCTGTATTATTGCAACTATTGACAGCCACGAAGTCCTTCAAATCGCAAGGGTACAATAATGTGGGTGCTACGTGCTTTAGGCAAAGAATTTTAAATAGTACACAAGACAACGTAGATGGCCTAGAGCTGACGGTCTTCTGCTAGTGCCCATCACTCGTGTTGAGAAGGGGCTTTGCAAGCGCCCAACGTAATCTCCATGAGAGAATCCATCTTCTAAAACGAAGGCAGTGGAAAGTATCATAGAGAAGAAAGGAAGAAACGGATGGTCTGGTTAGAACCCTTGGCCCATCGGAGGCTTCTTGCCTCTCCCAACAGAGCCGTTTTCCTTACATGGCCTAGCAATAGATGACAGTACAGTGGCAATCACTGAGGACACGCGACCCTGGTCTATGCAGTCAAATAAGGCAGGCGAAACCAAGCACAAAGCTTTGCTGTCAGTGTTGTCCGCTCTGCAAGGCAGTGCCGCGTCTCAATGTTTGTTCTTCCTTGCTATTTGTTTTTATTCTAAGCAGCCATTAACCTCCCACTACTCTCCATCTTTTATAATAAAAACAGCAGTGTTAGGAAGGTGAGCAACACTCTCAGCGTGGCCCTCTCCCCCTCCCTGCGCAGCATTCTGCCTGGCAATGAAGGAAGAGAAATGGCAAGACACTCCTGTGCAGAAGGATAAGGCCACCGGGGCTAACCGGAGACAGGGGACTGTGAGGAGGGAGCAGTGGGCACAGCTTTTGAGAGATTGCCATTAGGAAGCTATCCTCAGTCAGCAGCTAGAAGGGAGCGGGTGATTCATTAAGGAGTTGTATGAAATACTCAGTCCCTGATCGAACTCCTGCCTAGGGTACACAAATCACTGCAACCCGGAGAGTTCACAGGGACAGAGTCTCACCCAGAGGGTCAAGGCATCGTACCTCAGAGAGAACAGCCATTGTGCCCAGAAGAGGCAGTTCCCTCGTGAAATCTAATGCCATCTTCTCTGTCCCACCCTGCCTTCCAGCTCCTGAACTTGGCTTTGAGAGTTGGGCGAAGTGGGCGTGATTCTTGTGCCGTTTTCTTTGCTGACTTAGATAGATGGCTGCTGGATGGCATTTGATTCCCCAGTATAAGGTCCCATGGATTCTCATAACAGAAGGAGACATCTGATGACACAAAGACACAGCTTCCCCCAAATGTCTGCTGAGCGGACCCTGGGTCATCAAACCCAGGTGACTGGGGAGGCAGGGAAAAGTGCAAAAGGGATTACTAGGTTAGAATCCAGGAATCAGTGTATATCTGAACTCCTGCCCAGATGGGTTTGCTGAGAGATCCAAGCTCCCTCTGCCAGCGGTGGAACTGCTAACCAAACCCTCTGCTCTCGCTGCTGCCCTAGCCCCTCTTTATTTGCCCTCACCCTCTGGGGCAGACTCTATCAGCTTGTCCCTATTCGCCCCTCAAAACAAACCATTAGCCATCCTGAATCCTATTCTTCTTGGGACTTATTACATAAACCATCTTGCAACAGATGGTAGCAAGCAAGAACCTTAACTCAGCTGGGCGGTGGTGGTACGTGTCTTGAATCCCAACACTCAGGAGGCAGAGACAGGCAGATCTTCAATGAGTTCAAGGCCAGCCTGGTCTACAAAGTAGAGAAACCCTGTCTAAAAAAAGTTTAATAAAATTAACTCAGCCCCTCCCCCAGTTCCCGGTCATTCAGCCTTTTCCATGCTGCTTTGAAGTTTATGGGAAATGATGTCTGTTAAGAATCTCATGGGACTAATGTAAGACAGAGCATACAATAGATGATTTTGTGTAGAAATACTTGCATTACCAAATACCGTTGGCCATATAGAACTGCTTGCTTTTCTTCTGATATAATCCCTGCTTGTCTACGTTCATGCTTTTAGCTCCACATTTCTTGTCTTCGTAGACTTTTTCTACGAGGACTGTAAAATCTTTAGTCCTTTTTAACAACCGTCCTACATGCTTTCAATCTTCTCTAATCCTCTGGACCAGTGTGCCCTCTCTATCCAGCTTCGGGCCTCGAGGCCCCTTACTTGACTCTTCTCTACCTCACCCCTCCACCTCGTACCTGTTACAGGACTAAAAAGACTCTGTAAGGCAGGGAGCATGCATGTCTTAGACCCTCGTATAAAAATCAGTGCGTATTCATTGTGTCACATAACCTTCAAAGCTCCCTTCCTGTATTTGGAGAGTCAAAGGGAGCTAGCGGGATTCAAGTCAAGAAGGTATGGATGTGGTTAAAGGTCACAGGACATGTAAACCCTGGGTGATGATGAGATCACGGGTATATGACTCGTGGAAATGTCCCATAAAATGGCATGAAGGGGTTGCCTCTCAGATTCAAGTGCTCATTCCCTCATTCAATTAACTCCATTTCATACTTACCGTAATGCACAATTCTTTTAGAACAACGACGACAATCTTCGGGGGATATCAAGGATGACTGTAGTTTAGAGAAGAAAAGAAAAGGTGGCTTTTCTTCCTGTCAAAGAGGGCAGATGAATGGCTGGGATGGATAGGTGTCGGTGTGGCTGCCTTAAGTTTGCCCTATGACCCTAAACCTTACCTGTGGCTTCTTCAGCCTCCCCAAACTTGAGGGAATCTTTTGCTGACACAGCCTTTTCCTCGACTCTCTGAGGTCTCCTTGTGATTGGGGTACCACTTTCTCAACCACATTTCTTCCATACCTGAGTCACTGTGGACCCCATAATCTCAACGTTCCTTTTGACTTTGTTAACCGTCTCCTGTGACTTACTTTCTGAAACATGACCCTCAAGGGCTGACACAGAACCCTTCCTTCCTGACTTGACCCCACGTGGAGAGACAGAAAAAGCAAACCTAGTGTTAATATGTGAAGAGTCGTAAAACTGATTTTATGTTTCACGAACTCTGAATGAGCAGCAGTTTAATAACTGACAGTTTGAAGAGTTTTGTTACTACCAACATTTTGTACAATTTTAAACTATTTTCATCCGTTAAACTGTTTTGCACTATGTAGATAGGACCAGTAGAAATCTGGGATTTCTTGGACAGAACCAAAAGCAGGGGAAACTCCAAGAGGCAGAGAGGTCCTCAGAAGCGCTGCATAACAGTTTTACCAACCAGCAGCCAGGAGGCAATCTATTTTATTAAGAGATTGAAAAATAGTTTTTAAAAAAACCAGCATGTGACGATTTCAATCAGAAGTAGATGGGCACTTTTTAGGCTGCAATTGGTTTCTAAAGAGTGGGCAAGATAAGAATTGATAGAGGTGAATAGCTATCAAAACGTGGGATGAAAAAAAAAAAAGAAGCAAATTGCCACCTACTTGAAGTGAATAGCTCTTGTAATGTAATGGGTTTTAAACTTTAAAATCATTTGGTGCTGTGACATACATAACAGTGGAAGTCAGGATTGAGAGTGTTTATTGCCTTTTTTTTTTTCCAATAGAAGATTGCCTGTTTGGTGTTTGAATAATAATCTCCATATAAAAATATGGTAATGTAATTATGCTAACTAGTATTTTCTATAATTCAAGACTCTGTTTATAATAATATATCATATTTTGCAGTCAGGCAGGAATCTATTTGTCCCCCTCCACCTGGGCCGTAGAAAGCAAACGAAGCTTTAATCGACAGTTCTCTATAATCTGGTTCTCTCTAGACTTAGAATTTTCTAGAAGGTGACACAATAAACCTTAGTCAAAATGTCTTCATCCGCCCCATGCTGCCTAGTGTGGATGAAGCTGAGCCCTCACAAGTTTCACGATTTTGATGATGAATTTGCTTCGACCAAACTCACAGGTGAAAACGTGCTAGAGTGAGGGCCTTAGATAAACTCGATGGCCGAGGACATAGGTGAAGGTGTTTAAATGCTTTGGAGAAAAAAAATAAATCAGTTATATCCATTTACAGCAAGGGTGCTGTTGGGTTTGCATATGAAAAAATGAGTACATGTCCACTAGTGTTATAATATAGCATATGAAAAATGCAAATTAAGATTTAGGTGAATCTCTAGTTGATGGAGTTCTCTTTTAGAGAAGAATTTTACCGAAACAGTTTTGGCAAGATTATTCTGTTTCTATTTTCAGGCTAAGAACTAAGCAGTAGCAGAGCTGGGGGCATCCTCTGGCTCAAGGATTTGCTTTGGACCGAGACACAAACCCTGACCTGGTTGGCAGAGTCACAACAGTCCATTAGGTAGTGACTAGTGGCTTGTTCCAGGGCTCTGTATCAAGCCTCTTCTGAATTATAACCATGGTTACTAAAATGAAGATACAGCAGCCTCATCTGAAGTCAAGGAGTAAATGTATTGGGAATTTTGTTGGAATCCAAACTGGTTTCAAATTTAACCTTAAAATCGTGAGGTTAAAATAAATTGTGTTTTGTTCTCAAAATTTTTTAAAGCTCACAAAATAAATCTCCTTAGTCTTATTAGACACAGATACAGTTAACTATAAATTCCCACACTGGGCTCATTCACAGTCAGAGCATCTGATGGGCGAGAGACAGAGCTCTCCAAAGGGGCTTTCAAAACCCTAAGGTACCGGAAGTAGTAATGCCATGCTCAGAGAGACAAAGACTGTTACCCTTCTCTGAACATAACACACTTGGATTTCGGCATTAAATTTGGGGGTACCATGTTTTAATTTTAAAAAATGATAAATTTGAGTAAAATACCCCAAATGGTGAATGGCTAAAAGAAGCAAAGCTGTTCTTATTGACAAAAGCAGTCAAATATATTTTGAGAGTGCGGCAAATGAGAAAAGGGCTTATTTTGGATGAGTCTAGACAGCTTTAGTTCCAGAAACACTGATCTATAGGCTGCCTTCTTCATCCTCTGATGTCATCTGTCACCACCACCAAGCCCTGAGAATCTCTTAGAGAGGACAGAATGCCAATTTTCCCTCTGCATAGGTCAGCCCCTGCAAGACAGACGACACACTCCAAACAGGCTCCACTCTCTAACACCCCATCATGCTTTCCACTCCTCCCTCCATTTTTCCTTCCCATAGGAGTCTCTAAAATGATTGTCTGACCAAGAGAAGTGTGCCAAGGTTTATTCTCGCAGCCCCTAGTTACCTTTCTATTTTTGTTCTATTGCAGTGACAGATGATTTGAGGAGATGATAAATCTGTGCATTTAAAGTCTTGATTGCCTGAATAAATAGATTGGATGGCTTCGGTAATTGGGTAATTAAAGTAAAATGGAGGTGCCAGTGGGGCCAGAAACTGAAGATATGTGGTTGGCTATTTCGTCTTGGAAAGACCCAAACCAGATCTAGAGTAGGAGCAAAAGGGCACAGGGCGCACGTTCACAAGAGATGGTAGCGGGTGTGAGGGACATAATTTCACAGAACTGAGGTGCAAACAAGGAGAAAAGATACATTTCGATTTCTTTGCCAACCAAAGCAGGAAACCAGAGAGGCTATGATTCTCTTCTAAACAGGTGTGTTTTTACTGGATCTGCCCTCTCTCCCATTTACACACACACACACAGAGGATACAGACACACACACACACACACACACACACACACACACCCATTTTTCTGGCATTCTTATTGCATGCTAGTCACAGTCCTTAAGGACCATAGTGAGATTCTTAAGTCTGTTTAAAAGCCCTTATAGGGGTTCTAAGTCCCTGCTGTCATCTCTAGACTCTAAGGGAGCAACAAAGAATAGGGCTAGGGTGCAGGCACATCTGAGTCTTCAGATCATAAAATCCTGCCTCATTAGGTAGTCATTTAACCAGGAGCCCTGGACCAGAAATGAAATCTCTCCTGCTCCTGCTCAGACAAGCTCTTTCTAAGCACCAGGTGTACCAGCCACTATGGGAATCCTGGGGGTGGGCTTCTTATTTTGAGCATGTCCCCCTCACTCCCATATCTGTCCATCTCATCTGGCTCATCTCTGTGTTTTGACCACCATAGCAAGTTCACTGGAGATTATTAAATGCTGCCATGTGCAAGAAACCTAGCCCTATATGAC
>JAQHUG010000004.1:11755863-11780901 GCA_028555095.1 Dicrostonyx torquatus
ACTGTATCAAACACTTAGTTAAGCACTTCATCAACACCTTAGCTCTCACCTATTAGATCCCATTTCATTGATGAGTAAATTAAGACTTAAAGAGGATGGTTGATATCTCCCATGCAGTGAATTAGCACTCACTAAGACCAAAACCTATCTTGTTATATATGTGATGTTTTTCCACCTTCTGGGTACTAGGAAATTGGACTTATAAATATCCTTATCCCTCTGACTTTTCTCTGCTGTCAAATAGCCAAGAAAATATTACTGGGGCATTTATTACGCTAGGCATAGAAACTGCAGTAGTGAAGGGAAGGATTGTACCCTCAAGAACCCTGAGATAAAATAAAGGGACTTCTTCTAGGTGCAAAGTATAGTGAGTTCCTTGTGTGTAGAAGGTGCCTGACAAATATTTGTTGAATTTGATTAAATAAAATTTAATGAGGTCAACTTCCAAAAATCATCCCTTTGAATGTAGGCACCAAGCCAACCTCTCTCTGCAATTATAGCCACAATCCAGCCTGAAAAACACACAAAGCAAAATAGTGTGTGCATGTGCGTGTGTGTGTCTGTGTGTGTATGTGTATGTGTGTGTGTGAATGTGTGTGTGAATGTGTGTGTGCATGTGTGTGTGTGCGTGTGTGTGTATGTGTGTGTGTCTGTGTGTGTTCATGCTCATATACGTGTGAGAAAAAGAGAGCAAGAGTAAGTGGGTGAAATGTAAGTCTCTGGTTGTTTAATACAATTAGCCAGAGTAATTGTTTAAAATTAATCTCTCCTGCTGGAAAGGTGAAATAACACCACCACCGCACAAGCAGCTGTGGTGAATTCTGAGACAGGAAGCCAGGAGGATGCAGTCATGTCAGTGACGCAGTGGGCCGTGGTTGGGAAGACCCGTTCTGATACCAAGAAGGCAATCCAGTGTCAACAGAGGTGCTGGCTGAGGATTCATTCACAAGCTGTGGGGAGCTCCATGCATGCTGGCATTGAACGCTTTCTGTACAATATTCTCTACTACACTGGCTTTCCCAGTGACCTCATGCGATCCCAGTGGAAGCCAAGGCCCTTTCTTTGGAAGGGAAATGGACCCGGCACTGACAACACACAGGGTATCTGGTTTGCTTACCAGATTTTAGTATGCCGTCAACTTGACTCGGATAAGGTATTTGTTTCCCCCACAAAGTACTCAGAACAGAAACAATACTAATTCTGTCCACATTTTCTGGAATGTTTGTTTTTGTTTTTCTCTTTGAAAAGGTGATTCAATGAACAGCTAACTGCTTGTCAATCAAAATCCACTGTGTGCACAGAACTGTGGTGGGTGGTTTGAAGGATAAGCACAACCAACCTGGTTCTTACTTCTGTGATATTCAGAGCTTAGAGAAGAGAGGATGCCAAAGCAATAATTACACATTATTGCTAAATAATTATAAACTGGTCTCTGCTGTTCTGTGCTAAGGAAAAACACATTAAGGAAAATTTCCCAAACTTGATGCAGAGTTGAAAAAGGTGAATGGCTCAGGTCGACATCCACTAGTAAATATTGGAAATGAGACGAGGCCTAGAAATCACAATGTAAGCAACCCCCGAAGAAGAGAATGCTGGAGAGTCCCCAGACTCTGCCCTGCCCTGGTCAGTCACTGGGCAGTCCAAGCTCGGGTCTCATGAGCAAGATCATACTTACAAGAGAGTTGCCTGCTTTCAGGAAACCAGATTCACTGCCCAGACCAGATTAATTGAATGTTTCCCTTTCCATGAATTGTTCTGACATTACTTAACCCCAGTCATAATACTGTGGTTCACTGGAACTTAAAGAGTGACCTATGTAAGTTGAGAAAAATCATAAACTCAATTGAAGTACTCGCCTGCTCTTCCAGTAGGGCATGATCATCAGCCTCACGTTCTTTACAGGTGAGCACTGCTCTAGAGAAATTTCATTTTGAACTTTCTTTTCCTTCTTCATGCCTCCTGGTATCCAGAAACTTTGCTGAGTGACTTTTGCCAGCATAAAATGTTCCCTAAAGTTACATTCACCGTCCACTCCCAGCCATAGTCAAGACCTGCAGCAGGTACCCACTCTAAAACCAGACAGCGAGCAAGTTGATAGCCTGGTTTTCCTTTTGGGCCTCCTAAGCAGAACTGGCCCGGTTGTTGCAAATCAATGTGGTCCTCTAAGCATTCACATCAGCATTTAAGTAGCACTGAGTCCAGTAAGCCTAACCTGTAAGCAGCAGATCTGTCAGGGAACTGAAGAGCATAGCCTTCTATAGCCAGCAGAATTTCCAAGAATGAGACACAACTAACTGGAGGCCCATAGATGACATTTGACAAATTAGCCTCTCAGCTTTATCATCTGTAAACCGGGTAACTGAAATCACACCAAAGATAGAGGGGCTTAGGACACCAAGGACCCAGAGACCTTGCGCCATAAAGGAAGCAGCTGCTTTTACTGTCACTTATATCATATATGAGAGTCTCCTAGAAATTGAAAACGGTGAAGAATTTAAGTGTGTGGTTTTAGGCTGCCTTCCATTTACTAACTCCTGCTCTATCTGGGACCACCAAGAGGTGAAATAAAGAGCTTCCTGTCTGGGGACTATCATGTCCATCTTGCTGGAACCGTATTACTTTTTGATCCGATATACTGTCGTTGTCCCTGTCATCACATAGCTGGCCAATGTAGATGAAGAGAGGGAGGTGTAGTATGACTCGCGGTATCAGAAAGATTTCAATCCTTCATGGGGGGAGGGGGTGGCATGCTAATAGAAGAGGCTTATACCTAGGCATGCCAGTGGAAGCAGGGACAGGCAGTAACCAGAGAGACAGGACAGTAGCAGAAGCAAGTGTAACCTTCAATTGCTCCCCCTTAATGACTGTTTCCGCCAACCAGCCCCCCCCCTTTTATCGATCCCACCGCCTTCCAAATATCACCACGAGCTGAAGACCAGGCATTCAAAACAAAGCCTGTGGAGGACCTTTAAGATTTAAAACGCAGCATCCAGTATTAACCTTCCTAGTTCCTGGTTTCCAGATCTTGCCTGATCTCTGTGGTAGGATGGATGGCCGCTTGTCTCCCCCTCCTCTGCTTCTGAGAACTCTGGACCACCCGATTTTGTGGACAGTTGTTGTAGTTTCTTTCCTGTTGCTATGGCAAACGTGGTGACCAAAAGCAACCTAGGACAGAAAAGGGTTGGTTTCACTTTCCACTTCTTGGTCCCAGTCTGTCCTCGAGGACACTCAAGGCAGGACCTGGGACAAAGGCATCAGTCAAAACAATGGTGGGATGCTGCTTGCTGTCTCACTCGCTCATACCCATGCTTCCCTCTCTCTTTTCTCAAATAATTTTATTTCTTTGAAATTTTCACACGGGTATACAATGTATCTTGAATGTATCAACTTCCCAGAGATTTAGGAATGGAATGAAATCCAAACTGCTGGCTATCTGGGTGCCCTGGAGGGCTCCTCTTTTTTTCTATCCAGTTAAAACTTAAACAAAGGAACGCCATGACACTTGAAGCATGAATGACCACCATGGGTCTTGGCTTGGAATCAATGATTGTAAAGGACTCCTAGTGATGAAAGGAAGCCTGGAAGAAATATGGTCTGCCTGGCATGGAAAAAGCCAAATTCAACAGAGAGAGAGAGAGAGAGAGAGAGAGAGAGAGAGAGAGAGAGAGAGAGAGAGAGAGAGAGAGAGAGAGAGAGCGCACATGTTGGGAACTCAAATGTTTAGGTATTCCCTGACCTAAACAAATAACATACAATAAGGCAATTTAGGTAGGAGACTTCACTTATCTGAGTTGCCTTGGCATTTGATTTGGCTCAGTTAACTGCTAAAAGAGAAACATGACTGAAACCGGGGAAAGACACTGGGTGCAGTTAGTGGCGAGGACAACCTGGATGGTCTGGCTGCCCGTTCCAGACTAACAGAGAATGTGTGCTTACATCCGTATTATTGAGGAGGAAAAACTGGCCTTTCCGGTCTCTTACTAGCACAGCATCCCCGGGCCTATTGACATGACCTCTCCCTAGCTGTGTAACCTTGGGCCTGTTCCTTACTTTGCTCTCCGAACCTCAATGTCCTATGATGGAAAAGGATAACAGGGTTCAGCGGCTTTCTATTTATATGCTAGAGTTTCTGCAACCGATGCGTTGCTCACCAGAAATCTATCATCCCCAAGTTCTAGAGCCTAGAGGTCTGAGATGAAGATATTAGATGGGAAGGTTCCTTGCCTCTGGTTGCTGGTGTCTTCTGGCCACTGCTGATGTGTGACATTGTCAGTCAGCCCTTTGTCTCACATGCGGCTCTCCTATTGTGCCCGTTACCATGTCCTAGTGCATTAAAACAGCACCCAGGGTTAGGCCTCCCCAACACTCCACCACGACCGTATCTTACTGGGTTCTGCAGTGACCTTGTTTGCAATAAAGTCTGCTATACTAGAAGTTAGGAACTCAACATAGAAGCTGAGAGAAAACACAACGGACCAGTAGCAGACACATTGTTGTGGTTGTTTTTAAAATAAAATTAAAAAAAAAAAAAGCTGTGGCTTTAATTGGGCCTCGCACCTGGATCAGGCTTTTGGATGAGGGGGTGATACTAGGAGGTCTCTACCTACTCCTGCCTTGGCTTTCCCGAAGTCTGTCTTGGCAGTATGGGAAAACAACATGGAGTGAACAGTGGAACTGAACCTAGAGAATTAGGGCCATTTGATCAGCACGACGATGCTGGAGTGCCAGCTCTCTGTTTTAGCTTCCCTAATGGCTGTAATCAGACATCACTCCCTTACCTCTTGAGAAGTGGGAGCCAGTGGTGAGGCTCACAGGTGTTTGAGGATCTCTGAGTCTTCTTATTAGGGACTTCTCTTCTGGTGCCTGCAGAAAACTCAAAGTGCGGAGCTTCCTGGTAAAATCTCCGCCGGCCTCGAAGTAATTGGATCACTTTTGCCAACTCAGTTAATAGCCCGTTTGGTTCTGTTTCTCTTCTGCAAATTTGTGTTACACAGCCAGTGCCTGGTGTAGCGGCTGTCAGAGAGAAATGCACGGGTCACTCAGCGAACAGCACAGGAACCGCACGGGACAGCACAGGGGTGCAGGGATAAATGGATGGGACCCTGGTAGGTCAGTGATGTGTTCAACTTCTCATTGGCATGGTTTTTGATAGATGGATGGCAGAAGATCTTTGTGATAAAGGACCCAACTGTTTATTCACTAAGCACTGAAGATATCTTTGTTAGAATCCGCATCTTCCCCTCGCTTATTATATTAACCTCCCCAAGTTGTTTAACTTCTTTGAAGCTGGTTTTTTTTTTCATCTTTAAAATGATCATATAGGATAGCAGCAGCCTAGCTCACGGGACTGCAGGAAAGAATGGACGTGTGCAAGCATGACTGTAGGTGTTGGCCTATAAACTTCGCCAGACAAGGGTCGGGTTGGCGTTTCTGAGTATGCCAGCGATAGGAGAGGCAGATGAGGGTCAGGTTGGCGTTTCTGAGTGAACCAGCGATAGGAGAGGCAGATGAGGGTCAGGTTGGCGTTTCTGAGTGAACCAGCGATAGGCAGATGAGGGTCGGGTTGGCGTTTCTGAGTGAACCAGTGATAGGAGAGGCAGATGAGGGTCGGGTTGGCGTTTCTGAGTGCGCCAGCGATAGGAGAGGCAGATGCTTGTACGGCATGATTTCAAAAGGCCATTCCTTTTTTTTTTTTTTTCAAAATTATCTTATTGATCTGCAGTGCACCTAAAAGCTTTACAATTCAAGTTACCTTTAGCCAAAGAAAATGTCCAGAAAAGTTCCACTAGACTAAAAATAAGAACATATTGATCTTTTAGCCACTAATTCTTACCCAAATTTCAATCAAATTGAAAAATAGAGTAGTTGTATGGGAAGCCCTGACCTTGGGAATGAGTCTGGAGGAGAAGGTCAAGGAAAGGGTCCTCTCTGGGTCCTCGCCATGCTGGCTTCCTAGCCCCACTCTTCCAGCGTCCAGAGCTGTGAGATATAAACATATTGTTGACATTTTGCTCTAGCAGTTTCAACTAACACAAACCCGCAGGGCAATTCTCTGAGCTCCACAGCAATAATTGAAGCAATAACAGCATTGCTTGAAATGTTTGATCTTGCCTTGAAAGCACAGATCCCGGTTGTACAAACTCTTCTCCACTCCATAGGAGTCGGGGTGCTAACTGGTCTGTGCTCAGGTAAATATTTAGAATCAACAGACATGAAGGAAGTCCCGTGAAACCGATAGCCCCTAAAGCTAAGCATGGCAGCCCAGGCCTGGAATCCCAGCACTCAGGAGGCTGAGGCAAGAAGACTGTGAATTGGAAGCTTGAACCATATAACAAGACTCTGTTGAAAGAAAAGGTAGAAGGGCCAGGCGATGGTGGCGCATGCATTTAATCCCAGCACTTGGGAGGCAGAGGCAGGTGGATCTTTGTGAGTTCAAGACCAGCCTGGTCTACAAGAGCTTGTTCCAGGACAGGTTCCAAAGCTACAGAGAAACCCTCGAAAAAAAAAAGTAGAAAGGAAGGGAGGAAGAGAGAAAAGGACAGCAATCTCAAAATGGGTCTCCGGGAAATGAATAAGATGAGATGGGAAGCGGCCGGCTATTCCTGTCTTCATGTTCATGGATTTCGGGCTCCCAAACTCCTCCTCTCTCACCACAGCGTTCATCCCTCACCTGCTCTGTGTGCCAGAGGGAACTGAAGAGAAAGAATTGTCCTCCTCCCCAAATCTGTTTCCATTTTGTTAATTTCCTCTTACACTTTATACTTGTGGACGCTGGGAAGCCTTGTTCCCCAGCCACAGTTCTGAAATCAACCGTTCCTCTGGGGAGGTGCCTGCCCCAGGGCTCTGCAAAGTACAAATCTCCTTTTGTCACTTGGACCTTGTCTAGCCTCTTTGTCCCATGATAGAATCGAAGTCACACGGTTTCTGGGGATGTTGACTTTCTCTCCTCTGAGGTCCAGAGAAGAGCAGAGAAAGGAATGAGCGCAGAACACCTACAGAGTCGTATCTAGCCCGCCATAGAGAAAAGAGTTAAACAGGAATTTTCTTCACATATCTTACTGAGATCGCTTTATGGCTCCGATCTCAAGGGAAACCAGCAGTTTGCACATTTACTGCTTCCTATCAGCCGACCATCTGCAGGCACCACCTTTCCCAGAGAGCTTATACATAAACTGGTCACTTTATCATTGTAATATATCTGAAAAATCAAAAACCAGCTGTTATAAAGCTATAAACTGGAGACTTTATTGCATATTGTTTACCATTACTTTAGTATTTGGAGATTCGTAATGCACAGACTTTGAGATCTATCTGTATCGCCAAGGAGGCCAAAGTTTATTTCCCTAATAATATGCAAATGGAGCCTTAATACCAGATAATGAATAATCACTTTAGATTAAAGGCTGAATTTCTTTTAGTGGTACTGGCACTGCAGCTTTTTGCATGCAGTTAATAATTAATTTAAAGAATTACCACTTCAGTGAGCCCTGCTTACATTATTTATTAAGTGTAATTAAAGTATTTATTAGTCAAGTAATAAATGAGGGACAACCCCCAGCACCTTAACAGTGTTGTAGAATAATCGCAGAGTGTGTTTATCTGAACAGCGAGACTGAGTGTGACTCAAGTGTGTCAGGAGGTTATTGTGATCATCCAAAGTGTTATCAGTGCACCTCAGGCATGGGTGTGTGTCTGGCTTTAAGCCATGGACGTGTGTCTGTCTGGCATGCTCACTCGCTTTTGCAAGCCTGGTTCATGCTAGAGGAAACAGTTCGGGTGTTTTGGTTTTTCCTGCCACAAATTTGGATTTTATTCATTTAGAAGCAAAGCAAGAGGGGTTTCTTGGTTCTAGCTAACATCAGTCTGTCATGATGTCTGCAGCTCAAAATAGCAGAGCCAATATTGTCATCTTAGAATTTCAGAAAGACTGTAGGAAGCATTAGCCGTAATTATGGTGACTATGAGATTCACTGTTCGGGGATGAATTTTGAGAATGAAATAGGTTTTTTTTTCTAGTTATTATGTGTAAACTAGGAAGCCTCCAAATCAACCGAAAATTATCATGGTCTTTATTCACCTAGCTAGATCGCTTTCGGTAATAATTGATGTAAAATAGTACAAGAAAGAGAAAGCTCAGAGGAACCGCCTCCACAACCGACTGCTATCAACACCTATGATTTTAAATAAAACCTAAACCTTTGTCTTCAGTTTCAAAAAACACCAGGGAAACTACCCCATTTAAGCCCCCACAGGTGACAGGCTCCTCCTCTTCCTCCCACCCACCCCTCTCAGTTCATGTCTCTTTGGCTGACTTACAGCAATTTCATTCAGGGATTTATTTTTAACCCTGCTCCGATGAAGTGACAGCAAAAAGAGACACTTTCATTCGAAGATTTTTTTTTTTTTTTTTTTTAGTTTTTCCAACATTCTTACCCTGGTGTCTTGCTAAAAATAGATACTCTGTAGTAAAAAGAATGTTTTCCAAATAGATTTATAGTTAAATAGACAATGTTTTATCTTGCAGTCTGAGGTCATTGACGGAAACCAGCTACTTAACGGGTGAGCGAGCCTGTGAGGTGACACACACAGAAGCAGATGTAGCGAGCAGGTAGCATCCAGGGGTCCTCCAGGTCAGGTGGGAGTCATGTGAGATTGGGATCAACTGTCAAGTCAGCGTGCAAGGCCTCACGTCCACTCCATCACAGGAGCGCTGCACTGGCCCTAATGTCACGCGCGAACATTTCTTTCTGTGCTTCTCGTCTAGAAGGTTCTTCATCCTGTGCCCTTTTGACCAACAAAGCTAACAGCTGCTAGAGGGTGCCCAGGCTAAGGATTTCTTAAGCTTACCTGGCGGGTTAGGGACACCTCTGTAAATCCCACTTTTGCACATTTATTGCTTCCTATCAGCCGACCATTTGCAGGCACCACCTTTCCCAGAGAGCTTATACATAAACTGGTCATTGTAATATATCTGAAAAATCCCACTTATTCATTGATGTGAGCCCCCTGCTGTGCCGCCCCGCTGTGCCCTACCTCCCTTCTGAAGCCTTCCCTGTCCACTTGTCACGGCCTCATATAACCCCTGACACTAGTTGCCCCTCCACAGCCTGGGGAAAGTGTGTTTCCCAAACACAGGCATCCTACTCCCGGGAGGCAATGGGATCACTGTCATCTTCCTAGAAGTCCCCAGAACTGAGAGTGCAGTTGGGCTCAGCAAAGGAAGGGAGAACAAGCCAGTCCTCACTCATCTGAGCCTTCTTCCTCCTGTCTGTGTTCACACTTCACTCACTGGCCAGAATCGCACCCCGAGGGTACGGTCACTTCTCAGATGAGACCATATTAAAAAGGAAAGATATTCGAATGAATCAAAGGGAAAAGGCCTGACTGATACTTGGCCAAACAAGCCCAAAGATTCAAGCCGGTGTTAGTAACAGGCAATACTACCTGGTTCGAAGTTGTGGGCTTGTAAATTGATTTGTCTTTAGGCCCCTTTCCAGAGCGGTTTCTAGGCGACCGACAGGTGGGCCGTATATCATGTGTGCTGCGGCCTCGCGTTAAGGCAGCCTCTTCCTGACCTCTTAATCAAGCCAAGAGTTGGGGCACAGAGAGTAGATACATGATCACTTAGAGCAACACCCAGCTGGCACCAGTCCCACAAACCATCTGCCTGTCTCGCTACAGTCAGCCCTTCTGCTGATGCCTCCTCCTCGGATGAGCCATCCTCGGGGTAGCTCTCCAGCCTTTTTAAAAGGTGGGGAAAAAATTGTGTTGCTGGATTGCCCTGCTTGGCTGAAGCTGTGAATCAGAGAGGAGGAAGTCAATCCTAGACAGTCAGACAGCACCTCGGCGAGGTAGGAGGTGTCCAAACTGCTGACCTAGCCTCGTTTGCTCTTCACTATTTTTATTTCCCTATAAATTTGACGCGGCCTTGTTAGGAAGCATCTTGCCATTACGCATTTTTCCCTTTCGGTTGTGCTTTCGCAGGGAACGGCCCTTGGCTTTAGTTGAACCCAGGGTCGACATTTCTTCTCGGCCTTGACAAAGGGCAATCAGTCGGAAGACGCTACCACGTGCGAGTTATAGACAGCTGACGTATCCGAGAGAGACTGGGGGGTAATAGCGATTTGACATATGTGTCCCCCTGACCAGAGTCAGTAATAGATCACGGATACAAGGTCGAGACAAGACCCGGATGAACTCGAGGTGGGCCCCTTGCCCATCAGCTGTGTTCTGTTCAATAACCTATAGGAGATAGCATCGTGCTTTCTGAAAAGAGAACACACACTCCCTGTATCTGTAAGATAGCGCTTGACAGGCCATTCGTCACCCCATCAACAAGTCACTGTGAACTACAGCCTAGCTTAGCCTGAGTTTCCACCCAGAAGACCTTGAGATAAAGATTTGAAGGCAAGCCATTTAGTTGAGAATTACAGGTAGTGCTAGGGGAACAGGAGGAAAAACACTGGAGGGGAAAAGACCAGCATTTGAAGCCAGCACCCGCTGTGGGCCAGGGGAGACTATCTTGGTAATCCGAATGGCAAACTCACGGCTCCGATCCATGTCCTTTGAGAGTTGTCCTAAATGATGATGCTGTGAAACTGGCCTACTGTGTGTGCAAAGTGGAAGAGTGCTCCAGGCCTAGGGAAGCAGATACTCCCAGTGTTGCATTTGCTGAAGCTCACAGAAGTGCCCAAGATTTGGGACCCTGAGAGCACCTGCTACAAAGGGTCTACAGAAATACACATTCCTCACTCTCGAGTCTGTTAAGTGAGAACATCAAAAACTATCAGAAAACAATCCTATGGTTAAACACTAAATACTACCTTGGGGAGAAAAATTATTCAACCCTTTCCCAAAATCTTAGAATTAAATTAGAATTTGGCCCAGCATGTAGTTCGGGCCTGTTACTCCAGCTTCTGAAGTCACAGTAGGAGGACTGATGTAAATTGTGAGTCCTACTCAGGCTTGTGTAGTGGGCTCCTGGACAGCCTGGGCCTCAGAGTAAGACCCTATATCTAAATAAATAATTAATTAATTGGAATTTGATGACAGGATAGGATTTGAATTGTAGAAAAGAAGAAAAAGGAGAAAAGAAAAAGAAAAGTTGAACTTATTCTCAAAGTTAGGGATTAAATTCAGATTAACAAATTATTAAATTGAAGACAGTGAATTCTTTTCCCTACTATTGATGTTCACATTCCCTAATCTTAGAAATAGTTTATCTACATCTACAATCATGCTCCCAGAAACCATTTTCTATCCTATTTCTTTGCATTTTATTTATATTGTCAAAGAAATTTAAATCAAATGGCATCTAAATTCCTTTATCATCTGTAGCTTTTTCTGATCATGGGTTTATCAACACACCATTCAAGTAACTGTGTACATTGTATTTTGAAAGATCATTTTGCTGGTTACATGGACCACTGCCCCATGGGTTGTCTGTCTTTCCATTCTGAATGCCACACCTCACTTACTAGTGAAACTTTAGGACTCACAGCTGCCCCTCTTGGAGTGAGTAAATTTGTCTCCAATTCTGAATCACAAGACTAGACTGAAGAAGAGAACATGCACAGGGCCCAAATAAACCAGGCTTCTCACAGTTCAGCAAATGTCACTGCCACAATCAGTCCCAGCCAATACTTGGCACTAGATTATGGTTGATGCCACCACTGCCTACCCTTGAACTCACTTCTCTTGGGTGAATGGAAGCTCACACCTACTCCATGGCATGGAGATTATGGGCTGCTCCCTACCATGGGTGCACATCTATGTGCGCCTCTTGTCCACTCCTCCATGGCATGGAGATTATGGGCTGCTCCCTACCATGACTGCACATCTGTGTGTGCCTCTTGTCCACTCCTGCGTGGTATGGAGGTTATGGGCTGCTCCCTACCATGGCTGCACATCTGTGTGTGCCTCTTGTCCACTCCTCCATGGTATATTCACTCCCTTCCCAAGCTCTAGAGAGCAATGCATTCCCAAACTGTAGCCCAGCCTGCGTCCCCCTCAAGTTACCCTCTGAAGGTGCTGAAGGACATGTGGCCTTCTCGAAAGGACAGCATGTGATGAAAGTTCACTTTCCACTCAATTAGCCTTGAGAAAGAGGGTTTTTTTTTCCTTTGTCTCTCCCAAGAGGCTTTTTTTTTGATGACCTTTTTGAAGCATCTTATTTTCTGGGCAGAAAGCCAAATGATACACTCTCTTTCCAGCTGCAGGGTGGTTGCAGATTTTCAAAGCTAAGGTGAAGTCAGCTTTTGGAAGAAATGCAAGGTGGGCAATGGGGTAGCAGAAGCACAAGGAATGCGTTATTATTCCAGCAGAGTTGTGCCCAGAGGGACAGGGCACTTGCCGAGGACCTGTGGGACCCAAGAGATGAAGGAACCAGGAGACTTAAGGGCTGCCAGGTACTTCCCCCAATTACAGAGCATGCATGAATACGAATTTCAAAAATCAATTCCACTCTGGGTGAAAGCTTATCCTGCATAGAGCCCACAATAGATGAGGAGAGGGTTTTTTGGCTTTTTTTTTTTTAACATTTCCAATCTCGCTGAGTCTCAGATTCAGCTACCAAATAAGATTCAGTTGTCTTGAAGATTGGGTCAATAGAGTCCAATAAATAGCGGTAGTTCTCTTTCAGCCAGTCTGATGGGCGATGCTACATTAGCTCACTATGTAGCCTCAACATATAGCATCCTATGCTTGAGACATGTCCCTGTGGTAGGATAGAGAGGAACAGCATGGGGGATCTGCAGGGCCAACTTGATGTTTATGCAGAAGGGAAAGGAAAGAACCCACACCATGCCTGTCTCCCCTCGGAGCTGGATGGGTAAAAGCTCAGATGGCAAAGAGAGTTTCCTGAAGTTGACCAGGCTTGCTTTGTTTTACCCTACCATACTCAACTTCACAAAACATCAGCAGTTCTAGAATTCAGGCCTGCAGAAAGATCCAGGGGGTAAAGATGTTTGCAGCCAATCCTGGTGGCTTGGGATCAATCTCCAGAACCCGCGTGGTGGAAGGAGAGAACCGACGCTCAATAGTTGTACTCTGACCTCCACAAGCCGCTCATAGCATGTGTGTGCGTGCATTGGTTCACGTGGGATCCGAGAAGTCATGATTAGAAGTTGGGAAGGTTGTGCAACTTACAGAACACAGAAGAGTCACGTGATTATGAGCACAGGCTTGGGAGCTGAACCGCCGAGGTTCTAATTCTGGCTTTGCTACTTACCATGTGCGTGATGTTGACCTCACCATATACCTACCTGTTCCATTGCAATAAATGGAAATGATGAGCGAAAATACCCTAAGAGACTAGAGGGAGAAGGACTCTCCCAGAGTCAGATGCCCACCAACAAGAAACTGAGTACACTGGGTATCAAGAATGGGAACCCGGAAATGCTAAGAGGAGGTAGGGACACCTGACAACACAGTAGACTCTGATGAGAAAACAGTAAGGAGAGAAACTGATGCAGCATTGGGATTCCGCTTTATTCAGAAGAGTGCAGGAGAAAGCTTGACTGGCAGGGCTAAAGGCTTTATCCCTGAAGGAGACAGATACGTAAGAAATGTCTGCCGGGAAAGCACTGGTGCCTGCCGTTCGCCCCCTTGCAGCCCCAACAGCAAGGCAAGCTGAGCAACACAAAAGAGCTCTCTGGAAAAGTCGGCCACGATGGGCATCAATGTAAAGGCGTCTCTTAAGTACCAGCTCCTGTCATTAGTCTTCATTTGCTGTCATGGGGTCAAGGACCAGCAATTTGTCTTCCATGAAAATGTTCTTCTTAGAACATTAGTAGAGAAAAATTGGCATCAAAGCAAAACTCTGAGTGACCTGGCAGCTTCTGAGGAGGGACCCCATTTTCCAGGGCCTTTCCTTGAAGGCACAGAGACTCCACAGTTCCACGGCTCTTCACTTCCTAGCTAAAGCATTTTCTTCGTGGTCATGCGCTTGAAGCCGTGAGCTGGCAAGGCACTGGCTCAAGCTGGCAAGGCACTGGCTCGCACAGGCACCTTTGCTGACCCATGAGCCGTTAGCACCTGCACGAGCTTGAGCTGGAGAAAGGCATGGCATATCCCTAATCCAAGAGCACGTTTTGTAGAAGAGTGGTTTAACTTGCCACGAGCACACTTGCTAGACTTGCCCTGAGTCCCAGTGTCACTCAAGTTTGGGAAGCAGTGGCAGAGAGAGTAGAGGTGGAAGCGTTTGCCAACAGAGTCGGGACGAGTCTTCATTGTGACCTTTCTCAGTCCCAGCAAAGAATATAAACCTTCAAATGTTGGACACCACACGTGTCCTGATGCAGAAAAGGCTATCCTTTGGGAAACGAGTGACAGCGAGCTGTAATAATGGTTATGGAGCTCTCTAAATAATGGGTGACGCTCCCAGGTGGGGCACTGTGTGCAGTCATCAGTTCTAGATCAAGGCTGGGATTTGGAGATCCCACAGCTTGTCAGTGCTACGTGTCCACTTAGTGATTCCATGCGGTGGTCATCAAATCCAAAGTCTCCAGCAATAAGGCCACTGACTCAGCTAGCAGAAGCTAACTTATCACCTCTTTGGGGTACCCTTGCCCAGCCAACAAGTCTGGTGAACAAACAGGTCCTAAATTAAGGGAGCTATTAATTACTAGGACCTTTGTGAACCCCTCAATGCCCTGGGAGATTTCAGCTTATTTGACCTTGCTTCCAGTGCTCTGGGGAGCTATAAAATCCCTGCCTCCCGGTGCCCACCCCTTCTTGTCCACCAGAATCTTCCATGTTATTCCCTAGGGAAGCAGCTGCAATGCACAGTAGACCTGCTGTGTCTTTGTTTCTCTGACCTTGAGCACATGACTCTACTGGGTCCTTTGGGCCTCACCTATGCCACTGAGAGTGTTGGGACTGATGACATAAGGGAGGACAAGACTGTGTCTCTTACCTTCTGTTCTGGGAGCCCCGCCACATACTTGGTGACAGGAATCTCAGAGAATATTCACGGAAGCAGGGCCATGGCAGCCTCTTTCTGCTCCAACACTTAGGAGCTAGATTTGGAATCCAGCAGCGCTCATGTGGTGACTTCTCACAGGCGTGACCTTGTTCAAGACTCTGAGCAACATTGCCATTCCTATAAATCTCTAAATGTATAAGAAAGGCATGACTGACCACCCTAGAGAAAGCTAAGCAGGGAGAACTCAGACAAGACCTGAAGGTCTGTACCAGCTGAGGCAGCTTCAGCCTCGCCTGCGTCTTATCTTCTTCCAGTCCTTAGCCATTTCCCACCAGGTACCTGAGCCCTTATGCTGTCCCCATGAAAACCTCCACTGCAGATATTCTGTCCAACAATAAAGACTGTACTGAATAAAGAAAATACCAATAACATTCCACACACCTTTCTTAAAATTTTTAGTTTATATTTTATTTTATACGGACAGATGTCATGCCTGCATGTGTGCCTCTGCATTATATTATTATGCATGCCTGGTGCTCACAGAGGCCAGAAGAGGGCATCAGATCCCTTGGGACTGGAGTTAGAGACAGCTGTGAGCCTCTTTGCAGTGCTAGGAATAGAATCTAGGTCCTCTGCCAGAGCTGCAAGTGCTGTCAACTGCTGAGTTGTCTCTGTGGCTCTAATACCACTCTTGGTTCATTCACTTCAGTCCTGTTTCCTAAAACCTGCTTCTTCTCTTCCTATAACGGATGTCTGGTGGTCCCCGTGCCTCTTGACAGCTGAACAGATGCACAGAGGTCAATTTTGGTGTCTGGAAGTTTTTAATGTGTTGGGAGAGCCTGCAGGAAGAAAGAATTACTGTCATTGTGTCTCACTGGGGACTGTTGGTCCAGGTAAAGATGAACTCAAATACTAGGTCATCTCCAGGAACCTCCTAGGTTGAGTGTAACTGTGCGATTCATTAACGAGAATTGCATTTATCTTCCTTCCTCCCCTGCTAGGAGCCATCCTGAGCCATCCTTGAGTAACATCAGACTAATTGATCTCCTTCTATTAGATCCTCACCTAATTTACAGGCCAAAGCCCTGGGATGTAGCCTTCAAATCTGCTAGGAAGACTCGTGTAAAAGTTTTTAGATCAAATGTCAAGAATAAATTTGACTTTGGAAATCAGGAGCCCTTTAGCAAAAAGAATGTATGCGCTCAGAGCCACCCTCCTACCAGTATAACCATCAAGAGCTATGATGTGACATTGGGGCTAGTAGGGGTTTCAAATTCTACTGGACTTATTCTTCTCCTAGGTGCCTAAGTTCCTTCATTAGCGAGTAAGCAGACATTTGGGTTAAGGAGCACAGCTCAGCTTTGGCCCTTTCGGAAAAGATGGGAAAGGAGACTGCGATCCCTCGGCTCTTCATAAGCACTGTGAATGGATACAGGATTGGTTTGCTTCCTGAAGGGGTCTCGGGTGAGATGGGGCTCAGATCTCTGCAGGGGAGAATAATAAGGGGAGATGGGGAGGGTGGAACACAGAGGGGAGACCGGAAGAACAGAACTTCACGTTTTTCCAGCTGCCAGTCTTCCAGGAAGAAACCCAGCCCTTAGGAGCCCCAGAAAACAAGTTATCATTAGAAGAGTGGCAAACCCCGAGCAAAACAAATCAATGTTTCTGTTTTCATGTCTGCAGAAAACACTTCTTTCTCCCACTTCAGCAGTTCCAGACAGAGGGCAAATAATTCCACACTTCTCTATAAATCTGGAGTCAGTTGAGCTATAAGAGAATTTCTTCTTCAACGCCCCCCGCCCATAACAGCCCAGAAAGGAGAAATAAAACCTCAGCACCAAAGGCAGAGACTTTTAGAGCTGGCTGAAGGGCTGGAGCCAAGCCCTGGTTTCCATGGAGAGCTCAGAGGCCGGAGTTCTGCATTCCAAGCAGACAAGGGATTTGTATACCACCTTGCAGGCCCATAAATTCCCCCAGCTTTAGGGCCCCTTTGCATGGCAGCCGAGAAAGAAGTATATATTGTCCGCTAGAGTCTGAAGGCTCCAGGATATGCCATTTGAAATGTTGCCAACCCAGAATGTACTTGGGAGACCGTTCTGCCTCAGCAACTGTTCCAGACAATTGAAATGTAGCCTTTTAAGCACGGAGACAATCCTGAAGTTTTAATTATTTAGTAGGAAAGCGTCTCCTCTCCGACTAAGAATACACTTAAGCTATAGAGCCCTTGAGAGGCCTGCAGTGGGAAAGGCTTTGGTGGCAGGCACACCGGTGTGGGGATCCCAGGTTCGTCCCTAAAACGTCAACCAGCTAGCAGAGGTTTTATTTTTCTTTCATTTTGTTGTTTTAACATCTTTGCAACTTTAATTTCCTCAAAATTGAAAGCAAAACAGGATCATGACTCACTGGCATATTTTTGTGAAATATGAATGAAGGTCTCAGCAAACTGCTTGTCACCTGCATCCACTCAAGACACTGTGTCTTCTGCTGTCACTGACATCATTACGGTGATCCCTCTTAAAACCTGCTGAGCATCCCTCCCTTCTGGTCTCCCTTGTGGAGATGGTTTGACAGATGTCTGTTTTTATAAATGCTCCGCTGCAGCCTGCCTTTGGGGGCTCGGTGAGTATATAGGCAGGACCAACCCCAAACAGAGTCCTATCTGCTGTCAGTCACAGAGTGGCTGACTCTGCTATCCCTGAGCTACATACAACAAAACCTCACTACGTGCCACCTTGGTCCCTTTACTACCCCTTGTCTGAAATTCTACATGAGTCGGATAGATGAAGAAGTGGCCAGGCAGTCTGCGAGGAGCAGGCAAGAGCCCTGTGTCCTTGGATTCGGAAAGTTTCAAGGGGACAGAGAGGAACACTGCCCCCTGAGGCGATCATGAGCACTAAAGGTGGTGCAGGGGAAGTCAGTAACACAGTGTTGGGTACAATGGATGCTCAATGAGTGGCAGCTGGTATGACTGACTAAGGGTCACAGAGAAAAGACCAAGGCCATACCATTATGCCTTACACTTGACCCAGCAGTGACGGTTTGGTTATAGTCAAGTTTGTAGGATTGTCTACAAATGCCTAATCGTCTCTTGGTTTTGTGCGCTTCCTTCTTCAGTTAAGGTTTTCCCGGTGTTTAGGAAGGCAGTACCACGGAGCACAGGGGTAAATCAATGGTGGGCTTTGGAAAGCGAGCCACAAAGCTCTGTGGGCGTGAAAGTCTCCAAATTATGGACTGTAGGATGTAACATCGCATGCGCAGAAAATCTGGGCTAACCTGTCATGTCATGAGCCCAGCACACACAGAAGGCCCCAGGCAGAGGTTCCTTGATCATAATGAAACACCCGAAGGAAGGATTTTACAAATTCAATATTTATGGAAAGATCGCCCATGCTCAGAACACCTGAAAGGGCTCCGGTCAGCACCAAAGGATTATTCTCTTAGTATCTCCAGCTACCAGGATGCTTCGCAATGTTATTTGGCTGATTAAAGGGCGTTTTATTAAATAAATGACATACCAGAATTCCCACACCTAGTAGCTGAGTGGTATGGACATAGTATTTACATTCCTGGAAGCTGTCCTCTCCCTTGTTAAAGGATTGAGACCCCACTGTACCCACCTAGCAGGGATGCTGGGATATTAGTGCAGTAGGCACGCCAAGAATGTAAACCCCGTTCAGTCTTCGCTATAAACTAGCTGGCTGCCTCAGGGTAACTTGGCCCTCTCTAGACTTCAAATATCCCAGCTCCTTCATGAAGGGCTTGCAGTGAGTAACCACCACGCAACTCTCCATCAGCGCTGGAGTCCCATATACAGAGAGGGGAGGGGAGAATACTAGAATGTTATGTGCTATGGCTCTCCTTACAGAACTGAATCACTCGTCATTCTAGAGCTGTGGTCAGCTCCATGCCTGGTCCCACACTATCAACTTCTGGAGAAATCTTATAGGCAAATTTCTTATAATATTTCAATTAAGGTAGAAAAATCCATCTTCTAAAGAAATAAAAGTTCAAACTGGGATATAAGGCAAATGTGGAAGCAGATGTGGGGAGTGTCAATGCTGGGTGTAATTTCTGGGTTTTGTTGCTCTCTATTCGCCTCTGGAAAACCTGAAGGGTCATGTGCACATCTGCCCCATGTCAGTTCCACTTGCAGAGCAGTCCATCTTCTCCGGAGTGTGTGTGACCTTTGCAGGTTGTCACATCCTGGGCATGGCACCAAGTGATCCTCCGCAGGGGCTGGCATGGAGGAGCAGACCCTGAGCCGCAGGGCGGTGCAAGCAGCAGTTCCCGGGCCCGGTGCCAACCTCCAGATAATTGCCAGCAGCGGGAGAGAGGTGGCTGAGGTTGGCGGAGCCTGTCTCTGACAGATAGATTGCCCCCCGCCTCACCGCAGTCGAGAAAGGGTGGGAGCAAGAGACAAAATGTACTCGGGGAAGGGGGGAAGCGGGGAGAGGGCAGCTGGGAACAGCTGAGTGTCAGAGTGAGGGACAAACATAAAAACAGACAATGGACTGATAGCTAGGGAGATGGTAGAAAGCGAGGCGCTCACACAGGAACTAGCTCCAGAGAGGAGAAACACAGCAAACACAGAAACAAGCAGAGGAGGCGCAGGGATGGATGGGTAAATACCAAAACAAAAGGGAAGGCCACACAAAGTCTGTCATAAGCAGGACCCCATGCACAGCAAAAAGGCAGAACTTCCACAAACGGGACAGAGAGGAAATCAACGAAAGCCCCCAAATCCTCGGAGCTACACCAAAGGCCACTCAGCCAGCAAAGGCTGCTGCATAGAAACAGCGGATCTGTTAACACTGAGTGATGTTTATACACGGCACTCTGTGTTCCAGGCACAGAACTCCGGATACGCGTGTATTTTCAGCTACCCACCGTTAAGGTCTTTGCTGACAGCTACATCTCATTTTTCTAAGACACAGAGCAAGGCAGTAAACAGGCATGGCGGAAGTCATGCCTTCTCTTACCTTTCATGGCAGAAAATATCAAGACAGACACCCAAACCAGAGCCTGGCATCTCTCCTTGTTCTCCTTCGTTTCTTTCCTCTGTTCTTTTCTTCTTCCCTTGCTCTCTCTATTCCTCCATCCACCCATTTCTCTAACTGCTTTCCTTAGAGAATCCTACTCCGAAACCACCGCAGGGCCGACCTGGAATATGGAGCTCCCAGGCTTGTCAGCTGGGTGCCCCCGTGGCTCAGGAAGCACTTTCTCACAGGTCCAGCTGCTGCAGCAAGGACAAGTGAAGAAGGGACTACCGACTGTGGGACCACTGAAAGGCAGCTGGATAAGCGAAGGAACCCTCAAGGGGGCAGATGTGTGGGCGCCATATTGTTGAGGATGAGGTGGAGATTGCTGTCAAGTTGTGAATAACAGAGACTTCCACTGGGTGGGAAATATAAAGAATAATGTCTTCCTGGCTTCCCAAGTGCCCCAAACATGCTAACAATAGTGGCTAACGTTTGTTATTGAGTACTTTATGCGCTTGGAGCTAAGCATACGTAATTTTGTCAGCCATATGCCTGTAAGATCTGTAGTAAACTTCCCGTCTGAAAGATAAGCCTTGCAGCTGGGTCCCCTGTGCCATTCAGTCAGCTCAAAGCTGGCTGGCTCACACTGATGTATTCAAGTCTTGTTATATGAACTGGACAGCTACCGGGTATGAGACTGTCCTGGATCTGGTTGGCAGAAAGATGCACTAGCAGATGGAAGAGAAAGGGGGTGGATGATAAACAAGACAGAGAAACAGCTCTCTACGCCTGTGAAGCCTGAGGACCACTAGGGAATGGGTAACGCACGCCCAAGTTTGAGCCTGTACGTGAAGGATGGAGACCTCTGAGGAGGTTCAGCAGGTAATGAAGATTCATGCTGAATGACAAGGACAGAGTGGGAGGTCCATGTGAGCTGGGTGTGGAGGCACGAGTTCAAAACACGGGTCTGCGTGGTGCAGAGTGTGGAGGTCTGTGTGAGCTGGGTGTGGAGGTACGAGTTCAAAACACGGGTCTGCGGGGTGCAGAGTGTGGAGGTCTGTGTGAGCTGGGTGTGGAGGCACGAGTTCAAAACACGGGTCTGCGGGGTGCAGAGTGTGGAGGTCTGTGTGAGCTGGGTGTGGAGGTACGAGTTCAAAACACGGGTCTGCGGGGTGCAGAGAATATGCTGTCCACAATGGACAGAATTACCATACCCATCAATGTAGAAATAGACTTCATGAGGTTGTCTCATCTCCTGGTACCCATCAGACGGCTATCGTTTCCCCCTCCTTCTCCTCTTCTCCCCTTCCTCCCTCCCCCTCCCCCACACACAGAGTGTCTGTTTAGGGAGTTTGTTTGTTCTATGAGGTTGAAGCGATACTAAGGATTAAACTCAGTGTCTCAAATGCCAGGCATGCATTCCCCCCACACTGAGCCACACCCTCGCCCTTTATTTTATTATTTTATTTTATTCTTTTTNGCTGGGTGTGGAGGCACGAGTTCAAAACACGGGTCTGCGGGGTGCAGAGTGTGGAGGTCTGTGTGAGCTGGGTGTGGAGGTACGAGTTCAAAACACGGGTCTGCGGGGTGCAGAGAATATGCTGTCCACAATGGACAGAATTACCATACCCATCAATGTAGAAATAGACTTCATGAGGTTGTCTCATCTCCTGGTACCCATCAGACGGCTATCGTTTCCCCCTCCTTCTCCTCTTCTCCCCTTCCTCCCTCCCCCTCCCCCACACACAGAGTGTCTGTTTAGGGAGTTTGTTTGTTCTATGAGGTTGAAGCGATACTAAGGATTAAACTCAGTGTCTCAAATGCCAGGCATGCATTCCCCCCACACTGAGCCACACCCTCGCCCTTTATTTTATTATTTTATTTTATTCTTTTTTTTATTGTTGTTTTGTTTTTTTGTTTGTTTTGTTTTTTCGAGACAGGGTTTCTCTGTGGCTTTGGAGCCTATCCTGGAACTAGCTCTTGTAGACCAGGCTGGTCTCGAACTCACAAAGATCCGCCTGCCTCTGCCTCCCGAGTGCTGGGATTAAAGGCGTGCGCCACCACCGCCCGGCCTTTATTTTATTCTTTTACTCCGAGATAGTTGACCAGGCATTCCTCGGATGTGCTGTTTTTCTGCCCATCTCCCAAGAAGCTTGGACTAGATACAGGTGTGCACCGTCACATCCACCTGGGAGGCTCTTTGACCACTCAGAACTGTGAGAGGCTAAGCAAGACGAGGAGGTTGAGGTTGGGCCAAAGAAAGAAACTCGAGGTTCAGTGCGCAAAGACCAGAAAATCTGAGTAGGAAAAGTGGCCCCGTTCCCTGCATAGGTCTGTAAGGGAACGAATGTCTGCAGTCATTGATTCCTCCACTTAGCAAGTATTTATCATGAGCCCATCGTGTCCCTGGCCTCAGCTAGACAGAGGCCCACATCAGTGCAGAGATAGTGCCCTTGCAGAACTCAGACTCACGTAGAGACACACTCCCTCATTTTCTGCCTCACCTAGGGATGGTGAGACAAGAGTCCATGTAAATGGAATTTTCAGGGTTCATAGCAGGCAGGAATCAACCTCGGAGGTAGTCACCGTGCGGCTGTATAGACGCCTGACCTTGAGCTATTAGGAGACAGCACAAGGCGTCTGGGACCTAGGATGGGAAAGGTCACCGCCAAGAAGGAATTCTGTTAGTCAGGCCTGTCTTGATTGCAATTGGCAAAGCAAACTGGTTTATGCATTAAAAGTCGATTTATTGGCATTGTGGTCTCCTTAAAGTCCAAGGGGTAAGAGGCCTGTAACTACAGCTGGAGGGCTTGATGCTACCCGCATTTCAAACTGGCCATCGTTGAGAATTCAGCTGCAGTCCTTACAGCCTCGTATCGCCACATCTGGCTTCCTCTGACCGGTTCCATTTGAAGCTATGAAGGAAGAACCAAAGCGTAGCCTGCTGGGTCACTGCAGGATCCAGAGAAGACTAGGTGACCTATGCCCTGGTCCCTTTCTGCTAATGGAAAAGCAGGGGGAGGGATAAATAATAGAAATCTACAATCCAGACTGAGACAACTGAAAAGTCACCTCATCTAAGCAACCACGTCTTCCAAAATACAGAATACAAGGTTGCTGTTATTCTGACTGGGGTAGACATGTTACTTTCTGCCCCACCCCACCCCCACCCCCCGAACACAAATTACAAAGTGATATTCTTGACCAATTTAGAGAAAGAGAAGACCTTCTGGGAAGAGCTCTTCCCACGGGAAAGGAGAAAGTAGACCCTTCTGGAGATATGGTGTGAAGTGTGAGGGGGTAGGACCAGTTATCACAAAACCAGGTACCAATGAGTCCCATGATTTGCCAGAGCTGTACCAGTAGAGCCTCTGCCTGGCTTCGCAAAGCATGGAGACAGGGCTGTCACCTGCTTTGCCACCAACCTCCACCTCCCACTCGCTGCAGGAGCAGTGTCTTGGGTTGGAGGCTCTTCATTAGCCAAGAAGGGCAGCCCTGCAGGAAACCGGCACCGAGGAACAAGAACAATTTGAAAGGATGCAGGAGGCATCAAGCCAGAATGGTTCTCCAGGGGGTGGCAGGGCTAAGCGGAAATGCAGGCAAAAGGAACCGAAGCAGGGAACAAATGAGTGGGGCCATCCCTCAGCACAGAAAAACGGATGCTCGCCATTGGGGAAGAAGGCGATCTTTTCACCAGGAAGGAGAAATCAAAGCAAAATGAAGAGAAATTTGAGCAAAAAAAAAAAATCAATGCTTTAAAAACATATATTCACGGTTTAGAGAGAAGTTCTGGAAACTTCGAAATGGTCACAGTTTGCTCTGCTATAAGGAATATTGTAATAGAAGAAGCTGGACAGGGGAGCCTGACCTTGCACGTGCCTATGGCACACTGTGTGGTCTTAGGTTCTGGACTCTGTTTCCCCATTTGTAAAATGACTTGAGAATCTCCACGTTGTATGTAGGATTCAGGCAAACTGGCATCCTGCTAAATGCCAAGGACTAAAGCGATTATCTCCGTTTTTAAAAGGCATGCATGATTGGTGAAGAGCCACTGCATTCTCAGTCCCTTGCACGATGTCCAGGATGATATAGAAAGGGCATGGGATCAAAACCTCAAAGCCCCCTTTTGGTCTAGTGAAATAAAACATGCACAAAATAGTACAACACCCTCTATGAATTAGAAGGGAAATGCAAGTTGAGGGATGGATAATATCAGCGGAACTCAGAGGAAAAGCTGAGCACAGATGGACTTTCTCCTACTGCGTTTCTATAGGTGGGTAGGGGAAACAGGGAAAGAAGAGGAAACCCATTCAGGTCAGAAAAACCATATGGCTGGTGTGTGTGCCTGGTGTGCTTGGAGGGAGACCAGTGTGGGTGAAATATTGAAAGACATAAGTAATAACCATTTTTAGAAATGTCCAAGCTACAAAAATCCTTTATGTTAATTGATTGCAAAGAAAAAGGATGTCTTTGGGGGACCTTGAAATAAAGGAGCTGGGCCAATAAATAGACAGACACAGGGATGGGGACAGACTCTTCAACAGACAGGGAAGGTGACACAATCACAAAATACTTAGAGAAAAGGACCTCCGAGGTGTAGGAAGGTGGTGGCAGAGAAAATGAAAAATAATTTATATATGAGTTTATAGATATAGAGCTAAATGTTTTCCAGTTTTAATTCTACCTTGGATTTTTCTTTATTTGGGTAGTGAATAAATGTATAAATTTAATGCAAAACTTCACATCTTCTATTTGGTAAGTCAATTCTAACTGTAAATAGTCCATTAAGTTGTATAGTCTTTGGGTCGGGTTAATTTTGATGTGTGATCATTTTATTTATTTCTGATATCTTCTATAATAAAGTAAAAATATAATGGGGGCCAGGAAGATGGATGAATGGGTGAAAGTGCTTGTCCTGGTAACCTGAGTTCCACCCCTGGCACCCATGTAAAAGTAGAAAAACAAAATTAACTGCACAGGCTTCCTTTGACCTCCACACATGTACTGTGGCATGCATGCCTTCACACAGATCATGTACACAGAAGAACTGGGGAGAGCCTGGGGGTGGGGGAGGGTGGAGATGGAGGAAGGGTGGATATTGGAGAAGGGAATAAGATATCTACATTAAGGGAGTCA
>JAQHUG010000004.1:11783085-11796672 GCA_028555095.1 Dicrostonyx torquatus
TCTCTCTCTCTCTCTCTGTGTGTGTGTGTCTTGCTCTCTCATAGCTTACTTTTGTTTCTAAGTTGTTTTGACACTTCTTCCCAGATTTCTTATTTTGTTTAAACTATTTTCTTCCCTGAAGTTTGTTGTGCTAATATCTGTCTGTTGGCCCGATAATAATTTGCCTGGTATACACCGTTTCCTTTTGCTTGATTGCAACATCATATGGTGTGTTCTTCATCTCTTTTTTCTCTGATTATCAATTCTAATATCTTTGTAATATTATTCTGATAATTTTTATTCCAGCCAATAGCTGATTGGAACAACTCTCTATTAACCATCTATTTTGAAGCAGGCTTTTGGGGAGGAAGGGACCCATGACAGTATCCAGTATAGTCTAACCCATTCACAATGATGCCACCTATCATATGTAGGGTTGTGACCATATTCATGTGTGCATTATCTCTTCCCCAAGGAAAGAAGAGATTGGAGGACACAGGCCTGATTAATATGGACATTTTCTTCTCTGACCCTCTTCTCCAAGAGACCTGCTTAGTTGCTGTATCTACATCCCATCTTGTTTATTCGAACTCCTGCCTCCCCATCCCTTAACAAGGCCCAACAGCTTTTGCAGACTGCCCTTCACTTTAGATCAATTGTTCCCCAAAAGCCTTTATTGCTTTTGCCTTCCTCCACACATGCTGGGCTCTGCCAACTTCGTTTGAGGTCTGTAGCAGATCTTCCAGCGTCTACCTGCTGTAGCTGCAAATGGATTGCTTTTGGCAGACCTTCCTCAATAAAGGTGGGCTCTGTGTCTCATTTTCCTTGGTGTTTTGAAACGAATTCAAAGGAAGTGGATGGGGCTATTTGAACACAGCTGTCTTGAGGGTAGACCCCCTTTCCACACAGCTGTGCATTCTCTAACCTCCAACCCCTGATTCTCCAGCACCTAGGGCTGTATCTGGGAAAGATGTGATGGTCCAGGAACATTTGTTTGTTAAACAAAATGAAGATGTACAGCACCAGGCAAACACTTCTCAGATGTTAGAGCAGAGAAAAGAGTGTATTGACTTTTTTTTTAAGAACTTCAACAGAGAATACTCCTGGCTCTTCGTGGGATGGGTAACAAGGCATACATCTCAGGGCCTTCCATAGCTCAGACATTCCCAACCTCCTTTACCCATCTTCATTGTTTCTTCTTAGCATCTGGCTCTCCTTGAGCTGAGTGTTGTGTCTTATACTCAGGACCCTCTAGGATCAGGGAACTCTAAAGGCACACTTTACATACTGGGCTTTTTAAACCCTAATCTGACATCTAACCTCAGTTTTTATGCATGTGCTTTTAATTTATTTCTCCTTGGCTTACTTCTGAAATTGGCAAGGCCCCTTTCCTCTTTATTGTACATTTTTAGAAAATTAAAGGGCAAAACCACTCCTTTGTACCCCAGTTTCACTAAACAATGATGATAATCATTCACATCACCCACAGCAACACCCCTAAAGTCCAGCGGTGATCAGGGCTGTGTCCAGATGCAAACACAAAGGAAGGATTTTTCAGAAAATGGTATACTACAAACTATTAGGACATAATTTTAGTCCTTGTGAACTCCTTGGGGTCCGTAGATTTAGGAGTGGGAGGGCTGAGGAGGCTTCCATTGGGAAGAACAATCTTTAGCCAATAAGTTACCAGAGTCTGGGCTTCCCTCTGGTTTCCTTTTTCACAAGTGTCTTTGACAGGAAGATTCTATGCCACCATGTCAGTCCCCTGAGAGTACAAAGCGTGTTTTAGCAGCTGGGGCACCTGCATGGGACCAAACTAGACCCTCTTAATGCGAGTGATGGTTGTGTGGCTTGATCTGTCGAGGGCAGGAGGGATGGCAATCGCACCAGGACCTATCCCAGATGTCTGAACTGGCTTTTGGGAGCCTATTCCTTATGGTGGGATTCCTTGCTCAGCCTTGATCCAGGGGTGGGAGGCCTTAGTCTTGCCTCAAGTTGGTATCCCAGACTTGACTTGTTGACTTCCCAAGGAAGGTCTTATACCCTCTGAGGAGTTGGTGGGGGTTGGGAAAGGAAGTGGGGGGGAAAGGGAGAGGGAACTGGTTTAGGGATGCAAAATGAAAAGTAAATTTTTTAATAAAAAAAATGGGAAAAAAAAGAAGTGTGCCTCAGACTGCTCTCCTGGCTTCTATTACAGGAAAATACTAGGGGCCTGAACAGGTAGATTTTGGGGCTCTCCTTTCCCATAGGTGCTGCTCAGGGTATTCAGATATCTAATCCCACACTGTATTCATTGGTCTTTTTAGAAATCATGCATGGATGATTTTCTCTCTTTTCCTTCTTTGCCTTGAGTCATTTAGAACCCTCTGGTTACTCATACATTTCCCCCTGCTGAGCTAGCAAAAAGTGATGACCACACTGCTATGCCTGCCTTCAGTGAGTGTTCACACCCACCCAGGCACCCCCACTAAGATGGGCAGCATCCCAAGAGAGGAAAAGCCAAGGAGATGCCTGTCTTGTCTGCAGGAATGTGGTGATCAGCTGTCTAAGCCATAACTGGGGTCACAGCTCCTGCTTCTTCCAGACATGTATTGATAATACCTCATAGTCCAAATCACCAAAGAGCTTGGTCTTACGTGCCTGACAGTCTGTGCCTAGCTCACCCTACCTCTGCCTTGGGAACATATCTAGATATTTCCCAGTCACCTTGGTTTACTAGGAACAATTCCAGTTGCTGTCTGGGTATCTACTTGTCCTAGAAATGAGTTTTTAAATGACAAGTTGCACGGTATATCAAAAAACCAAATGCTTACATTTTAAAATGCAACACAAATAAGAATGTCTCTAATTAGAAGCAATGTCCTTTTCTTGCCACTTGTGTTACAAAACACTGACTCACCGTGAAAACGAGGCAGGCAGAGACTCGAATCCATGTTCCCACACAGCCTGCAGCAGGGAGTTGCAGGAAAGGTAGAATTGGTGCAGACACAAATGCAGTTGCTAGCTAGATTCCAGGAGATTTTATGAAACTTGAAGGAAGAATCCATTGCAAAGTTTGCGAGGAAGAGGCAGGACTCCAAGTCTGAGTCTGTTTTAATATTCTGAAACAATGGTTTCAGAATAATGTCATCCCCGGGCCAGGGAAAATGGCACATTCTGCATGACTCTCTTGTTTCCTTTTCTATGGCTATAATGTGCCAGCCGTCTCCCTCTTTTATTTCATTTATGGCAAGGACTTTGGGTCCTGCATCTGGCTATAATGGTGATCTATGGATGCCATCTACAGTGGACATGGCTAATGATCCTATTTTATTTCTTAATTAAGAATTTGAAAGTATCACAAATTACTGCAATTAACACACATTTTCTTCCTCATTTATTTACTTATTTAGATCCTAAAATTGCACCCTTAGCTTAAACCAACCGCAGGGTTTGGAATCTGTTAAAATATATAGCCTTCATTAAAATATGCATTTGTCCCCAACAATGAGTCATTGCAATTCAGAAATGGTGGTGTCATCTACGTATAGGAAATGCTTCCAAGAAGAATAGCCGTTGAATTCAGCCCATCCAGCTTGGTAACATAGAATCTGAATTTATTGACAACCTCTCAGGTGACTTAAATGGGCTGGATATTTTCACAACAGCCTGATGTGGTGCCTGCGTCACGCTCAGTGTTCTCTCTCCTTCTTGAAGCTGGTGGGAACTGAGCACTACACACTCAGAACATCGGTGTGCACTAAAGCTGAGGGATTTGAGGGCAGTTGAAGTCCCCATCCAACTGGCTTCAAAACAATGGTATTCCGAATACTTCTTAGCATCAAAAACCAAGCCTAGCTTTCATTCTTGGGATTTTTACTTATATTTGTAACTGATTTAAATGGAGACACAGTTTAAAGGGGGATTGGAAATAACCCAAAAATACATTGTGTGAACTATGCTGCAATGCTCTCCACAGCCATCTTCTTTATAATAGGAAGAAAATTTAAAGAGCCAAATCGTGCAACATTGAAACCTTGAGTGAACCATAATACAACCGAAATATTAAGACATCCACTAAACACCATGTGCCTTATTTGATACATAAATGCAATACCCTAAAAAATTCAGTAGCTTCAAACAACAAAAAATGCTAGTTCACAGTTCAGCAGGTCAGAGAACTGGGTGTCACTTCCCTAGGTCCTTTGACAAGGACCCCTCACAAAACTGCAGTGCAGGTGTTGTCTGGAACCACAGTGGTCTCACTGTGGACAAGGAGAGGATGCACTCTCACTGAAGCTCATGAGAGTAGCTGTTGGCAGGACTGATTTCTTCACTGACTGTGGGTCAGGGGTCTCCGTCAGTTGCTTGCCATGTGAGCATTTCTGTGGGGCAGTTCCTAAAATGGCTTTATTACTACATGCAAAAAAGACAGCAAGGGAGGGTGAGCCACACAAAAGAGAATGGTTTTGTCGCTTCATCTCAATCTCAACACTTTTGCCCTGTCCTGTTGTTTAGAACTCAGCAAAGCTCATCCTCTACTTAAAATTCGACTAGATTGTACCTAGTAGTGAGGACAATAGGAAGCAGTAAATAGTAAAAGCCATCTGAGAAGCTGTCTGCCAGTGAAGTCTGTTTTTTTTTTCCAAAAGTTATTTATAGTATCACATTCAATTAGAAAAATAATACCATAAAGCCATGTGTATAGTATGACCCCTTTTTCACACTAAAGACAATATATCTATGTTTACCTAAAACAGGAAACAAATCTAAACATTTCATAAGTTAATGGTACTTTACATATAGATCCTGTTTTTCAATCTCCCTTTTTTCTAAATAAAATGAATATTCATAATTTTCAAAGGTATAATTAAATAAAAACACATCAATTTAGATGTTCCAATGTTTCTAATCTCTGGTATCTTTTCAGGGCTATTTCTTATCACTTGAAGTCATTTAAATAGAAGCTCACAAGACCACCAAGACCAAGGAAACTGTGAGTACGTGCCAGAACTTGTTGCTGAGGTTATAGCATCTAAAACAGCTATTGTAGCTAGTTATGATATAATAAAAAATGAAATTTTTTGTCCCTTTCTGAGATCACTGGGGCTTCATGGGAACTGCAACTGTCCTGAAGAGGATGGTCCTGTGAGAATGTTCTTCCCTTTGAGCCACAATCCTTTCAACTCGATTCTTGTTGCTTACATATATGAGCTAGCATGATCCCATGACCATCTCCTCTGTGAAATCCCAAAGAGGGAGTTCTTTTTATATGTCAAAAATAGGTGAACAGATATTCCACTGCAGAACAAATTGCAAATTTGAAAAAGGAGAGGAATGAGTGAGACAGAGGATAGCTGCTAATAATGTCCATACTTCACCAGGTCTTGTGTGTCACATCCTAGGAGGCCCTCAGTTGGGAAACTTCTAGCTCAGGTTTGGAAAGACTTCATCAACAATGTAAATGTTGTACTAAGGTCATGTACTGATGAAAATTACTGTATTGCCAAGCACAAATGTACTGGTTGGTTGACAACCACACAAGCCACTCTGTACCCATACAGAGCACAAAGGTAACTGCTTAGGATAGGCCAATGATAGTGATCACCAAAGTATAAGGATGTTAGGCTCAGATATAAAATACTACTGCATCATCTCTTTCCATGGCTATTACAAGAAATAGATGTTATTACAGATAACTATCAAGATACCAATGTCATACAGTAGGTAAGAAAGCTACTCTGAAAAATTAGACTGCCACAATAATTTTGATTAACCTCTATATTTGGACTCAAAAACATACTTCTTTTTCATTATTTCTGGTGCTGGGGAATCTCTTCCAAACTTGTCACCACTAATCTATAAGGTTTGTGTACAGTTTGAATGTATACGAATGAATTCATTGTGCCTTTATGTTTTCATTTAACACAAGGAAGTGCTAAAGAGTCTCCAGCATTCTCATATGTTTTAGAAGCCTTAAGTCTGAAATGAAATAAATAACTTGAAATGCTGTAAATGAATTTGGGGGCAGTTTTGTTAGAAGGTAATAATTAGAGAGGGTCTAATTATTTTGATTTTGTGATTTTTTTCAGAAGTCTGTATAAAATAAAATCTTATTTTTTGGTAACAAATAAATGCAAGAATAGATTAAAATTTACCTATTTTAGTATTTTTAAGAATATTGACAGAAAAAACAAAAGATAAAGAAAGGGGTTTCAAAATCATACCATGGCAGATCAGCACAGAAGATGACCACTTCTATCACTGTGCTGTTGCCATTATTATTTTGTGGTTAACTCAGACCAGTTAATGAAGTGGCAACTGTAGTGATTACCTCTACTGAGAAACTGATAGAACCAAATGAAGCTCTATATCACCTTTTATAGCACCCTGCTTTTCATGACAAAATTCAGGCTATGGACACTTTTTAGTAATGCTGTAAATGGTGGCTGAGGGTTAGCAAGATGGCTCAGTTGGTAAAATATCTTGCAAAAGTCTGGTGACCTAAATCTGATATGCTCAAATCTACAGTGGAAAAAAAGAGTTCACTTCTGAATGCTTTCCTCTAACCTCTGACCTCTGTACATATACCATAGCATGTCCTTACACACACACACACACACACACACACACACACACACACACAAATAATAATAATAATAATAAAGTATCTTAAGTGATATCTCACTTCATTTTCTCTGCAGTCAAGACATAATATATTCTGTCTCACCTCTAGTCTTGGTATCATTATCTTTTAATGAATGAGTCTCCAAGTTAAATTTTCAAAAAATTGTTACTTTAAGTCCATTAATAAAAAATTTAAAAGACAAAATCCATTAGTCACTATGCTTGGAATCACAAACTGATTACCAGCTGATGAAAACTTTTCTCATGACTATGAGGTATTGAGAGAATAGGAAATTTATAAACCAACTCAAAGACAAGTAAGTAGAGCCAGACTGCTTCCCACACTTGTGCTAACATGGTTGTTCGTTGCTTTCACTGTCATCTCAGTTTCCCTCCCTCAGTTGCTACAGAAATAAGTAAATATTACAAAGTAGGGAGCCCAGCCTGTAAAGATCATATGATGTCAACCTATAAAGAGCTTCACAGCACACGGCCCAAAACATCTGTTTAATAAATGAGAAAACAAAGGCACAAGCAGGTGAGGGCCATGTCTAAGGTCATAAAACAGAACAAGTACTAAGTTGATTTGTAAAGAACTACACTAGTTTCCTATTACTGATGTAGCAAGTTACCACAAACTTATAGTGTCGTAGGTCAGAGGTCTGATACAGATCTCACTGCCTAAAAACAAAACCCTTGCATGACTGGTTCCACTTGAGAAACTGAGAAGAATCCACTCTCTTTCTCTTTTGTTCCTAGGGACTGTCTGTGTTCCTCAGCTTGTGACTTCTTCCTCCATGCCTAAATTTGATAATGTTGCATCTCTCCTGACAGTTCTCTAGTCATATTTCCAACTACAGCTGGAAGCAGTTTTCTGCTTTTAAGGCCTCAAACGACTAGACTTGATTTAATGTTTTAATCTTGTTGACACCTTAAAAGTGCCACATGCATGGGTTGATGGGGATACAGACACGCACACATCTTTGAGCTGGGGCAGGTACTATTTTGTCTGTCACAGGCAGAAAAGAGAAAACATGATAAGTCAATATTGTGTTGCCTGAGAAAAAAAAATACTCGTGGACGCCTGTCACCGCTGTCCAGGATTCAGTCTCGAGATAAAAGCTTCTATGTTAGAGATGAGCTCTCACAACCAGCTGTTGTGGGGGATGGGAAGGGAAGGGATACTCTGAAGGAGAAGGGGCGTGTCACAAAGCCTCCGCTCATCCCGTCGAGATCTCTGAAATAGAACTGTCAAGAGTGAGCTTTGAGCTCTTCTCCCTTTGGTTGCTCTGACCACATCAAGCAGTCACCAGGTGTGATCTGTCCAGATGAGGAAGAGTATAACCGATCGGTTCTTATCTGCATACCCGGCCAGGGCAGTGGGTCCTTTATTCAAGCAGAAGGGTCTAAGCAAGCTGCTCGCATAGAAGCCATTGGTAAGTTTCATGTTTCCATGTGAAAAGAAGAAAATGAGTTGGCGATGGTCTATTTGGAATAAACTGTTGGAAGAAAGCACAGTGCTCCTAGAGGTAGAGCTTAGGAGTCAGCAGGAAAGGAACCCAGTATTTCATCTATATTTTAAGGTTAGAAAAGACAGGGCTTAGAAGAAGAGTAGAATTTTATTAATTCTGCATGAAAACTCAGGCAAAACTGGGCAAGGACAACATGGGATAGAAGAAGATCAATGGTGTTGGCTCCATTATTAAAAACACAGATGATGAATTACTGGATGAAGATCCAAAGCTAAATCAGAAATCCAGGGCTCTATCTAAACTGCAACAGAGAAGTGGCTATTGGCAGAGTCAGGGTAGGCAGTTGTGATGGGAACTTAGGGACCCAACAACTTCTCTAATGAGTTGAAAGCAGGGTCAGCCAGGGAAGTGGGTGGAGCACTGATGAGAAATCCTGTTTCAGTAGAACTAAAGGCAAGAGCTTAATTACCAAAGAAAGGACATTTTGTATTATTAATAGATTAAGGAGCTGGCTACGGTGTTGTATCATCTGGCCCGTGAATGTCATTTGGCCCAAGTCCAAGGCTGATCCTGGCACAGGAGTGAAAGATGCAAGGGTCAGAACGATGTGTGGCAGAGCCATATGCTCACTCCGGGGGAGGTACTCTCACATTATCTCAGGGCTGACCTCAACGCTCAGTTTAACTGAATCGAGGCTGCACTCAGCTAGGCAGGACAAAGGCTGGTTTGTTTCCAGCCTCGCACCCACAGGGCTGTCACTCCCTCAGGTCAGCATTGAGCCCAGCGTCCGCACATGGGTAGCTCTGTTTGTTTGTTCAAACTTTACGGAGAACTCACTCACTCTCCTCCACTTCCCCACACCTCTAGACCACGACGTCAGGAAATGATATTTACCAAAGAAACTTCCAGAAGCCAGACAACTCAGTGGAGAAAAGTACTTACCGCTCAAGCCTGATGACCCAGTTCAGAACCCACAGCAAGCCAGGTGTGCGCCTGTAGTTCCGGTGGGCAGGAGAGGCACCCAGAAGCAGGCAGACGCTAGCCTGCAGTGCACTGTGAAGTGGAAGAAACAAGAGAGACCTTGCCTAAAAGGAAAGTGGGAAGTGAGGACTGGTTTCTGAAAGTTGTTCTATAACTTCTACATGTGCATGGCATATGTGCCCACATTTACATTCATATACACATCACTTAACAGAGGGGGGGGATATGCACATAAAAACAGAGACAAAGAAAAGAAGGAACATCCAGCCAAGTACTGTAGCTATGTGTATGCCAGCAATCCTAACACTCAAAAAACCAAGAATAAGAGGATTATTAGTTCAAGGTCAGCCTGATCTACAAAGTGAAATCCGATCTCAGTATTATAATTATTATTATTATTATTATTATTATTATTATTATTATTATTATTATTTTATATTGCTTTAAATAGAGAGTTCCTACATCTTCTCAAAGAACATGTAGACATTACACTCAGCGAGCCATGCTTGGTGACAAGAGTTAGCGTCCCCTGCATGCTTTGATTCCGGTGACACTGGTGAGGCAGGGCAATCACACATTCAAATGTCAGCCAAACCCTCATGGCACCTATGGTTCTTATAAGGCCTCACATTTTACCAAGTACCTCTACTTACATTTTCTTCGGAATTTCATGGCACTGAGGGGTGGGTGTGGGTATCATGTCCTATGTTCACATGAAGAAATTAAGACTCTCAGATATGAGCTCCGGGTCCGAGAGTCTGACCTGGCACCCAGGCCCTGGGAATGTCATCTGCCTCTAGCCCATTGTTACAATAAAGGCCACGGAGAAAAGAGCTTTGCATAGCCGTGCTGGCAGTTTGGGAGAAGGAGCATTGGGAAGAGTAGAGAAAACAGAGGAGGAGGTGGTCTGAACCGGACACTTGTTGCAGATCACGCTGAGATTACTGTGCTTAGCCCTTCCTAAGCCTGCCTTGTTATCCTGAGCTCTCAGAAGCAGCTCTCTTACACCCTTATCTCACTTGATCAGCTCAGCAACCCTGCCAGGCAGGTAGAGGGCAGTTAGGAAAACAAAACTCGAAGCAATCAAATGATTCACCCAAGAACAGATAGGCATTTGATAGCAGAGTCATGACCGGGCCTAAACTTTGAGGGCAGTTGCATTTGGAATGGATGGGGCAGTAGAGAATTCTCCATGCTGGCAGGGAGGAGAAGTTTATTAAAAGAGTATGCAACATTAATTATGAAAGTTTAAAGGATCAAAAGCAGTCAAAAATTTGATAGAGCCTACAAGGAAGAAGGACTCAGCTCACAGGCATCAAAACAATGACGTAAGAGTATAATAGAGGTGTGGGGATATAGAACCCACTGGAAAGAACTAGAAGGTTCAGGAAGAAAATGGTGAATGCATGTTTGCAAATTTGGCACAATGATGGGGTGATTGCAAATAAATGGGGATGGGAGGGGGCATTTGATCCACAGTGTTAAAAAAAAAAACAGCTTTTTATATTGGAAAGTGAACATCAGAATTCCATTCTCCAGAAAAAAAAAAGCATTGTCACTTGATAAATAAGTTCCAGGTGAAAACTAGGATTTTTTTAAATTTTAAACTATTATAATAAAATTCAGGACAGTATTTTTATACTAGATCATCAGGGAAGAATTTTTTAATATTCAGAACAAGCACAAGAGGAAATGGCAGATTAGATGGTGTAAAAATTTGAGTTTTATTCAGAATCCAAGATAGCATGAGCAACTCTAAAGGAGAGGTAATGGATTTGGAGGAGTAGGCAGGTGCAGGGAATGGTGCCCTGCTCTGTTTCTATCGACGAAATGTCAAGTAAAGCAAATTGATGACTTTTTACACCTATCTCATTTTCAAAAAACCAAAGGTTTGATGATGCCAAGACGTTACCATCACCCAGGAGGGACTTAAGATTATTTCCAGTATCTTCTAGGAGTGAAGAGATGTGTGCCCTAACACAACTAAATTTTTGCCACAATATCTACCCTAGATATTGCCATATAACTCTAATATATTTATTATGTTTATTGTGACAACTTTGTAATATCAAAAGTGGAGGCAACCTAAATGTTCATTAGCAGGGAAATGAAGAAATAGTGGGTACCACAGAAGTGAGCAGTAATGAGTGTATGCACATATTTGGAAAATTGGTCTTTGGGGGGCTGGTGAGATGGCTCAGTGGTTAAGAGCACTGACTGCTCCTCCAAAGGACCCAGGTTCAATTCCCAGCACCCACATGGCAGCTCACAGCTGTCTGTAATTCCAGTTCCAGAGAATCTGACATTGTTATAGCAATGAAATAAAGTTAAATAAAGTTTTTTTAAAAAATGGTCTTTGGAAATTTATACTAAGTTTTTAAAAAATTAAACCATACGGTGATGGAGAGAGGCATGCCAATGGTAGAGTCTTGCCTAACATGCAAAAGGCTCTAGATTTCATATCCATCACTGAAAAACATAAATAGATAAATAGAAAGATGATAGATAGATAGATGATAGATAGATAGATAGATAGATAGATAGATAGATAGATAGATAGATAGATAGATAGATCATAAACAAATAAATAAAGGTAGATAGATAAAAATAATATACCATTTACATTGATATATAAAACACGAAACAATGTCACTGAGTAAGTTTCAGACAAGTGTACATAGTGAAAGCGTAAAAACACAGAACACTGCAAACAAGCTCAGGAGAACGTTTTTCAGACAAAGTAAATGAAGTAAATAGACTCATGGATAATAGGAAAGAAATTCAACTATATGTGTAGCATTTTATTTGTTTAACTGAGAAGTAAAACAAATTCAGCATTGTGTGTTTATTATAGTGAATGATTCAAGAAAAAAGGATGGGAAAGGAAAAGTTAGCAACCACCAGCCTCTTTCCCCTGGGGGAGTGAGAAGGCAACAAGGACCCTGCCAGGCAACAGGACAGGCAGCTTGGGAAATTATTTAAGGCTTTGGATTTACAGCGATTTGAATGCAAGACACATTCAGTGGGAAACATACCTTGAGTCTTGCTCTTTTCCTGGACTGGTGACATGCCGTGTGGTGCTCTCCTACAGTACTAGGAACACCCCGTTGGCACAACTCTCTCCGGCAGAAACAACCGTGGCATTACTGCGTTACTGAGCTACTGTGTTCAGTAGGTTAGATGCGTTAACCACATCTTCATCTCCCAATACTTTCCGCATATCACAATGCAGCTCCATCCTTCATGAAGGAGCCTTTATACTGGAAAAAAAAATGATCTCAACTAAAATCGTGGATCGATATCCCTGGAGACACAGTGTGTTGGGAGAGGGGCCAGCAGGGTGTCTATATGAGCTTGAGTTCCATCTAGGGCACTGTGTTATGATTTGAGCTGGTTCCGCTCCCTGGGGTGTGGACTGGAGATGACAATGGCAATCCCACTACGCTGGTGTTAATATCAAATGGAATAATAAATGTGAGAGGACTTCGCAGCTCAGCAAGACTGGGGGACCAGCCATTCCTCATCCTCTTCTCTGTCCCTTTCCAAATATGCTGACTGAGCACTGCGCATCCAATAGAGTAGGGCTGTGCCCACAAGAGTCCCACCGTGCCCGGTGACGGAGCATTCCTACCAAATAACTCCAGACTCAAATTAGACTCCAGTGAGTGCATCATGGATAATGTAATTATAAGAAGCAGCAAATAAATTGCTAGTACTTGGCTTCCAGCTTTCTAAGAGGAGGCCGAGAGAGAAAGAACACAGCAAGTGAGAAAGATTATCCTCTATGGAAACAACCACCCCCACCCCAGCCACTTGGCCTATATTTCAATTGACCCCAAGGAGTTCTAGTACGTCTCTGGTGTGCTACATCACTACAAAATGCTTCGCATCCTGCAGCCCCGGCTTTGCTCTGATACAGGAGTGTCTGTGGTCTCCAGCCGATGTGTCCTGAAATAGAAAAAACGTGGAGACTGGAACCATTGCTCATTCCTCTCCTCCTGTTTTGTTTGTGCGGGTGTCCTATATGTGTGTGTGCATGTTTCTGTGTGTACGTGTGTATGTGTGGGTGCACATGCATGTGGAGGACAGATGTCAACCTGCATGTCATTCCTCTGGTGCCATCCACCTTGCCTGCACTGGCCCGGAGCTTGCTGAAGAGGTTAGGTTGCCTGGCCAGTGAACCCCAGTGAACCTCAGCTCTATGACTGTAAGTACACATACTCACACCCAGCTTTTCAGGTGGGCACTGGACAGCAAATGTGTATGCTCATGAAAGTACACTCTTTACCGACTGAGTGATCTCTCCAGCCCCATGGAGCATTCTCTGTTTCCAGACCCTTCTACAACTGACTTAGTTACCAAGTAGTAGGAGTACAAGACAGAACCAAAGAGACCAGCAGGAAGATTAGGGCAGAGCCACTCAGCCTTTTCTCCAGGTTCTATCTTGTTGCTGTGAGAAGAATCAGCTGCTTTATGATGATGAACAAAGGAGAGCAGAGGAGAGGAAAGGGTAGGCGAGAGGACAAGAGGGGAGGAGAGGGAAAGAGAG
>JAQHUG010000004.1:11797285-11829178 GCA_028555095.1 Dicrostonyx torquatus
AGGAAACAGGAGAGAAACCAACATTTATTTAAACAAGAAAATTACCTATGCCTTTTCAGTCAGCACACCTAATAATACTCCCTATAGGAATCTATGACTTTATCTGCCTGAGAGTTAGAGAGGATAAAATTTTTCCAAGATCACAAAGAGAGTAAGGAACACAGAGGACTCCACAGTCACGCCACTTCCACTGTGGTAGGATGGCTCACCAAAAGATGTCAGAGGCCTCTCCAAGTGTTAGGCCCAGCACAAGACAGAGTGCCCATGCTATCCATAAGTGTACCCCTAAGGGACTATTTACTGTTATGGTATTGTAGATACGCAAGAAGACCCAAGCTAAGACATAGCCTCACATGTATTAGCCTTCTGAAGTAACTATATGTTTAAAGCACACCTATAGAATAAATATCATATAATACAATCTCTGCAGAAAATGGACACATTGCTGTGTAGCTGACATCCTTTTGGCAAAAGTGGCTAAATAGTACCACATTGCCAGGTAGAGACGGTCGCACCGTCTCTATTCACAAGGCTACAGGTATAGGACAGACCTCTGGAAAAAGACAGATAAGCCAGAGTTATTGGGGTAAGGATGAAGCTGGGACATAGCTGGAATCTACTCAGAGCTGTGGAGTATCTTCCTAAGATGGAGTAACCCTGGAGTCTTTGGTACAGCTGTACCTCTCTAGCTGTGGCAAGTGGTCTCTTCCCTTGGAAAGGAAAGGAGAGTCTCGGGAGAAAGGAACCCGGTGGGTCTCGGTTAAAGCTTGACCATTATGAGGGAGGGACGTTCCACACCCACTGCTTCCCCTCTGGCTCTCCAGCCCCACCCTGCTAGGCCTTTCCACCTCCAGTCTTTCATCTCCCTCCATCTCCCCTATGTTCTGCTAACCCCTGTTCCTATCATGAAGCCCCAAGGCCGCTCTGGGACCCACGTGTGCTCCGGATTAAACACATTATCAATTTGTAGCTGGGGTGTGTGTAGAGGAGAGAACAGGCGGCATTTGCCTTTCTGGACCTGTTACTTCACTCAGTATGATTCTTTGTCTAGTTCTATTTACCTGCAAATTGCATTGTTCCATTTCTTTTCACAACTGAGTGTTGACTCAATTAATTATTGCCCACTCTAGCTATCTTTAAAACACACACTTTAATAGGGATAAGAGACACAAGCAGATTTACAATACCAGACCCTGGATCCGTGCTTCTCAGAAGACGCTTACCGACCGACCCAAGATCCGCGCAGAGAGAAAGCTTTTTCAAGCAGACTCAACCTTTTATACCTAAATGGGACCTGATGGTCCAACCCCGAATAATTAGCCAATGGCTAATGGCGGGGCGTGGCTACTAGCCTGATAGGCTGAAGCTGTTTCCCCATCAACTGAGAAATGTTCAATGGTGTATACATACCACATGATTCTTTAGGGGGTACCTTCCCCCTTTCATTCTGGGGTTTTTGACAGGCTTGAGTTTATATAGGCCTTGTGTATGCGTCATGACATCTATGAGTTCATTTAAGCATCAGTTCTGTTGTGTCTAAAGACACTACTTCTCTGCAGTCACCTCAGCCTCACACCGTCTCCCTGCCTCGTCTTCTACATCCATCTCTGAGCTATTAGGGGAGGGATCATTTCACTTCTGGCTGAGTGCCTCAAAGACCCTTATTCTCTACACATTGTCCAGTTTGTGGGTTTTTATGCTAATCACCATCTACTTAAAAAAAACACTTCTCTGATGAGGGTTGAGCCATATGCTAATCTGCAAATGGCACATTTTTCTTATGCATTCATCTTTCAATGGGCATCTGGGTCCATTCCATTCCCTAGCTATTGTGAATAGAGTGGCCAAAAGCATGGATGGAAAGGCCCTCTGAAGCAAGGTAACATCCTTTGGGTACATACCCTGGAGTGGTAGAGATGGTTAATGTGGCGGGTCCATTTTCAGCTTCTTGAGAAACCTCCAGACTGAGTTCCAAAGTGGCTATGTTATATCACAGTCCCATGGGCAGTGTAGACGGGTTCCCCTTTGACACAACCATGTCAACCTTTGTTGACATTTGTATTCCTGATGATGGCCATTCTGATGGGGTAAGATGGGATCTTGAAGTAGTTCTAATCTGCATCCCCCGACGGCTGAAGACGTTGAGCACATTTTAAGGGGTTCCCTAGCCATTTGTTATTTCTTCTTTAGGAAATTTTCCTCACAGACATAGAGAAAACAATTCAAATGATTGATACGGAGACACAAAAGATTAGGGATAGACAAAACAATTCTGAACCAAAACGATACTGTAGGAGATGTCACCAACCATTCCTTATTTCACGTTATGCTATGAAGCCATAGTAATAAAAATGGCATTATACTGGCACACAAACAGACACTTGGATTAGTGGAGTAGAACTGAGGACCCATATAACAACAGTTACCTGGATTCTTTTATCATGACTCCAAATATACAGCTTGGACAAAAGATAACATCTTCAACAAACGGTGCTGGAGTAAATGGTCTCAACATCCAAGGGACTGGCCCACCAACTGAGACAGTGCGTTTGATCTATTGGGAGCTCATCAAATCCAGCTGGACCAGGACTGAAGGAGCATATGACCAAACTGGACTCTCTGAATGTGGCTGCCAATGGGGACTGACTGATAAGCCAAGGATATTGGCACTGGGACCTATCTCTTCTGCATATATTGGCCTTTTGGAAACCTATTCTATATGGATGCACACCTTCTTAGGCTGAGATGGAGGGGGAGGGCCTTGGGCTTTCCACAGGGCAGGGTATCCTGCCCCATATCAGGGAAGTAGAGGGAGGGCGGTGGGGGGGGGGGTGGGAGGACCCGGGACAAGGGGAGTAAATGTAACTTTTTCTTTTAACAATAAAAAAAAAACTATAAAAATAAATAAATAAATAAAGTAGAATCCAATCTCTCACTCTTTACAAAATGTAACCACCAATAGATCAAGGAACTCAACATAAGAAGGACAAAGTATGGCATGTGTGTCAACATACATGCACATACATGCTTTCCACAGCAGCGGGGGAAGCATCAGCATCAACATATGTGGGGGTCTCATGTTGTTTCTGTACAACAAAGAAAACTGTGAATCAAGTAAACAAGAAGCCCACTGAATGGGAAGAGATCTTTGCCAGTCGTTTATCCAATAGGAGGTTAAGATCTAGAATATATAAAAGGCTCAAAATGCTAAGCAAAGATAATATCTTACTACGTTGCCCTGGCCAGCCTGGAACTCACTATGTAGACCAGGCTGACTCCTGCCATGTGGTGATCCTGTTTGCCTCCACACGTGCTGGAATGACAAGCACGGGCTGCCATGGTCAGCTGGATTTTCTGTAGCGCCTACAAGGAAGCCTACATTCTCTGTGGACTTCCTATTCCCCCATCACGAACTTCAGTGACAGCGTAGAGACACTGGAGGGCTTTTTAGACAAATTCCTACAATCCTTGAAGGTTGAGATTCAGGAGGTAGAAACGGAGCAGAAACATCACTTGGGGGAAATTGTCCCGTTGCTTCTATCGCAGATGATCTCGGGGGTGAGGGGACCTAAATTCCTGCAAGACAAGGTCTGTGGATCTCCTCGTCATACCACAGAGACCAGGAGGGCATCTGGTACACCGTACATGTACCTCTCACGCCCTGGAGCGTCCCACAGCTGCACTGTGTGCTGTTGAGAAGGGTCGCCGTATCCCCATGCCTCATCCATGGACAGCGCTGTCACGCCGGCCACTAGAACAATTCAACTAAAGAGTCCAGGACGATTCTTTAACATTCTTTAAGCAAAGGCCCGGCTCTGACCTCTGCCATTTTCTCTGTGAGAGACTACGCTGCTGTAAGGGACCCCGCAGGAGAGTTCAGGTAGTCAGCAGAGCACAGCTCATCATTCAGGTGCTGTGCAGATGAGCCGGCTGAAGCCTGAAGAGAGGCACCCTCGCTCCCACCTGGACGTTCTCGCCAGGGCGGGTTCTATGAAGGACCGGTTTTGTTTTGGTTTATTTCAAGAGAATGATGCTTGGATTCGTTTCTCTATTTAAATATTTCGGCTGCAAACTCCAGGGAAAGTGATTGTAAGAAGATGGCATCATTTTACAGGGCCCTAGGTAGCTCTTTCCACAGACCTGGCCCATGGAAAAATCCTCCTCAGAGTCCCCATGAATTCGAAGAAGGAAACAAAATTAGAGTTAATTAAGTGTGTAATTACTGCTGAACGTGGCAGGTGTGCTTCTTTTCGGCCAGGCTGATGGCGCAGGAGGGTGATGTGACCGCCGCTTATGTCTTCAGAAAACTGGGACCCGGTCTCGGTGCTAGGGTTTTACTAGGGAAGTGGCTTTGCAGATTAGGGGGTAGGTTGCCTTGAGTTTCAGAGCAGGCTCTGTGGTGTCCCTCCACATTATCCGTGTTCGCCACACCGGAGTCAGCCCTGGACTCTGTCCTGCCTCAGACCCATCCTCAGTCAGCACAGATTCTTTCTCGACCACGTCCTTAGCAAGCCACATCAATTTAACCCAAGGCTGAGTTCTTACTTGGCCTCCCCTCCTTTTGTGGCCTTTCTGCTTGGGCCTGCTTGCCATCGGAACACACCAGCTGAGTGTTCTATGCATCTCCAGACATTCTAGCATCCCTGCCAAGCTTTGGACTCTGTGAACTATAGTTTTAGGCCTAATCTCCACTTCCTAAAAACCTTATACAGAGTCCTATGTACTTTTGGTGGGCAAGTCCAGCTAAAACTCCTATGCTAAAGGTAGCATAGCCCACTAGTAGTGGGGCCCAGGCTTCCTCACCCACATGTGCTAATGAATGAAAACGCACTGTCTACAGTCACAGCTGCTTCAGTGCTGTGAGCCTTGTGGGTTTAGGCTACTTTTCCTCACTGGAGCCCCTCTCTCACAAGGCTCCCACAGTGCTGGGGGGCAGATAAGATAAAACAGGATCATGGGCTGGAGAGATGGCTCAGCGGATAAGAGCACTGGCTGCTCTTCCAGAGGTCCTGAGTTCAATTCCCATCAACCACATGGTGACTCACAACCATCTGTAATGAGATCCGGTCCCCTCTTCTGGCCTGCAGGTATACATGCCAATAGAACACTCATACATAAAATACATAAATAAAATAAGTCTTAAAAAAAAAAAAGATAAAGCAGGATCGAGCTAACTCCCCAAGTGAGTTAACAGCAGAGAGCCTTCTGGAGACTCTGCTTCCTGTCTGGGTCCGATGGCCATTAGTCCTTAGCTATCCCTCATCATATTGCTGCTGTGGTGTGTGCTCACAGGTTGGTCAGGCAGCCTCAGTGGGATGGAAGATGGGAGGAGGAGGTCTTTGTTTTGCTCTCCTGGAATGTTTCCATAGTCCCAGTCGTGGTGGTTACGGTTTCTGGCTGTGGGGAGTTTCTGCTTGTTTGTTTTCTTTTGAAAGACTCTATCTAGATTCCAGCGAACTTCCCAGCAAGCAGTACTCTGAGGCAGCTGGGGAAGGGAGGGCCGTTCCTTCCCTGTCATATGTCCTTAAAATAACACAACAGGGAGAGGCAAGTCCTTAGAGTCCCCTTGAGCTACCAACGGTAGCATAATGAATTGGCTAATCATAAACGAGTCACTCCTGAGTTCCAGGCGCTATGGTAATGAATTGCCAACGAGCCATTTGCCAGACTGAAGCCATATGGTAAGGGATGGGACCCTGGCACACTGTAGCCATACTTGTGGGTTTGTCTGTGTAATTGTTCCCATCCAGAACCTTCCCAACTCCATGGCTGCTAATTAACATCCTGTTTAAGGTTCTGTTGTCAAAACTAATCATGTGTTTGTTTGAGGCAGCTAAGTCTTATCTGGTTAGTAATGGTGACCATTAAGAAATGAAAATGTGTTCGAATTCACACAAAAATATCCGACTTCCACCCAGTGGGCACCCAAACCTAGCAGCACTGGCCCTGTGCAGTTCAATCCAGGAGCTTATTAAACCCAACAAATTATCATCTTCGCCTACAGAAACATAAATGAGGATCCGGTTCATTAATTTCCCCATTGTTCTTCCTTTCTGTGGATATTACTCTAGTTAGATCTGTAGCTGTACTAGGTGGATTTTATTATAACAACGGTGATAATAAAAATAATTAGGAGAAGAAGGAGATTCATGTATCAGAATACGGTAGTCTCTCGAACGTGTTGTACTCATTGAGTGGACGAGAAAGTGAGATTTGGGAGGAGTGATTCCTTTCATGGGCCCATTTCCTTCTCCTTCATGTGTAGGTAGGCACCTGAGGGGAGCTAGAGAGAGTCTGATGAACACAGACAAACAAGTTACGCTTTGAAGAAGGGAAAGTGAGTAACTTCACTGACTGAATAGCGAAGTGGATGCTAAAGGAGCGGCTTTGCAAAGGCTTTGCGATTGCTGTGGTGAGAAGAAGGATGCGGCTGTGTGCACTGTTCTCTCGGTCCATGGTAATAACCCTCCAGTCATCACCAAGAGAGACAAAAGGTGTTCCTTTATCTTTCACCCGGCCCCTAACGCACACTCATGCCCTCTGACAGCTGTTTCCGCAAGTTCTGACCAAGGCTGCCTGTAAGTCACACAAACTGATTTTGCTCCACCAGTGAAGAACATGGGGAAACTGAGGCAAAGAAGTCTATAGAATAGTACGCATTCCCTGGTTCCCTTGTTTCCTATCAAACCCAGTAAGAACAACCACTCTATTTTACAACTTTCTGTTTCCTCCCTGCATCCACGTACCGCACTCCAGAAACGGCCATTGTGTTCATTGTAAGGTCAGGGCAGTGTCTCCCATGGCATCTGGGACGTGGTATAAAGCAAACAGATTCCCATATGTGGTCCCTTCCAGTAGTCTTCGGCCCCCGAGCACCCACCCTACATGAGAACTTGGCTTCTTAAGGAGACGCCGACATTTTAATTGGAAGCATCTGTTGCCTTCTCTGTTATTTTTGGCCAGTTTGGGTTTATTTGTAGGAGCCCATGTTTGTGTACAGGCCCGCCTACATGTTTCAGAAAGCCTAGTGTTGCATCTCTTCTTGTTTGCTTCTCAAGCAGCTAACTGGGACATGTCACAAAGCCATTTGCCTTCACTCCCGGATCTGACCTAGAGTTCTCCCAAAAGAATCCAGGTGGGGAGGATCAAGGAAAATGGAAAACCACCTTGCTGGGGAAAGTGGCACTTGGCAGGAAGGGTCTACTTCCTGGTGTTTACTGAAAAGTGTTTCCTAGCTCCTCAGGAGCGCTAGGCTCTACAGGAAACCTCTCCAGGTGGCAAGCCCAGAGTGGCTTCTCTGCAGTCTAACCTCTGTCCCCAAGTTCCCCATGAGTCTTGCTCCCCAAAGCCCCAAAACCCTGGTCTCTAGTTTATCCTCTCAGTAAAACCAATCTTCTCTCCATCTGACCTCAAATCACTGCCCCAGAGGCCTCCTCTTGACCAAAAGTTCTACCCGGCTATTTGGCTGTGTGACTCCAATAGGACCCCTTCTTTAAGAAACACCCACCTGGAATCTCAGAATACAAACTAATTTGAAATAAGTGTCTACAATCAACATAAAGGCCTCAAGATGAGATCAGCTCAGAGAGGGTGAGTCTTAAATCCATGTAGTAGTGACATAAAAGGGGGGGGGTGAAATCAAAATAGGGAAAGGGCATGTGAAGACACAGGGAGAGGCCAGAGGGAGGTGACCATGAGCCAGCGCATGCCAGATGTCACCAGAAACTAGGTAAGACAAGAGTGATTCGTTCTAGAACCTCAAGGGATAGCACAATTTGGGGCTCTAGAACTATGAGAAAATAAATGGTCACAAAATACCAAGGATGAAGGTGGGATGGCCTGGCTTTCCCTCTGGTCTGTCACATCGTCGTGTCATCTTGAAATGGACACTTGAGTTTCTAGCCTGTGCTTCGAAGGAGGTAGACAGGGCAACATCTGGCAGCACCTGGCAGCACTGGTGTTATCCGGTTTACAGAAGAAAAGGAGGTCATCACCACACAAGATAATGGCAACATGACCTCCAAACCCAATTGCCTGATACTGGAAATCAAAAGGATGGAATGACCAATGGCTACTGTGTCAGGGAAGCCACCACAGTGGGCCCTAAGTCTTTGAGTCCTATGGACTCCAAACCTGTAATGCCTGCTTCTAATACATTAAATGAGCAGGCAAAGAGCAAGGAAATGGGTATACAAAGGTTGAGTAATCGGGTTACCATGGGGAAACAGTCTGGGCTGTAGTGGAGAGGCCTTTAGGACCACCCACCATATCTGTTGATCCGGTAATTGGCCTTTTGCCCCAGCATGGAGAGGAATGTTTTGTTCTGTGGAAGAAACTGGGATTCCTCTTCATTGTTACATGCATTAAACACTTCCCAAATCCTCAATCGCCGAGCAGTGGCCCAGGCACCAAAGAGTCACAAGACTACAGTTTTTGCCCTCAGTGAACAGACAATCTGATGGTGAGGCCAGACCACTGAACAAGTTTAGAGTGGCAGCTATTTTAGTCAGGGAAGCACACAGCAGAAGCCATACCTCAGCTTAGGGGACTGCGACACATTCCTAAAAGACACCTCATAGGAATAAAAGTGGACCTGTTGACAAGGACAACTTCCTTGTACCTCTCCTTCATTTATGAGTAAAATAAGAGAGCCGAAAATGCATGAGAATGAAAAAGGATCAGTGAGAAAGGGTAAGAAAAATAGTCAGTTAGGAAAATACGGCAGCCTGGAGCCATCTGGCCCAGGGACAAATGTCCCTGCACAAGTTAAGAGCTTTTCAGGAGCACTCCAAACCTGTAATGACAGTTTATAATGCGTCAAGTGTGCCAGATTTCCTCAAAGAGAGAAAAGACTGGAATATTAAAACCCCACTGTCCACACAATCAACAGAAGCAGCCCGAATCTCTCATAGATGCTCTGCTCTTCACTGGAGTCGGTCCCACCCCTCCTATGTTGACTTGTTTGTGTTTGTACTATAACCCCCTTTCTGTTGGTGATTCTCATCAACAGTCCTGAGTTGCTCAGAGGCAAGCTCCTCCTCCATTTTTTGTTGTTGTTGTTGGTGTTTTTTTTTGTTTGTTGTTTTGTTGTTGTTGTTGTTTTTATGAATGGTCAGAATTTATTGGTTGGGTTCCTCCAGCCTCTAGTATTCCTCATTTATGAAGACCCCTAAAATCTGCCTAAGGATGGTGGACCAGCAACTCAATAACATTTTTTGAAAAGTCTTCTAGTACTGGGGTCCCATGCCTACATAGAAATGTTTGTTCTCAAAAATTTCACCATCTGGCTGGGAAAATGAGATATATAAAAAAAAAAGTAAAAAAATGTTGAGATATTTGGAAGCCATGGGACTTTTGAGTTTATTTCATAGTTAACAGTACCAACATCTTCCAGTTCATTGCTTTTATATTTTTATATTTCCTGAAGCAAAATATTGGGATCAAGAATCCACACTCTTGACCTCGGGAATGGAGGGTCCAACTTTTATCTGGAGCCACCTCTTGCCAATGGTCTTGCCATCTTTTGGTAAAGTCTAAGAAGAATTTTAAAAAATGTTGATTCTATATTTCCCTTCATGGGATGCCTTGGCCAGTCCCACCCAACTTATTTGTCATGGTAATTCCCACTGCATACTTCTTTGCAGACAGGGAAATGAAGAAGAGATGAATCAATACTTTGTCTGTACCTCCATTTACATTCCTTAGTCATTTTCCATTTGACTCCCTGTTCCCTCTCTCTCCCTCTGTCCCTCTCTCTCCCTTTGTCCCTCTCTCTCTCCTTCTCTCTCTCTCTCTCTCTCTCTCTCTCTCTCTCTCTCTCTCTCTCTCTCTCTGTCCCTCCCTCTCTCCTTCGCGCTCTCTCCCCTTCTCATCTCTGTGTTTTTCTTTCTTTCTTCACACTCCCAAGCTTCCCTGTCAATGTTTTTCTCTGTTCCTTTCTCTTCCTGGTTTCTCTACCTTTCTATTCCCTACTCTCATACACTTAGCCCTTTCAGGGAAATCCACTACGCCTGTCACAGTGAAGTTTGTTCTGGTTTATTAGTATGAAGGAGCTCAAGATTACACGAAGAGATGACATTTATAAGAAAGCCAAGATAAGATCACGATATCTCAAGTTTCATAAGGGACAGAGTAGGAACAGCGAATCTGATAGAATGGAAAAGGTGAGACAAGTCCCGAAGTGACAGCAATTTGTCACTCCAGTGGGGACTTGGTTACACCCCCATGGGCCTCCCACTGTCTCCCATGGACTGTTCTAGAAGGTGCTGAAGAGCTGAAGCTTTCCCCAAGTCCCACCACTGTGAACCCCTTTGCCAGAAGTGTCTGACCTGGATTTACACCCTTGTTTATCTTAGAGTAGGGTTTTAGGAGCTGTAGGCTGGGCCCCCGCTGCAGAGAGGAAAGGGTGATGTTTTGTCAGTGTTCTAACTGGGGCAAACCTTAGAGAAATCTGCTCTATCTTCTGCTAAACACGGGCAAACTGAAGCATGAAAAGGGTTCCTAAGCTCACACAGCCAGTCAGGGGTAGGACTGACTCCAGAGCATTTCTCCATCACTGTCTTGGTTTGCTTTCTATTCACGTAATAAAGACCACAATTTAAAGCAACTTGGAGAGGAAAGGGTTTATTTGGCTTACGTGCCCTGATCACAGTCTATCATGAAGTGAAGTCAGGGCAGGGACTTAAGGCAGGAACCCGAAGGAGGGACTGAAACAGAGACCATGGAGGGGTGCTGCTTACTAGTTTGCTCTCAATGACTAGCACAACCTGCTTCCTTATGCAACACGGGGCCAGCAACATGCCCGCGGTGACATTGCCCGCATGTATGCCCGTGGTGATATTGCCCACATGCGATAGGCCCTCCTGTAAATCAGTCATTAATCAAGAAATACATCCTCAGAATGGAGGCATTTTCTCAATGCCTCAAAAAGCGGTTCCCTTTTCCAGACGTCCCTCGTTTTTGTCCAGGTGACAAAACACTAACCCACACACCTGGTCATGAGTATACCTGCTCAGTATGTCCATCAGGCCCCCAGCCAGCTCTGACACTAACGGGTGTTGTAGAGTGAGCCATGTAACCTCTCTGAACCTGAAACGCATGGCTGTAGAAGAAGTCCCTTACAATATGCCAAGTGTAGTTTACAACTATTCTCATGTTGAAGCTGACAACAACACAGCATTTGACAGCAGTCATGGAAAAGTCCATTCTACAGGGGAGAAAACTGTGGACCCGAATGATGAAGCAAGTGCTTTAAAATAACATGATCTGGAGAATTAGAATTTAAATCTTGATTCCTACATGCACACACACGCGCGCGCACACACACACACACACACACACACACACACACGCACATACACACCATGCTTAACATAAGACTGGAGCAAAGGAGGAATGTGGAACTGAGAAACAAGTTCCCGACTGGCGGGCTTTTTCGTGTGATGCCTACTGGCAGAGGGAGAGTGCTCCCTCAAACTCAGTCTACCCCCAGTGAACCATAGACAGAAGTTGCTGTGCACAGACAATGGCTTGTCCTCCTTGCCTGTTAAAAGAGATCTAGGCTCACACTCCCACTGAAGGAGCGTCTGATCAAGCCTCCTGTGCCAATAGAGAAATATTGAAATATTCAGAGTCCTTTTCGGAATTGGGAGCTAAACCCTCCCAGTTAAGGACAGAACTTACTTACTCAGAGAAGTGACATTCACTGACTTGTCTCTGTCCCTCTTGCAACAGAAGAGCATCTCTAGCTGACATCTGTAAAGGCCATTCCCCTCACTTTGGATTCGAGACCCCTCCCCATCCAGGGCTCACAGCGGGCTGCGCTGTTGGTGGCAGATACATACATACACACACACACACACACACACACACACACACTCCAAATGTTGTTGTTTACCATAAGGCTTCTAATTTTCACTCCTCCTTTCCCAGAAATTCAGTAAAGTCTTCCCCAGGGCAGAGGCCATGGAGGCAACCACCCGCTCTGTCTGCACAGTTTTTTACGTAGAGGAAAGGTCTCCGTTCTGAGCTCCTGTATTACCTGCCTTTTCATTGGTCCCTGGGTCACTCTGTGTCAGCGGCCTTACTCCTCCGCCTAGCTTTCCGGAAGGGGTGCTATCTAGACCGGATATTTAGGCATCGATTCACCCTCGGTATTTGTTTCTGCCCACAGTGACGCTGTATTACATCTAGTCTCTCATTATTATTTAGCTGTTTACTGTGTGAAAACATTTTTCTCTCCAGAGTATGAATCATGGTCTGGGTCAGTGAATCCCTGAAATTCTAAAAGCAATATCGTAGCTTAACCACTCTTTCCCAGCCTCTCTCATTTTCTCAGAAGTAGATAATATCAGAGGAAGCTTTCCCTAGAAGGCCTTTGTCTGCCAAGTGGCCTCTTCAAAGGTCCACTTCATGTGTGTCTTTTATGACAACTCTAGTTCCATTTCCTACTCCAAACAGAATTATTTGCCCTTCTCCCTGGGCAAAAAAAAAAAAAAAAAAAAAAGTATTCTCTTAGCTCTTTGTGGTCACCCTTGCTATTAACTAATATAGGGGGGTTCTTATAAATATCTCTCCCATTAGAAGAAGAATACAGATTCTAGGGGCAAGAGTATCTTCATGCAAGGTTCAGGTCTATCTGAATACCAGCAGAGCACCACAATATGAAAATGAACACAGGGTGAATAGCACTTAAAGTCTCACGATATTGAGTCGTCACTCTGCTTAAAGCAGAGACCTCAAAGCAAGAGGAAGGGGAAAAAAACATCAAAACTCTTGGCTATCATTGAGGAAGGATTCCAGTAAGACTTCACTGAAACTGATGAAGTTTGAGCCTATTTAAAGGCCAAAGGAGAATGAGGGAGTTGGACAGGTTAACCCAGGCATGGTCCCAGATGTGTGCATGAGTGCACAAATCAGAGAATGCGATGCTTGGGACTGTATGCCCGTAACCAAGGACCATCCCGTGCAGTCGATTGACTCCAGGCCCTGTCAGCTAATGCAAGCTAGGCTTCCACATGTGTTCTTGTCTTCACTGAGCATGACTCAAGCACTAAGAGTGAATGAGATGAGTGAGGAAGGGGTGGAGACAAGGAAGCAAGGCCTGATGAGTTGCCCAGACCAGGAAAGGGGGCGCTTTCTCAATTTTACATCTGCCAGACTCAGCAAACCACCTGACCTCAGGAGTCAAGAGAAATTTGTCGGAGTGCAGTTTCAAAGAGAAAGGGATTTCCAGCTACCTTTCCATCATGCTGGCAGGTAACCGCCAGCTTTCCTGGCGAGGCCCTGTTTACTGGAACTCTTTGTCCAGTGCCACGGAGAAAATGCAATTCCCCTCCTGCGCTGTTCCTCATTACCAAGAAAAATGACAGCTTGCTGGTCTTCCAGCAAGAGAGAACAATCTATTTCATTTGGAAGTTTGGTAATTGATCAGGGCAATAGATTTTCTTCAGGGCAGCCTCGCTGGGAGAGTCTGGCTAGGGCACAAGATCTACATACATCAGGTTTGCTCTGCCTAGCAAGTTTGTCTTAAAGGATGAGATCACGAAGCCATTAGTGGAGCAGTGGGGGTGGGCAGGGAGCCGGGGGAAGGCAGCATGGAATTCCCAGCATCATTTCTCAATAAAGGCCTTGGCTTGTCCGGAACACTTCCAAGTCCTTTTCTATTGGTAACTTTCTGAGTACATCTTATGTGTTCCAAAAGTGGAGAGGTATCTATGATGTCTACATTATTCTGTGGCTATACCGCAACCTCAGCAAATTGGTATTATAAGAGTTTATACTATGTGGCTACTATAGAGGTCATCAGGGCTGGCGTTTGCCAAAGACTTGCTCTGTCTTTAAATACCATTCAGGATGTATAGTACCTTCAATGTAAATATTAATTTCAATGTTCTTTCTTGGCAGAAACCTCCCTTTAGCTCTGCCATTAATTCCGTGATAAAAAAAAATTCTACCATTGAAAAGATGTGGGGGAGACACATTATCAGAGACAAAGATGCTTCCACTGCATTAATATCTTGTTGTCACAAAACTACACATTCCACTGTGTCCTGGTACTTCCTTTGGGTATGATAACACCTCCATCACACTTTATGTAGTATATTTGAGTATTACGACAATTTGAACGTAAGCCCAAATATGAATGCTGAGTGGCAAGAGTGTTGGTTTTGCCAGCATGCAGTAATAACTGATGTGTGAGCCATATCTATATATCCTGGCTTCAGATATGTGAGCATTTCCAATAAGAGTCAAGACTGTGACCTCAGACATCTCTCTGGAGTGGCCTGAGGAAATGAGATACTCATAGGGTCTATGCCATTCTTATCAATCCTACTCAGACCAGACAGGAGCAATCCCTCCCTTGGTCAGCTAAAGATGGACTCCTTTTCCACGGGGACCCACAGACTGCAAAATGCTATCTCCACTCTACCCCGTCTCCTGCAGGGATAAAATCCATTAGTCCTCAGGTTCCTCCCAGGGCAGTCATTCCACTCTTCCCACCTTCTTGTTCCACAGCTCCAAGTTCCAGCTCTAGAACTAAAAATCTATCCCTAATAAGATTACTAGAAGCAGGCATCAGTTGAAATAAATTATTTTGCCCAAGATAATATTATAGATGCAGACTCAAGGCCGGGGTGTACGCTCTAGGACAGGGACCTGCTTCTACCACGTGTGTACAATGTGATCCTGGGAAGTGTAGCCGTCAGTCTGGAGGCTTATTCAGCATTTATGGCATGCAAGGCTTAACTGTATGGGTGATATAAAGATGGAAAAAAAAGTCCAGCTGTGTCCACTAATACAACCGGAAAAACCCATGAAGCAACTGCCCCAAACATCATTATTTTTATACAACACTGAGGTAACATTCAACGTGACGCTAATCTCTTCGCGGACATTAATGATATATTATTAAATTGATTTATTCCTACTAATCATGACTACTTTTCTTCCCCTGTTTTGCAATTTATCAAAAACAGAAATACCTACACCAGATCAATGTTTCTCCTGAAATACAGTAAGAAAACAATAAGAATCTTATCAAGCATCAAGACAGTACTGATGGCTCATAGGGGCTATTGAAGAGATCACTGGATTTGCAATTCAAAAAAAAAAGCCTACACATTACGGGAAATGACCCAGAGAAAGGGGAATTTCAGACAGCCGGCTGCTAGGACTGGAAAAGCATGTGCTGTTGTCTTTCAAAGCACCCATGGACCAAGGTCTTAAATACTCAAGGCAACTTGAAGGAATTCCTAATTCCTACAAGTAAAAATGTCTATTAGTAGGAATTACTAAATACCACTAATTATAAAAATTCAAAATTAGTAGGTAGTATGAAACTTTAGTATTAAGTGCTTGAGTTGTTGGCTGATATCTGACTTAAATTCTCTTCCTGGGAAGTCTCTGTACAAAGATAATATTTGAGATTTCTTCTTCTTTTTCTTTCTTTATTTTTTTTTGTGGGGGGAGTGGGGGCGACGCTGTGGCACAAGGTACAATGTTAATCAACAGCGATATTGATGCTAGAGTTAGTCCAAGAGGAGAAAGATCAAACTCACGAACAATGTATTGCCTCCCTATTTCTCTGTTATTTCCATTTCTGTCTTGCTGCACACTCCACCTCTTCCTCCCCTTTATTTCAACTGAAAGTCGGGCAGTGTCGTAAGCGGAAATGTCACCTGGCTGACTTGGGAAACATTTTACCCCAAATTCACTACTAAAATGAATGCATCAGCCTCATAAGTTATTTTATTCTCCAACCCTCGGCTTCCTCAGACGATGAAGAGCCTGAACAGACTACTAATTCTTCAAAAGATGTCACAGGAACCAGAATGGAGTCAGGGGGAAAGATAATATAAAACAAGTTAACTTTTTATGTGTTTACATGAAACAGGAGATATGACTCATTTTCAAAGAAAAGGCTTGAGCTTTTTGCTGCCTAAGAGAAAAAATGACTAGACCAGTTGATTTCAAGGGTCCCACTCTAGGGTTAGAGGTTGCTACCATTTCCTGAGTTTCTGTCATGTGAAAGACACCACAGTCCATTCAGGAAAGAAAAGACAGAGGAGTGTAGGAGGCCTCAGCTCAGCTTGCTCCAAGATTGGCCACAGTGTGAAGGTGGTGTTGGGGGCACCAGCAAACACGGAGATCTGTGGCAGGAAGAAACCAGAAAGCATTGCTATGAGTGAATAAAGCTCACAGGAATGCAGGGCTCCATCTAAGAAGGTGAGAGGGATCTAGAAGATGGCAAGGGGGACTACAACATGGGCAGGTAGGTCTGTCTATTCCTTCTCTCCACCAAGGTCTCTCATAGTAACATCTGTGAGCTGGACACAATAGAAACGGAAAAGATAGGCAAGGCCCTGCTCTTCCCGAGTGATATACAGTTTGGCATGGCACGCACTGGCACGCACGACCTGTAGAAAGATAGAGAGGGCTCTGGGCCCAGATCTGTTTGGTGGGTTTTATACTGAGGACAGAGCGTCTCCTACCAAGTCATCTGAGTCTAGTTAGCTAGGGGGGAAAGACTGCTTGAGTCAGCAGCAGGTCAGACAGAATGATCTTCCAAAGCAACCTCTCATGAGACATAGCCCTGGCTGATTAGGTTGGCTGGAATTCCAACACATTCCAGTATCAGCATGGAGGACAGGCTCTCCTCCCAGCCGGACTGACTTCACCACCCCAACACACACCAACAAATAATTACTTCGCAGGTCTCCAAAGCTGGCCCTGCTGTGGGTAACCCTTGGAAGTGACACTCTGCTTTCTGATGGGAATGAAAGGGTCTGGAGTGGCCAACAGGCTTCTCAGCAGGAGGGTTTGTTATTCTTTTGACTGTGGCATTAAACCTCAGGCTAGCATTACATAAACATGCGTGCTGTGAGCCAACTTGCAGAATTAGCTTCCTTTGACAGGCCTTATCATGGCCAGGGCCAGGCTCACCCAGAGGTGAAGGCAGCCACCAGTTTCTGGCTGGGAGTTGTAAATCCTGGAGCTCCTGACCAGAACTTCTCCTCCCAGAACTTTCTTGCCTTTTTTGACTGACGCCTGAAATTCTACCTTTGAGATTTGGGCATTGTACTGGAAAGTGCAATTTTTCTTTCCCTGAGAAAGTTATTAGCTAAATTCAGAGAAGTATAAAAAAAAATAGCCTACCGATTTCAGAGAACAATTAGAGAACCAGCATTGTGCCCCCAAGCACAAGTGCCGTGAGGCTCGCGGGCTTTCGCTGCAGCTCTTGTAGGAGACAGTGGAACCGCCAAAAAGGAACGGTCATAATGAATGCAGCATTGAAATCCAGTCTGCACCTAGCATCCTCCTAGCTGCAATCCCATTCCCTGGGCTGGGGGGCGGAGGGGCAGTGGGGGAGGGAGCAGGGGCTGCCAGCCATTGCAATACAAAGCCCTAGGTAACTCGAGGACCTCGAAACGCCAAGAAAATGTCCATCCCACTTCACATTCTTGGTCCTCATTCTCCATGCGTTTCATGCCTGAACTTTCAGGTGTATCAAATGCTATGACTTTCAAAGGGAATCAATGATCCTTTCAAACATCAGTACGATGTACATGGGTACATTGACCGCATGAGCCCAGTGTTAAACTCCAGGGTACTTCCTCCATGACGTCTGTGTGTTCATTAACTCAGTCATTCTTTCAATCTAACACTCAACTGGCAAGGACGACCTGGACAGTGTAGAAAGAGCTGACTCTGGTTCACGACCTGGAGATCAGCAAATAAAATGGCCCTCGACCTGCTGTGAGAGAGTCTGCCTTTCAGAGGGAGCTCGGAAAGTTTCACAGAGCCGTGACTCAAGCGGCTGGAATCTGGACCCAGCCACCGATGCTATGCTGACTAGTTTAATGTCAACTTGACACAAGCTAGATTCCTTCTAGAAGAAGAAGCCCTAACTGAGAAAATGCTCCCAACAGACTGGCCCGTGGGCAAGCCTATGGGTCATTCTCCTGATTCCTGCTTGGTGCAGGAATAGCAGGAATAGCACCTGGGCGGGTGGTCCTGGATGGTAAAAGAAAGCTGGCTGAGCAAGGCAGGAGGAACAAGCTAATAAGCAACACTCTTTCCTGGCCTCTGCATCAACTTCTGCCTCCAGGTTCCCGCCCTGAGTTCCCTCAGTGACGGGCACTTACCTGACAGAGTGAGATGAAATACACTCCATTCTCCCAAGTTTCGTTTTGTAATGCTGTTTTATCTCAGCAACCAAAACCCTAAGACAGATGGTCAAGGGTTAAAACAATGTGACTGGGGTTCACTCTTCCTCTCTGTTTTCACAAAAATACATGTCATCTAGGGCACCAGCTTGAAAATATGTCTAGTTCCTTCCTTAGAGAAACAGCAAGAAGACCCAAGGATTGAACATCTCTCGTACGTAGTACCCCTTGGCTCCTCCCTAGAAAGCAAAGGCAAAGGCAGGCGTGCTGGTTTGCACAAGTGTCAGGGTAAACAAGACATGGCCACTGTGCTTCTGGCAAACAGAGAGTGTTTGCTGGCATGGGGCCAGCCTGGTGGCATGCAAGCAATATAATACACAATCTAAATGCGAGCATTTGGGTCCTGTTTGGGGAATCAATTAGCAGTAAAGCATATACATCCATTTACAAAATAGCAGTGTGCTGGAGTGTGCCCACATTGTAATTGGAAACTAAAATAATACCAGGAGGAATAATCATTAAAAAATATCTCCTCCAAAAAGCCAAGAATAATATTAAGAGAATAAAATAAAAAAATGCCGTCCATCTGCAGACTTGTATCCTTGGGGAAGCACTGCAGTACACACTAACAAGCAACCGAATCCATGTATAAATGAACTGAAATCCACAACCCAAGGTAAGATGGGCTGTGAGGTGAAAAAAAAAATCTCTTTTGTAGATTGGCTACCCCCGAATCAAGCACAGTTCCGTTTGATCGCTTCTTGTAGGAGACGGGATGCGCCAAGGCTGGGCATGACCCTCAGGGGAAATTATTCTTTATCTACCCAGTCACAGAGTCCCTAGAGCTAATCCTAAACCTAGATCATCCTATCTCACTTCCACACCCCCATGCCTATGCATGAGCCCAAATGCACACACATACACACACCCTACCTCACCTGTTCACCCCCCAGGAGAATCTACAACATGTAATCTACTGGTTGCTGGTAGCTGGGAAGAGTCTTGGCAAAAACCTAATTGGAATAAGGGAATGGAGGGACACAAAGAGGAAGAGAGCTTGCAAGCCACAATGTGAGCTCACGCTTGGCCATCCAATAGGGACTTGCGGCAAATATCCTCTGAGAAGCCACACTCATACCGTTAAGTGCAGCTCTGTGGTCCTTCGAGACCTGCTATCTGGAAGCCTTTGGGCTCTACGTGAAAGTGAAGTCTCTCAGTGCCACTAGAGCAAGGCGGGCTTCCTGGGCTAGGAATGGGCAGGATAACAGCACGAGGCCTCTAGGAAAATCATCAAGATGCTTACCCAACTCACTTGGGTGTTTTCAAAGCCTTCGCATGCGTAGGAAGGAACTGGTACCTACTGCTGTTCTCACATGCTGGAAGCTATGCCTTTGGCAGGTTTAGGGTCATTCTCTAGGCCAACGAGCATGAGTTTTACATACCACTTGCTTTTGTTTGTAAGTCATAGGTATATGCTCGAAGAGTAAAAGGATGTTTTAGCGACCGTCTTGGCGTGAGGCACTTCAGTCTGGGGGTCTCCATGCTTGGCACTGATCTCTCCATCCATAAGGGTGGTAATGATGCTGGAAAATCACAGCTCATCCTGGGGTACACACACTGAAAACCCTACCAGGAGTAAATCTCAGACTCGACTCTCTAAAACTCTCCTCAATAATAAGAATATGAGGGACCAGAGAAATGGGTTGGTGGGTAAAGGCATTTGACATGGAGCCCACATGGTGGAAAGAGAGAACCAACTCCTAAAAGTTGTTCTCTGCCTCTGCACACAGGCTATGTGACATGCACGTGTGTACAAACACACATTCATACACACAAGTACATACGCAAATAAATAAATGTTCATTTTAAATATGAGCATGGTTTGGAATGTCAATCACAGTAGATTATTTCCCATGTGTGAAATTCTAGGTTTGATGCTACCACCACTATCTGCGTATTGAGCCAGTTACATAATTCCGAGGCAGACTGGTTGCTTAGCGTGAGCAAGGCCCCGGGTTCAGTCCCCAGGACTGCAATAATATTAACATGCACGCCTCTGCTAAGCGTGGCTGTTGGCAAGTCACCTGATGAAGGCGTGGTGCTGTCCTCAAGGTAGCCAAGTGGGAAGTAGAGAGCACTGCTGAAACAGCCCTGCTAGCCCACGCCTGGGGGCCTGAATCTGTGAGCCAGGCCCTCTTTCCCTAACATTTTACAGTCCCCGAAACAGTCCAGACCACAGGCGAGCCCAACAGTTCCTCACAGACATCACATTTGCAGGGGACACGCAGAGATGCAGGCCCGGGAAGCAGGCGCAGGCGTCACCAGCTGCGAGAGAAACACTGAGAAGCACAGTCCTAGCCTTTGTGCCTTTTCCTGTAATAGCAATAATCACGATAACAACAGTTTACGTTGTGCTGGGCTTTGCCCAACAGAAAGCCTTTTCCCTTATCTTTTCACAATTACCTACAAATTAGGCAAATTGTTCCCTGTGGGTCTACAGAATAGGAAATGGATGTTCCCAGAGGTTAAGTGAGTAGACCCAGGTCACACAGCTGGACTGTGAAAGCACAGATTTCCTGATGTGGAAATTTCATGCTTTTTCCAGGATATCACATTGCTTCTTGTCCTACAAGCCATACCTCTCCCTAATAGAAACTTCCAGAACAAAAACCAAAAATCTTTATAAAGACCTAACTGATTTCACAGATAGAAAACTTATTCAATGAATGTTAATTAATAAGATAAAGATGCGATTTAAATTGAATTTAATCAATCATTGAAAAAATATGTTTCAGAATAGTGTTATATAAAAAGATTGTTTCTGGAAGGCTATGCTCAAGACAAAGCCATGACCCATGTTCTTCACCTCCTGTGACCCTAGGTCTCTCTCATATAATGTCAATCACCATGTATGGTATACTCATCTTTTTAAGGGGGTTGTTAAACGTTGATATGTCTGGCTCAAATGAACTTTCAAATCCCTGGCATTTTCTAAAGCAGCAATTTAAAGTGTATCAGAATACCTTGATGAGTGTGTCAAAAAAAAAGACATTTCTACACAAGCAGAACCTTTGAGTTCTGCTTTGAGGCCATCAAATCCGTACTTGTACCAATCAGTCAGGTGATTAGCTGGAGGGGGGGGGTAGGAGAGGCACGGCTAGTGTAAGTGTGTATTCGCAGCCTTCAATGGCAAGAAGCATTCAGCCTAAACATCCCTGCCTTTGAACAGCTGTCTCCTGTGAGGATAACTTTCCAGAGCAGAGGGGGTGCAGGGCTGGACGTCAGAAAGACACTGCCCTGTTATTTACCTGCTGAGCAATGGTTGCCCTTTCTACCTCTCTGACAAAGGTCTGGCTGAGTTTCTGCACTCTTCCCATTACCCTTTCACACCTTATCAGTGGAGGAAGCAAGCCCTCACAGGGCTCACTGATTCCAAGTGGGTGGGCAGACATCAAAGCTCCTTACGAAATGTAAACTACTATAGAAGAACGGTGCCATGGGGTTCTTGGTCTCATATATTGTGGAAAACAAGCCTTGCTACCCGACACAGCTCAACACTAGGGGCATAAACAGAGAAGCCGGAGAGAAAATATCCAGCTGTTAGTGATAAACACAGGAAGGTAGCCCCAAGGCTTTCCTTCAGCGTCAAAGTCAGGGGTGAGTTCTAACCCCGTCACCTCCAGAGCCGCTGCTTCCCAGAACCATCCTTCAGTCTCTTGTCCTGCTGGAGATCAGCCCTGAGCTCAGGACGGGAAGAGTCGACATAACTCACTACCCGGAATGGAAATGCCACAGAGCCCACTTAATTCTGCACTGACAGTTCCCGGGAAACAGGCCTAGTTCTCCATCGACTTCTAAAATAAGCTGATGATGTTGGTAAGAGGACTTTCTTCAGGAAATTCCATTCATGTATTCGTTCATTCATTGTAGACCACAAGTATTTATTGATTCTCACAGTGTGTTTGCTGCTGTTGTTCGCCGTGTGGGGATTTCTGTTTGCTTGCTCGGCTTGCTTTCCCTGGGGCTCTCTCCTGACTCCCCACTTTTCAGTGGTATGTGGGTCATCAGAAGATAGATTAGCCAACAGCTGTGCCCTCTCACTGTGGGCAACAGAAGGCATAGGGCACTGCTTTGAAGATGCATGGCTAAGAGAGGCTGGAATCAATTTCAGTGTAGAGAACACCGTATCTTGGCATACATGTGGCACACATATAACCAAAGAGTTAGCTTATTCCAAGTTCAAATCTACATCCATTCAAGAATTTTACCGGACTATCCTGAGATGTTCTATGTATGTGGTCTCAGCTGGGGTCCTCCCTGGTCACTGAAGTAACAGAAATCCCAAGGTCTTAGCTTTTCCTAGATGCTCATCCTTAATTTGAGCACAGCTGGAAAATTCCAAGGCCTCTTTCCAACAGCTGTTGCTATTCCACATCTGGAATAACCAAACTGGACACCTTGAAAACATGAGTGAAGAGCGTAAGAACAGTTCCCCCAGGGCAACACCAACCCTGCTTGGTCACTATAGTCCAGTGCCCTCAAGGCCCTGTCTTAGAGACCTGGACCAAGTGATCATTCACCCTGAGTTTGAGTGTCACTGCCTGCTGAGTGTCAGCTTTCCCAGGCCTCCACTGACTATAATTCGAGTCTTCCCAGAATACCTAGGTCTCTGGCCATATTGGTCAAGGACACACCCAACACTAGGCCTCTTGTGTATGCTTTGTCATTGAACCCTTGCATCCTTCCCATGAACAATTTTCATAGATGGAAATCGCTAAAAGTTACTTCCTTAAGTATACATTATTTGTAGGAGCAGAGTTGGAATTGAACCTTCGGCTTGGTTATGAACCAGGCTGATTTGAACACAGTGAGTGGTGTCCAACACCCATCTCCCTCTATTGCCTAGGGTTAACGGTAACAGGTATTGAGAGCTCAGAATATGGTATTTAAGAACTGCCTAATAAACAATCCATATTATATCAGTCGTGGACTGTGGGTCTTGACTCTAAACAGAACTGCCGTCCCCTTGAGTCTTATGTGGAATGTTTTGGTTACTTGGTACCTTCCAAATCCAGCTGTTGCATGGCTGAAACCAAGGTAAGTTTCCTCCGGGAAGTTCAGAGCAGCCTAATGACCCCCAGTTGGCAAGTTCCTCATCTAGTCTGTCATGTACACATGGAGCATACCGGATAGCGGATGTGCACTTACGTGCTCTCTCAGTGCAGGGCTCATTTACAAGAAGACATCTTGGTGGAAAGAACACGTCCCAGAAATGAAAATCCACAGGATAGGCCTTCGTCTGAGAGACCCTTTCATATCTAACGTATCTTCTCCGGTATCAGTCTTCCCCTTCTACAAAATGGGTTGTAAGTACCATGGCCTCGACAGTGTCCACCATTTGTGACTTTATGATTCACAATAAGACTTGTCATCAGAATGGCTTTCCTTACTGTTACGTTTCAATCCCAGGACAAATGGCCGAGATGCCTATTTAACAAATCGAAGCAGACCTGGCTGCCAGGTTCTCCCAGCATCCCTCAGTTCCTACCTTTTACAGAATACCCAAGACAAATGGCTGAGGTGCAGATTTAACACACAGTCATTTAGCACACCACCCACCAGCAGTAACACCTGCTCTGGGCCCAGGTTAGAATTATCACCTTAGAAAGTATAAAATGAGGAATGAAGAAAGAAGCTACATCTAGGGTGGAAGCCAGGACGCTCCCGAAGCCACTGGTGAGGGGCAAGGCTGCCAAAGTTACATGGCATACATGCTCGGCACTTCTGACTCCAGCGGGGCTGCCCTAACAGCACCTGTTCCTGGAAACCTGTCCATGTAGGAGGCTTCGGAGAGGCACTGGAAGCTTCCAGACCTTGACCCAGTATGGCATGAACAAGCAGAGGGTCTTTTAGGTCAGGAGAGCCCAACGGCTCCTGAGCATCCTCTCTGAAGCTCTTTGTCCTATTCCCAGTAGTTCCCATGCCAGAGGTACCCAAAGTCACTCCATAGCCAGAGTTCTTAGAAAGGCTTGGTTTCTTAGGTGACCACTTCGAGGATGGGCGGGATAATCCCGGACTTCCTTATCATAGATTCAGCCTCACCTACTGCAAAGGTCCTGGACAGCACCCAGACTAGCTCCAGAAGTTCATCTGGAAATGCCTGGCTCCCGCCATCTCGCGCGCTCCTGGACATTTCTTCACATGCTCCTTGCCTTTGCAAGCTTGCAGCTCTCTTCCTCCTGACTCCTTGCCTTGAAGGCTCTCTATAACAATTCCCTCCCGTTTCTCTGTTGTTCTCTGAGAACCCTCCTCACGTGTCCTGTGGCTCTCAGCTCACCCTCAGCCTCCCCTTCTGTCTGCCCACCTCTTAGCATAGTGCCTGGCCATTTGGGGGATATGGGAAATATTTGGTTGATCGTTAAATGAGTGGATGACTCTAGAGCATTCAGAAGAGATGCCACAAATTTTAGGTCATGTGTTTGCTCCTACAAAAGAGCTTGGCATCCACTCGGTTTCACTGTGTTCCTTACCTTTACCTGCTCCAAAGTTTTGAGACACACAGGTTAAAACACCAACCAGCTGCTATAAAATTAGGGTAATCTTTCATACCTTCCGAAGAACTGTCACGGTTATCCCGTTTAAGGATGCAGTTTGCCACAAAAAATAAATCAAGACAGGTTGCAGTCCCAGCTTTGGCCACTTAGCAAAGCTCCTTAACCTTTTCTGAGTTCAGAATAGAACTGATTAACAAAATAGAAATAATAGATCTTTTGAAAATACTGTTGTCCAGATGAAGCATGACAAGGCATACAGGACCCGCCCTGGTGATAGGTGCTCGAGGGCTGCTCTTCTTCCCGCTGTCAGCTACTCGTTTTGGGAGTCACAAAATAGATAATCACTGCTATGTGGCTTCATTCTCCTTTATCACCGGCTATCACGTTCTATGATTGCTACTAAATATGTACCAAGGCCCTTGGCTCCAACACACATACAAAAAGCTTTTATTAAGTAATGGTGGTAAAAAAAAAAATATGTTCCTATAACCTATGATAATTCCACTGTACTCTGGAACACAACTGGCCTGTTTGTCGTGCCTTCTCAGTCTCTTGGGGATCTGCTCAAGAATTATGCTCACACCTTTAAACTATGCTTCTGACTGTGATGCATCTCGTGGTGTCCTGGATGGACTGTGACCCACAAACGCACCAAATGAACGACTCTCAATGTACTGTTGATTTAACAATCTACTATCACAAATTGTGCTGTCACAAATTCAAGCTTATGATGAATGTGCAGTTTATGGGCAGCCATTTTGTTTCCGAACATCTGCTGAGAGATAGTGGAATTCAAGGTGCACCTCAGGGTGTGTTCACACTGCAAGAGATCTCACCCATGCACAAACAAGTTCAAGGAGCTTAGGCAAAAACATAGAAAAAAATTAAATGCCAACTGTTCTATAAAAGTATCATTGCACTAAAAGGGAAGGTGGAAGGCATTCGTGAAGTACTTTGTCATATGAAGGACAGGGACAGGAAGGGAACTGCCATTGAAACTGTAAGGTCTTGGGTTTGGCAAGGGAGGGTTAGTTAGGCATAGTATAGTACTACCCATATAACTATTCTCTTCCCAACAGTGACCCCTCATGGTTTATAGTCACTCCTGTCCAGCTGAAGGGAATAAAAATAGCCTCTTTGCCAGTGTCAACCTAGAGGATTCTCTGTGCGTGACAGTTGCTACTCATTGTCAAGACGCTTCGACTCTGAAAAATATTAATTGTTAATCGTCATACCTAAATTGAGGGGTGAGCTCTTCTGAGAAAGCTAACCAATAGGCTGGCTGTCAGGAGTCACAGGCAATCAGTGAAACCTTACTGGGCCTGGTATTTGGGAATGCAGAACAAAGACTCAAAGACTATCTGAGTCAAGTAGCTTATAATAATTTACTCTGGAAGATAAAGAAATTGACCAGAAAACCCAGCAAGTAGAAAGCAGTAGGACCATGCTGGTGTTCAGATAAGAAATGACATTGGCATGAACTTGAGAGGTCAGTGGGGGGTCACAGAGTGTCTAGTGTTAAAGAACTGAGCTCCAGAGGAAAGGAGCCCAATCAAGTGTCTAATATGGCTGGAACAGAAAGTCCAGAGAAGAAAGGGGAATAAGTGTGGACAGAGGAAGCGAGCCAGAGCACAAAGTTGTCTGGAAGCTCTGTTGATGGGTGAGGACACGGGTCAAAGAATCCCAGGCTAATTCCAAAATATTTTAATTATATTCTTTTATTTTAAGGGGCAAACTCATGAAACAGGAACAAGATGTCCAGCCTCAGCTTTGTGGCATAGGAACCAGAGAGAGAGAGAGCGAGAGAGAGAGAGAGAGCGAGAGAGAGAGAGAGAGAGAGAGAGAGAGAGAGAGAGAGAGAGAGAGAGAGAGAGAGAGAGAGAGAGAGCGCCCTGGGCGGCCAGCGATTTTCTCTGGGTACCCAAAAGCCCAAAAGGTCACATCCTAACCTGGTTCAACCTCTTAAAGATCATTGGTTGACAGTGGTTCCCCATCAAAGCTCTAGTAGTGGATTTACAATCCGAGACCAATGTTGACTATGAGGTGAGCTCTAAGCTATCCTAGGCTCTTAGTAAGATCCTGTTCTAGAGAAACAAAATAAAAGTAACAACCAAAAGGTTGTGAAGGAGCTAAAATTTAAGCAGAGGTGATATGGATTCTAACACTCTGAATATCTTAATAATCTGAAGCAGGACTTTTTAAACAAAGAAGGGATTGCTAAGAAAGCCATCATTAATCAAGGTAGCACTTGCCTTTAATCCTAGCACTCGGGAAGCAGAGGCAGGAGGGTCACTGCGAGTTGAAGGCTAGTGTATCTACATAGCAAATTCCAGAGCAACCGGGGCTATATAAAAAGACCCTGCCCCACTCCCAACCAAAAGAAAGAATTTCACCATGACCCTTCACAGAACACAGGTAAAATAAACTCAATTAAAAGAGAAGAAATTGAGTGAGAAGTGGAGTTTTAAAAATGAGAATAGATGCTGGGTAGTTTGCAATGGGAAGTTACAACCAGAAAATCTCTTTGATACAAGGACTTTAGGAGCAGCCAAACTCACAGTTCCTCAGGCTTGCATATGTCTGTCTGTAAAGATTTAAATGCATCTCAGGAATTTTTTCTAAATAATATCCTTTATGCATAGAAGACATATAATTATTCTAGATTTAAGAAGCACCTTTAAAAGCTGCCATTAATGCTCACAAGAGCATCCTTGTAGTTTCCAATTTGTCTTCAAAATCTAGACTGGGGTAAAAGCCTTACCTATGCTTGACATCTTAGGATTCTACCGGTGTCATTCCTCAGACACAAGACCTTAGAGTAGCTGCACCACGCTCTACCTCCCCGAGACGTAAATCACAAACAGTTGTAGTCTACATTGGGCTAGACTAGACTTCAGAATTTTAAGACAGAATATGGAGAAAGAGGCTACCCAGGATACTATCTGAACCCTGAACATGTCAACAAAGGCTTCCTAGGCTGTCCAGCCCAGCCGTTTACTAAATGCCGCTAAACTACCCCAAGATCCTTCCATCTAAGATCCAACTCCTGACATAAGAAAATGAGAGATACTAAATCCTTGTTTGCAAGGTGGCAATAGTAGCTATCACAAAATCTACTGTAGGAAAACCAACACAGAATCTCTACGAGGCCAAGACAGAAGGGCCATGAGTTTGTGTTCAGGCTAGGCTAAGTAGCATGAGCCTGTCTCCAAGGAGTAAAAAGTAAAAGCAAATATCTCTCTATTGCCCACTTTCTTGCTGGCTGGTTGACTGTATATTGACGTGGTATACAATTCTGTATGAGGAGCCATTGGAGATTGGGAGGAGTCCAAGATGCAGAATTTGTACATCTGCAAGCCTTGTCTGGTGACTCGGTTGGCTTAAAAAACTGATAGGTTTTATATTTATTTGACTTCCTCCTTATAAAGCCCCCTTTATTTCCCAGGCACATGCTAGATCACTAGGAAACACAAATAGCTTCCTAACTTTAGCCCAGATACCAAATGCCCATCCTCAGCTTGTCTCCCTTCATTCTCGTCACATTGTAACCCAAGACTCGAGATGATTAGAGACAATTGTCCAATAAGAAAAGGAGTTCTGGCGGGCTATAAAAGACCAAAGTGCTGGAGAGTGGGGTCAAATAACCTTCTGACTTGTTCTTTTCAGCATGGCATTCCTGCATGGCATTCCTTCTCTGAAGGGCTTTGTGTGGGGCCTCTCTTATGCCTGGTGGTTTCAAGTACATAGGCGCCTGGAATGAACGTCTCTATTTTCGTCTGCTTCTCCCAATAGACACGAAACCTGACCAGGATCCCAAAGAATTCCCAGGCTTCAAAGCAAGCCCCAAAGATAGTTCTGATGACTGTTTCCTATGAGAAGTTGACAATGATCCCTCACCATGCTCTCAGAAGGAGCCCCAGATGCCTACTTAGTTGATAATCTCAAAGATTTGACTAAGAGATTCATGAAAAACAATGATAGTATACGTAAGTGAATTCTTTTGAAATTGAACATCACAATCCTTTGAGAAGTCCTCCTTTATATTCACTCATCGAGTATGTATTGAGCATATGCTGTGTACCAGGCACTCACCAGATACTCTGGCTATAAATCAAGAGTGAGGATCACACAGAGAAATCTACCAAAATATAAATCAAGGCTCTTGTGGTCAAATGAATCTCATCAATAGTCATCATTTAAAAAATTGTGGGTAATTTTTCAGACAGATTATTTCCTCCTTACTTTCTTATGAAACAAATTATGAGATTTGGATGTAGCCTTTAGCCGTGTCACAGATGATGGAGTTACTAAGACTACATACCTTAGAGTTCTACATCCCTGGATTGGGGCTCCCACGTCATGTCAGTTCATGGCAAATTATTCTCAGTCTGCAATGCTGTTGACTGTATCACAGAGTGTCCCTGTAGCCCCCGATCAGAAGAAAACTCTAACTTAAAAGCATTAGCATGTTACAAAAGCTCAATTTGCTAGATCTCTTAAGATACGTTGCCTTCTGATTAAATGGATTAGCTGGTTAACAATACCCAGTGTTTGATCCATGTCTATAATTCATGCCCACCTTCCCATTATGATACTTAATCCTTTATTTAAAAAAAAATGAAGACAGAAAGCTTTCAGCTTACGCTCTGAGTTTTGAAGATCTTTCCAAAACGCCAGGGTCTTGCTTCGTTTTTCTACTCAGCATAGCCCAGTGAACATTTCTGGATGTTTTTTCAACTGATAAAAGATCTTGTTAGCACTAAGAAAGATTACATAATGCCTATTGTCAGCACTGAGATAGATTAAACACTTCAATTATTTTTTTAGTTTTCCAGCTTGAACTGGATGTGACAAACAGACAAAGTTTTTGTTGAAATTATAATTTGTTCCTACCCTCTTTTGGCTTGGAATATGAGCACTGGGAGTGAAAACTGAGAGATTAGGAATTATTAAGAGTCCACAGCAAGGAGCTGACTCTTCAGTTTCTTGGTGCTATCATGTGTAATCTCCGAAGATGTGTCTCTTGTGAAATTTATCTTTCCATCATAAATTTTGGATGAAGGATCTGAATTGAGCAAGATTAAATAATTTCCCAGAATTGTACAGCCAAAGAATGGCAGGGCTGCGATTTGAGCCCACTGTGGGCCCATGATCTCGTAGAGTGACTTTGCAAACACCTCTAGGTATGTTTTTGCTAGACTTAAACACAAAGTCCTACTGTCTGCATTATGGTTTGAATGTGAAATGCCTGCTACCATCTTATGTATTTGAGTACTTGTTCTCCAGTCAGTGGTGGAGGTGGAGAACCATTGGGAGGTGGGGCCTATCTGAAGGAAGTATGTCACTGGAGCAGGGACTTATGGGTAATAGCTCTGCCCTGCTTCTACCAGTCTTTCTGGTTTCTGATCCACAGAGATGTAATAAGCTGTGCCCAAGGTACCACTATCACCAGCTGTCAAGTCACCCCAGCAGCCGTGCCTTCCCTGCTGTGATGGAGTACCCTCTCAAAGCACAGACCAAAACAGACGTGTCCCCCCCCTTCCTTAGGGTGTGTGTGGTTTCTGTCACAGCAATGAATAAAGTGGCCAATACGGTCAGAAATACAGAGTAGAGGTGACATAAAGGCCTTTGTCTTTAATCTTTTGGAGTCACTTTTTCCACCCAGGCCTCAGTTTCCTCATTTGAACAATAATAAAGCCAAAAGCCTTGCTTCCAAAACAGTCCTTATCCACTAGCGTGCGCATCTCTGAGTTGAAATGATAGGCAATAAAGGACACAGATCTGTTATCTGTCCTCTGATGTTATTTAATCAGAGAGACAGCATAGCGATGAGCGAGCGTGAGAGAAGATCGTGTGGGTAGGACAGACTGTCAGCCTTGTCCTAGGCCAAGAAATGCATGTTCATTCTTCAGATGTCCTGCTGTTTTAAGCAGAGAGATGTTAAACAAATCGAGATCCCTCCTCTTAGGCTTCCCAGCAGGGGCTTCCTAGAGGAGGTAGATTGGTCGCATTAGCTATGAGAGAAGGAACTCTCTAGAAAGTATCACAGGTCCACTAACGATCAACAGGTGGTCTGTAAATTCCGAGAAAGTTCTGGTCATGAGATTAGTTTCTGAAAGTGTATCAGGAAGGCATGTTACTTTCCTGGGACTGAGATAGCAAAGGACCACAAACATAGGAGCTACCACAGATTTTATTCTTTCACAATGTGGAAACTACATTTCTCAAGCCCAGATATTAATGGAATTAGTAGAAGAATTAATCTTCCTGGTGTTGTTCCAAGCCACCAATCCTTGGTTTCTTGATATATATTTTAATCTCTGCATCCATCTTCACATGGTCTTCATGAGTGAGTCTGTCTTCTTAAAATGATATCAGATACGTGGGATTAAAATCTACTCTTCCCCAGTAGGATTTGCTCTCGTTTAGTTCATCATATCCACAAAAATCAGGTTTTTAGATAAAGTCATAGTCCAGGCTATAAGGCTTCGAGGCTTCACAGCTGAAAGAGTAAGAGAAGCAAGAAATTTGCAGGGGAGTGTCAGGGAAAATTCCAGACAAGTGAAAAGATTCATGTTTGCTTGGTGTTGAGAGCAATGAAACTGAGAAGTTTCCTGAGGTTAGCCTCAGCAGGGCTTGCCACTGGGAGCTGAGGGCTGAGCAGGCACTCGGGCCTTCAAGGAGCACATGGTGTATCTCAGAGAGAAACAACCCTGCTAGGCGTCAACTCGGCCAAGTGCAAGTGCTCTGTGGGTGATCCTTCCTCTTCCCCATCTGAGCACCCTCCTTCCCTCTTTCCTTCCTCCTTTCCTTCCTCCAACAAGTCCTACTGCCCACCATCGTGTTCCAGCCACATGGATCCAGCTGTTCTGGTCTAGATGCCGGCCATGCGGCAACAGACAACATTAACAGTGAAACCTCTCTGCTCTCACAGATCGCAAGAGCAAGAAGCATAAGTGATCTAAGATGCTTGAAAATTTTATTCCTAAAGAGGGGGGAATGACAGCTAAGTAAAGAGCTCAGCAGGCCCAGAGACGTTAGTCTATAACACCCCCCTCCTTTGTTGGAGGGAAGGAGCCACTTGTTCATCCCTGCCGCCCGGCTAGCTTAGACCCGAAGTAACCACGCAGAAACTGTATTAAAACATTGCTTGGCCTATTAGCTCTAACTTC